>CM053038.1:51538674-52107715 GCA_028564925.1 Lithobates sylvaticus
TTTTCCACAGGGAGGAGGCTACAGCTCGATCAAGAGAGAGATTGAGAGACTGCAGCCTGGAAAAAAGCTGAGGGAGAGAGTTCTACAGGACAAAGAATGAGGAGTGTGCTGGGCGGAAGCCAGAGAGAGAGCCATGCTGCCCAGCGCCACAAGAGAAAGTCATGCTGTCCAGCGCCACCAAAGAGAGCCACGCTGCCCAGCACCACCAGAGAGAGAAAGACTGAGCCACTACCAGGGTAAAGACATGCTACACTACTGAACCGTGTCTCCCCTGGGGAACCCAGAGTGAACGATCGTCCAGCAGGAGCGATCACTGCTGTAGTTTCGGTAAGTGTAGATATCCCTATAAATGGGTTATCTCAACCCCGCGCTTGGAAGGGAGTAAATATAAAATCAAAAAATTTTTTTGACCATAAATTGTTTAGCATGAGCGGCAGGTCCGCAATAACGGAGTCCAGTTGGCACTGAGGCTGCGCAACCTACGAGGTCTCCCATTGGCTGACATACCAATGGGAGTCACTATATTATTAGGCATTCCCCAGTGATCAGGTACGCCCCCCTGATGACGTAAAATTACGAAACGTACGTCGGAGGCGGTACCTGATCACATTGAACGTAAGCTTCCCAGGATATCCGGTTGTTGCTGGTTGACGGCGCGAGGAGGTGACACGCACGCCGATCGCCCCTGGAATCCTTTCAGAGGGAGAGCTTCCTATATCCAACCTACCACTGTTTTTTAACAAAGCGAGCAGCCCCAGTGCCGGGCGGGCACCGGGAAATGTGAGTGGCCATTTGGCTTTTTGTTTAATTGTTTTTAAAAATAAAAAAAGCAAAGTTACACTATGAAGTATCTTTTTAATTCCACATATTTACCTATCCATGACCTGATCTGAGCCAATCTGAGAGGAGGAGGAGGAGGTGTCTCCAATTTGTGTCTTTTGGTGTATCCAAACAGGCTGTGCCCTGTAACAAGCGCATGCGATTGTTTTTTAGTTAAAACAATCAACATCTTTTGGTAAGCGGCCAGCTTTACTATTATTATCACCTGGGTGAAAGAAGAGTTTTTTATGCGGTGAAGGGATTCACAGTCAATAAGAAAAAGTGCAATTCAACATTCAACTGTTACGAACTATCATATGAACTTTTCTTTTTTATATAGTTTTGTGTGGTTCTATGCTGATTTTTTTGTATATATATTTCTTCAAAAATAACGTTTTCAGAGACACTATTTATCACCAACGCATATATCCATGTCCAGGCTAATGGTAGACTTTGATTTTGGACTTTATTAAGGAGAGGTGGGGTCACCCTGAGGTGTGACTCATATTTACCACTGCTGTGGTTCACTGTTTGCTGTTTTTTTCTGAGTACATATATACCTAGAGATTAATGTTTAATATGTGGGAGCACTAAAATATTATTTTTCTTTGGAGTGTGTGCAACACACATCTAATAGCACTAATAGACATTGATTTTATATTTTTTCTATCACTATATCAATTTTTGTACCAATCACTATCTATATGTTATAACAGGAGGTCCACACCACCCTGTCTATGAGCTTTACACCAGGAACACGCACATCATAATTGGAGGCACTTACACCTCTTTTGAGAGTTTTTTATATTGTATAATAGTCTTAATTATTTTTAGATTGTTATAAACTTAGAGCGCCCCAAATACCAAAAAACCTTACTACTGCTGTAGTTTCGCTGGGTCTGGTAAGAGGGCCTGTTGGCCATTATCCATTACTTATCCTAGGGATTGTAATACGTCTGCAGACTCTGACCATAATAATGTGATAATGACATTGTCGAAAAGGGGCGGTGCATGGGTGACCCTAAAATGATGCCCCCCCCCTCCTGAAAAAAGTTCTACGGACGCCCATGGGTGGAAGTGTAATGGTGGGTGAAATGAGAGAGTAACACCAGCAAGGTAAAGGGGGAAAGCAGATGTCCAGTATGGGTTTTAGTTAGCAGAGCTTTATAGTATCCAGCATTGAGATCTTCAATGACTAGAGAGTAGCATTCCCGTATGGTATTATGTAATTGTAGGGTGTTGTACTGTACAGCCTGGTCAACAAAACCGTAAATTGTAAAAGGTTGACCTTTATGGTTGAAAAAAGTTGAAAAAGGTTAACATGAGTTAGCTCCCGTGTCAATGGGCTTTGAGATTGTACCAATGGCGTCAGATTGACAAAAGTTTGAGAGGCGCCTGAGAGCATTCAGAAATTGCTGACCAGGGTGTTTGATCTGCAGTCAACCTCCTTCTGACCTGCATCTGATCTGCTCGAAGCAGACATGTGTGGGAATGCAAAATCCATCTGACACGGCAAAAAAAAAAACCTGCCATGCAGGCCTTTATAATATTTCCAACAAGGCATGGACACCAAACTGTAATTTCCAACCGTAGGGATCTTTGCAAAACAACCAAGAAGTTTATGCGAAAAAGCATCGCAAAAAGCACAGGAGGTTAATTATTGAAAGAGGATAAAAAGTGGAGTTTTCCTTTTTACAAGTTGCTTCTAAATAAAATAAATGCTTACAAGAGTATACCTACAAGAAATTATCCCTACAGGCTTCAAAAATCAAGTGCCCTTGAAACAATAATTAATTTGTTCCACTGAAAAATATACTGACCCGTAATCGCGTTTTACATATTTTTGCATTTCTAATTATTGAAAAATGTAATTACGTACAATTTGTCGCCTGCAGTGTGTAAAACATACACGGGCGCAAAAAACGCAATTACTTGTTTGCCATACTGTGTAAAAAAAATAAATAAATAAGCATTCTGTAATTCAAACCCATAGGCAATGTTGTGTGTTTTTTTTTGCTTTCCCTGTGACATTCTGCATACCTATTCTAATGTGAAATCCGCTGAAATGTTGGAGTTGTGCTAATTAAACGACCGTGCTGCAAAGCACCGCTCTTCTGCAGAGTGATAATAGTCCAGAAAGCGTTGTGTAAACTCAGGGGATAGTTTAATCTTTTTGCCTCTGAGCTGCGAATCTCTGGTTAGTGTAGTTTTATGGCGTCCACGCAGCGTAGTGCTGATGCTATCACAAAATAGATTTTATCTCTGACTGCTTACAGGGAAAAAAGCCAAGCCAACTAGTTTTTGCAACTCGAAAATCAAACATTGTACCTGAACGAATGCTGATTTGGGTGAGCGTGAATCATTTTAATTGTGCCATAAAAAATAGGAGTGTGTTACTTTCGGGCAGACATGAAAATCTACTGGATAGAAGATCCGTTATGGGGTGATTGTGCATTATTATCTTGGAATATCTACAGCTTGCTCCGTCAGAGAAATCATAAACCATAGTTCTGAAGAAAACACAGAATACGAACAACAAACTTGCAATAGACAAAACAGTGGTAAGTCCAACTCCAGCCAATATTTTGCTTGAGTGCTTCACACTTAGGACAAGATCCAGAAGATGCAGGAGAAGTAGGAGAACCACACCAATAGAGTCCAAAACATGTTTATCTAAATTGTCAAAATAACAATCATCACTTACAGTGCCTTGCAAAAGTATTCACCCCCTTGGCTTTTTACCTACCGTATATACTCAAGTCTAAGCCGACCCGAATATTAGCCGAGGCACCTAATTTTACCACAAAAATCTGGGAAAACGTATTGACTCGAGTATAAGCCAAGGGTGAGAAATGCGCAGCTACTGTAAGTGGAAAAGAGGGTCAACAATGCCCATTTGCAGCCTCGCTGTGCCCATTTGCATGCCTCACTGTGCCCATTTGCAGCCATAGGTCCCCCGAACTTCAAACTTGGTAGTTAAGGGTTCCTAGATGCCCCCTAGTCTCTGGACCCAAAGGGTCCCGAAATGACATTGCTGCAGATGGACACAGTTGACCGACTTTGGGGCCCTGTATCTCGGGGCCACTTGGTGCTAGGAACCCCAAATTTGTATTTTTTTTTTCTTCAGTTCTAGCATTTCTAATTGTGTCCCGGATATCATTAGTGGAGGTGAAGAGTTATTTTATTAATTATCTAACTCATTTAATGGACTGTTATCACCTATGGGATTAATATAATATTTAATTGGCGGCCGTTCACCCATTAATTCATCAATTAATTGGCTAATCCATCAGGTCAAGCCTGTATTGGCTTTTGGAATTTATATATCCCCATATGCATCATTGGCATAAACTGGATATTTCCTTTCTTTGATACATTATAACACATACTTGTTTTTACTCACATTTTGAAGCACTTTATTTATTTAAAACACATTGTATCTACTTTTAACACATTGTGTATTTATTTATTTATTAAATTGGTTACAACCTCACCTCATTGTAACTTGAAGTTTATATATATTTTTGTGCACCTGGGATTGTCACGCAAGCACTTATATATTTCACTATACCACGACATTTGTCTTTTAACCTCAACTGCTGATCTAAATAGACTAAGGTTGATATTGCACACTATTTATACTCTAGTATTTATTTCCAAATTTGGATATGTTGTAATGTTGGTTCCACTGGGTTTGCCCAAAGTTGGGTCGGAAAATGTCAAGCACTTTTCTGCAGCAAAAAAATTCATTTTCCAACCCGACTTTGTGGCCCCGTATCTCGGAGCCACTTGGAGCTACGAACCCCAAATTTGGTTTGCAAACCCAGTGGAACGAACACTACAACATAAACAATTTGGGGTTCCTAGCACCAAGTGGCCCCCGAGATACCGGGTCAGAAAATGTAATTTTTTGCTGCAGAAAAGTGCTTGACTCGAGTATAACCCGAGGGGGGCACTTTCAGCACAAAAAAAATGTGCTGAAAAACTCGGCTTATACTCGAGTATATACGGTATTTTTTTACATTACAGCCTTTAGTTAAATGTTTTTTTTTAATCTGAATTATATGTGATGGATCAAAACACAATACCGGCATAACCTACTTTTAAGTACGCAATGGGGTTTATTTACTAAAGCTGGAAAGTGCAAAATCAGGCTCACTTCTGCATAGAAACCAATGCGCTTCTAACCCCAGCTTGTTCAATTAAGCTTTGGTAATAAAATCTGGTAGCTCATTGGTTTCTATGCAGAAGTGAGCCTGATTTTGCACTTTCCAGCTTTAGTAAATAAACCCCATTGTGTACTTAAAAGTGGGGTATGCCTGTAGTCTAAGTTGGTGAAGTACAATTAGTAAAATATATAAATAAAACAATTTTTCAGAACTAGGAAAATGATAATTGGCATGTGCGTATGTATTCACCCCTTTGTTATGAAGCCCATAAAAAGCTCTAGTGCAACCAATTACCTTCAGAAGTCACATAATTAGTGAAATGATGTCCACCTGTGTGCAATCTAAGTGTCACATGATCTGTCATTACATATACACACCTTTTTGAAAGGCCCCAGAGGCTGCAACACCTAAGCAATGGGCACCACTAACCAAACACTGCCATGAAGACCAAGGAACTCTCCAAACAAGTAAGGGACAATGTTGTTGAGAAGTACAAGTCAGGGTTAGGTTATAAAAACATATCCAAATCTTTGATGATCCCTAGGAGCGCCATCAAATCTATCATAACCAAATGGAAAGAACATGGCACAACAGCAAACCTGCCAAGAGACGGCCGCACACCAAAACTCATGGACCGGGCAAGAAGGGCATTAATCAGAGATGTGGCACAGAGACCTAAGGTAACCCTGGAGGAGCTGCAGAGTTCCACAGCAGAGACTGGAGTATCTGTACATAGGACGACAATAAGCCGTACGCTCCTTAGAGTTGGGCTTTATGGCAGAGTGGCCAGAAGAAAGACATTACTTTCAGCAAAAAACAAAATGGCACGTTTTGAGTTTGTGAAAAGGCATGTGGGAGACTCCCAACGTGTATGGAGGAAGGTGCTCTGGTCTGATGAGACTTAAATTGAACTTTTTGCCCATCAAATAAAACGCTATGTCTAGCGCAAACCCAATACATCACCAAAAGAACACCATCCCCACTGTGAAACATGGTGGTGGCAGCATCATGCTGTGGGGATGTTTTTCAGCAGTCAGGACTGGGAAACTGGTCAGAGTTGAGGGAAAGATGGATGGTGCTAAATACTGGGATATTCTTGAGCAAAACCTGTACCACTCTGTGTGTGATTTGAGGCTAGGACGGAGGTTCACCTTCCAGCAGGACAATGACCCCAAACACACTGCTAAAGCAACACCTGAGTGGATTAAGGGGAACATGTAAAATGTGTTGGATTGACCTAGTCAAAGCCCAGACCTCAATCCAATAAAAAATCTGTGGTCAGACTTAAAGATTTCTGTTCACAAGCGCAAACCATCCAACTTGAAGGAGCTGGAGCAGTTTTGCAAGGAGGAATGGGAAAAAATCCCAGTGGTAAGATGTGACAAGCTCATAGAGACTTATCCAAAGCGACTTGGAGCTGTGATAGCTGCAAAAGGTGGTACTACAAAGTATTGACTTTAGGGGGGTGAATAGTTATGCACATTGACTTTTTCTGTTATTTTGTCCTATTTGTTGTTTGCTTCACAAAAAAAAAAAAAAAACATCTTTAAAGTTGTGGTCATGTTCTGTAATTTGAATGATGCAAATATTTTTGCAAGGCACTGTATATCACACATTTCTGAAGCTATGGAATGGCTTTTAATCAGGGTTTGAACTCCTGGTTAAAAAATTGGTGTTGTCTATAAATGCAGAAGATTCAGGGATGCTAACAAGAGCTACACTATATCCTGGGTCCTGTCTTCTACTGTCGAATGGCTGATGCTTCTGTTTGTACACTTATGCTGCTGTGCCACAAAATTAGTAAACATATATTTCGTTAAAAAAAAAAAGAAAAAAAGGATGAAGATTCAGGGATTTGCAAGCTTTTAATGTTCAAAGGTGTGTTTTTTTTTTTATAGACTTGCAAAGAATAAATTCTTCTTTCAATATTTTATTGATGCAAGTGAATCCGTCAGAGATATTAAAATTCTCTCTCTGCCCTTGTGACTACAAAATAAAAAAATTAGGGCGATCAGCTCGTCAGGAAAACAGTGATTATAACCTGAAAGAAGTTCAAAACTTTCCACATTTTTTTTTTTTTGTTGCAGTTCGTATCGCCACCGGGGAGCTGTCCTATTACTTTTTACTCCAGACAGGCCACAAATAATAACCCCAAAAAGTTTTTTTTGCTTTGCCTATTGTGTCCAAAACAAAATAAACACCAAAAAAATGTCTGAAGCTGGGTGCTAAAATCTAATGCCGCGTACACACGATCGGAATTCTCGTCGGAAAAAACTCTGACGGTTTTTCCGACGGAATTCCGCTCAAGCTGTGTTGCCTACACACGATCACACCAAATTCCGATGGTCAATAACACAGCGGCATAAAACACGTTCGACAGCACTATAAAAGGGAAGTTTAATGCTTCCGAGCATGCGTCGAATTGTTTCCGAGCATGCGCCGGAATTTTGCGTGTCGGAATTGCATACACACGATCGGAAAATCCGATAGAAAGGTTTTCCGTCAGAAAAATTGAGAACAGGTTCTCAATCCAAAGTCCGTCGGAAATTCCGACAGAAAAAGACCGTTGGGCATGCACACGGTCGGAAAATCCGATGAAAAGCTCCCATCGGACTGTTTCCATCGGAAATTCTGACCGTGTGTACGTCGCATAAGAGGATTGCAGAAATTAGTGGTAGAAAGTGTTTGCACTGGTTAGGTGTAGGAATGTAATTAAAGTGGAGGGCCACCCAAAAAAAAAAAAAAATGCATTAATAATCTTAAAGAAATAAAAAAATGTTTCACTTACCTGAAACCGCTGTTTCTAGGCAGACTTCCTAATCTGCCTATTCCGTGGCGCTTCCTCCTCTTCCGTGAGCAGCCCTGTTGCCTTCTGGGATATGTGTGTGTCCCAGAAAACAATGGGGCCATTCACAAAGCGCCGCGCGACTCGCTCATGCGCAGTAGGAAACGGGTAGTGAAGCTGCAAAGGCTCCACTGCCTGTTTCCCTTCGTTAAGATGGAGGCGCCAGCACCCAATCCGATTGACGGATTGGCCTCGGGGCAGCCGACATTATGGGATGAAGGACAAATGAGGAGGAATGAGGAACGGAGGGACATTGCTCATAATCAGGGACAGTCCCTCGAAATCAGGGACGGTTGAGAGCTATGTCAAAGCTGATGAAACTTTTCAGAAGCTAACTCATCTCTATTTGTCAGACCGCTTGTTCCAAGGTTTGTATTAGAGAAGGGGAGCTGCAAAATAACAGAAAAAGGGTTAACTGTGCAGCACTCACCATAATATAATATATCAGGGGGAATGGAGGAGGGTATCTTAATAGCAGTTATCATTGGATATCCCGATGCATAAATCTGTAACCCTTTCAGGTAGTAAACAGGGTCTCAGTACTCACATGTATATTTAGTCTGTGTATAAAATACAAAAGAAAATCTCACAAGGGCAATCCCAGCTTCACCTATTCTTAATGATTTAATTCGTAGTAAAAACAGAATATTTTTGAAATATTTTTAATTGGGCAACTATGTGGCAGATGAGGTTTATATGTTGATAAATGTAAAGTCATACTCTTGGGGGCTAAGAATATGCTTGCATCATACATACTAGGGGGGAGTACAACTCAGGGATCAATAGTGGAGAAGGATCTGGGTGTTCTGGTAGATCATAAGCTCAATAATAACATGCCAAGCTGCAGTTTCCAAAGCGAGCAAAGTCCTTTCTTGTATTAAGAGAGCTATGGACTCCACAGGGAGAGACACATTTTTGCCCCTGTACAAATCATTAGTAAGACCTCATCTGGAATATGCAGTTCAGTTTTGGGCATCAGTTCTCAAAAAGGTTATTGGGAAACTGGAGAAAGTGCAGAGAAGGGCAACCAAACTGATAAGAGGCATGGACGAGCTCAGCTACAGTATGAGGAAAGATTAGAGGAACTGAATGTATTCTCTATTAAGAAGAGGAGATTAAGGGGGGATATGATCAACATGTACAAATACATAAGTGGTCCATATAGTGAACTGTCAGGTCACCTGAGTTCAGGTGACAGATGCACTCCGTAGGAGTCAGGAGTGCACCGCTAAGGTAGTGGACCCTGGGACTGACTGCTGCGGATTGAACTCTGGAAGGTTCAGGAAGCAGGTCTACTGGAGCATCAACACAGATCCCACTGGGAGCTAGAGCATAGATTCCCCAGGGTGCAGTCTAAGAGCCAGCAGGTGTTCACCAGAGCCTCTAGTGGTGAGGATGGACTGCACTGCAGTTTGCCTCCAGGTTGCGGCCCTCAGGGTCTCACAGCTCACGCTCACGGTAAACTTACAGGAGAAATAGGAAGGAAGCAGCAGCCTGGAACAACAAGGATAGTAAAGGGATAAGCCAAGGTCGGGGCGACTAGCAGACAAGGCTAAACATAGAACACGACAAAGGTCGGGGCGACTAGCAGACAAGGATAACCATAGAACAACACACCAAAGGTCAGGGTCACAAGCAGACAGGGATAGTCGAGAACAGGCCAAGATCGGTAATTGGAATCAGACGTAGGAGACACAGCAAGTAGCACACGAAAAGCTAAACACACAATGGTTGATCAGCAAGGTTGGCTTGCAATGCACAGGTTAATGTAGTGTTCCTAATTAGAGGCTGAGGTGGAGCTATGCTGAGGGAAGATTATATAAGCAGTCAGGTGCGGGTGGCTGACCTCTAAAGGTGAACACATGGAAGAGAGGTAAGCTGACAGAGAAGGATTAGTGCATAACCATGACATGAACTTGGTGGAGCTATTCACTTTAAGGTCATCACAGAGGACAAGGGGGCACTCTTTACATCTTGAGGAAAAAAATCATCTCCAAACATGGAAAGCTTTATTCACAGTAAGAGCTGTGAAAATGTGGAATAGACTCCCATAAGAGCTGGTTCTGGCCAGTTTCATAGATTGCTTTAAAAAAAGGCCTGGATTCTTTCTTAAATGCGCCTAATATAACAAGATACTAACATTTATAGGTAAAGTTTATCCAGGGAATATCCAATTTCCTCTCGGGGGATCAGGAAGGATTTTTTTTTCCCTGCTGTAACAAATTGGATCATCCTTTGCTGAGGTTTTTCACCTTCCTGTGGATTAACTGCGGGTATAGGATTATGTATATGGGATTGTATGTTTTTTTGTTTTTATTGGTTGAACTGGATGGACTTGTGTCTTTTTTCAAACTGACTAACTATCAGGGGCGGACTGACAACTCATGGGGCCCCCGGGCAATAGGAGAAGATTATGGGGCCCCCGGGCAATACGAGATTATGGGGCCCCCAGGCAATAGGAGATTATGGGGCCCCAGGGCAATAGGAGATTATGGGGCCCCCGGGCAATAGGAGATTATGGGGCCCCTAGGTAATAGGAGATTATGGGGCCCCCAGGTAATAGATTATGGGGCCACACAGTATACACACACACATACAGAATACACATAAACACACTGAAAAGGTACTGGAGAGCAGCTATAATCTTGGGACTTTTAAAAAAACACAGATTTTTACATACTGTCCCTGGTTTTATCAGGGCCCCTTAGTGGCATGGGGCCCTCGGGCAGTGCCCTAGTGCCCGAATGGTCGGTCCGCCCCTGCTAACTATGTAGAAACAGCTAAAATGCACCCATTGAACATTTCACTCGCTATCTACAAGCTTTCTCAAGGCAATCAGATAGCTGCAACCCAAACTGCTGTGAGATTAAATAATACTAAGGTTATTCTATAAACAATGAATTACTTTATTCAACTTTATACTAAATTTGTTGATTGTTTGAAAGATATTGATTAAAATCATATATGAATAATATCTATTATATTAAGAATTATAAAGAAAATAGCAAATTATATATGTTCATCTATATATGATGTTCGAGAAGCCTTTCACACATATATATATGTCTATCTTATTTAACTTCAAAATTTGTACTAATAATATGTACTGTATTGTTATCAATAAAATATTTTTAAAAGAAATTAAATAATACATAAAGCTTCAAAATTTGTACTAATAATATGTACTGTATTGTTATCAATAAAATATTTTTAAAAGAAATTAAATAATACATAAAGCTTTGTAAACTTTTGCAATGCTTAAAATGTTTATTGGTAAGACAAAACAAAATGTATATACTGTATATAGCGAAAAAAAAACAACAACAACAATTGAAACATGCATAAACTTAAATAAATAATACAAATTGGCTCAAAACCATTACAGTTTCTTATTAAGCTTACAAAAAAAAAATGTAAATAAATGGGAAAGAGATTTGTCACGCAGAGGGCAAGCCTTATTATATTTAATAGGAAACACATCTAAACAAATATCTGATTCACATTGAAGGCAATTTAAATGGAGTGGTCTCATTCTGAGACTATATCGAAGCACAATTAGTGTTCAAAGATTCTTCATCTCGCATTCAGTAGGGCTTAATTAGAACTGTAGTCAGAAAGCCATTAAAAAGTCCCCAACTTTCAAACCCACAAAGTCTTTAATTAAACAGCAGAATAAGCAAGTCAACATTTTCAGGATATTTCCATGGGGTTTCTTTTTTTTTTTTATTGTTTTTGGATTTTATTTTTCTTCTGCCAATTTGCGAAAGGTTCAAAACCAGGATTTATTGCAATGCAAATTGAAAGTAAATTAAAACAAACTATACTTTACCACTGTGACCAGGAAACTGTAAAGGATTAAAACGTAAGACGTGGAATTAATTAACAGAATGCCTCAGAAGCGTCAGTGGTATCTTCTACTAAAAAAAAATGTATTTTCTGGCCAGATGGAGTTAATTAATTTTTAACATGTAAATGGCCCAGGGTTTTCTCTTTCAACGCTAATTTCACTGATCTAATCTGACTTGGTGGTGGGGATTTTACACCGCTATTCCGCCTCGATACTTGCATTGTTGTCATTGCTGACCTTTTCCTGTTGGATTAAAAACAAAGCATACGATTTTAATGTAACTTTTTGACGAGGCCATATGTCTTAACATAATAGTGCTGCTTTATTGCCTTTATGACAAATTGGTTAGAGTATTAAATTAGTGAGATCTCAACTAGCAAAAGTTTACAGCATTTTCTTCTTAAAGTACCGTATTTATCGGCGTATAACACGCGCCGGCGTATAACACGCACCCCAAGTTTAGGAGGGAATATTAAGGAAAAAAACTTTTAGGAGGGAAGTTTAAGGAAAAAAAACTTACATTTAAATGCCCATCATTGCAGCCTTGTCCAGTGTCCATCTGCAACCTTGTCCATTATTGCAGCCTTGCCCAGTGCAGCCTTGCCCAGTGCCTTTGTAGCCTTGCCCAGTGCAGCTTTGCCCAGTGCCTTTGCAGCCTTGCCCAGTGCCTTTGCAGCCTTGCCCAGTGCAGCCTTGCCCAGTGCCTTTGCAGCCTTGCCCAGTGCCTTTGCAGCCTTGCAGTGCAGCCTTGCCCAGTGCAGCCTTGCCCAGTGCAGCCTTGCCCAGTGCCTTTGCAGCCTTGCCCAGTGCAGCCTTGATTTAAAATTGGCGCCGAGTGGAGAGGACGAGCATCGCGTGATAACATATCGAAAGCCGCGTGTATTTTCGGCTAGTCTCGGGCCGGCTCTTCTCGCAGTCCCGCCCACCTCCACTGATTGCGAGAGGAGCCGATCGCCAACAACATACAGAAATCCGAGTTCGGCTAGTCTCGGCTCTGCTCACAGTCAGGGGCGGGACTGCGAGAGGAGCCGAAAATAGCCGAACTCAGATTTCTTTATGTTGTCGGCGCTCGGCTCCTCTCGCAATCAGCGGAGGTGGGCGGGACTGCGAGAGGAGCCGAGACTAACTGAAAATACACGCGGCTTTCGGTATATCGGCTCCGCTCGCTCCCCTCAAAAAAAAATCAGCGGGAGATCGGCGGGGATCGGCGTATAACACGCACCCACGATTTTCCCTGATTTTAAGGGGAAAAAAGTGTGTGTTATACGCCGATAAATACGGTAGTTGTAAAACCTTAGACATGAAATATGAACAAAGCATATCCCTCTATAGCAGTGATTCTCAACCTTTCCGTGACCCCTTGATAAAATTTCCCAAGTTGTGGGGACCCCTAACAGTAAAATTATTCTCGTATTATTATTTCGATTTCCCTTCTAAATGTTTTTTTTTTTCTTTGTCTGAATTCCTCACTTCCTGTTCCTCCTCAGTAAGCTGTTCTGGCTGACTAAACACGGCTCGGATGATGGTGTGAAGTTTACTGAGGAGAAACAGGAAGTGAGAAATCCAGACAAAGAAAAAAAACATTTAGAAGGGAAATCGAAGGAAAAGGTAAGTGAACCAACAATGCACTAGCTTAAAGGAACCTATTTAGAAAATAAAAAACAAACCTTTACAACCCCTTTAACCGCTTAAGGAGTGCCTCATGCCGATATACGTCGGCAGAATGGCACGGCTGGGCACAATCATGTACCTGTACGTGTCTCTTTAATAGCCCAGCCATGGGTCGCGCGCCGCCGGCGAGCTCGCGACACGGTCCTGAGCTCCGTGACCACGGCCGCAGGACCAGCGGACCCGATCGCCGCTGGTGTCCTGCGATCGGGTCACAGAGCTGAAGAACGAGGAGAGGTCTGTGTAAACAAACCTCTCCCCATGCTTCCTAGTGCGACTGACACTGATCGTCTGTTCCCTGTCATCGGGAACGACGATCAGTGACGTCAGACGCCAAGCCACGTCCCCTACAGTTAAAAAAAACACACTTAACCCCTCCCCACCCCCTAGTGGTTAACTCCTTCACTGCCAGTGTCATTTACATAGGAATCAGTGCATTTAAATAGCACTGATTGCTGTATAAATGACAATGGTCCCAAAAATGTGTCAAAAATGTCTGATATGTCCGCTGCAATATCGCAGTCACTATAAAAATTGCAGATCGCCGCCATTACTAGTAAAAAAAAATAATAATAAAAAAATGCAATAAATCTATCCCCTATTTTGTAGGCACTAAAACTTTTGCGCAAACCAATCAATATATGCTTATTGCAATTTTTTGCAATGTAGAAAAATATGTATCGGCCTAAACTGAGGGGAAAAAAAATGGATATTTATTATAGCAGAAAGTAAAAAATATTGTTTTTTTTTTTTTCAAAATTGTCGCTCTATTTTTGTTTATAGCGCAAAAAATAAAAACCGCAGAGGTGATCAAATACCACCAAAAGAAAGTTCTATTTGTGGGAAAAAAAGGACGCCAATTTTGTTTGGGAGCCACGTTGCACGACCGCGCAATTGTCATTCAAAATGCGACATCGCTGAAAGCTGAAAAATGGCTTGGTCAGGAAGGGGGTGAAAATGCCCTGTATTGCGATGGTTACTCGAGTATAAGCCGAGTTTTTCAGCACATTTTTTTGTGCTGAAAGTGCCCCCCTCGGCTTATACTGGAGTCAAGCACTTTTCTGCAGCAAAAAAACAAAAATTTCCGACCCGAATTTGCGGACCACTTGGTGCTAGGAACCCCAAATTTGGTGTGCAAACCCAGTAGAACCAACACTAAAACAAATATGGAGTTCCTGGCACCATGTGGCCCCGAGATACATGGCCCAAAACTCGCTCAACTGTGTCCATCTGCAGCAATGTCATTTCGGGACCCTTTGGGTCCAGAGACCCCAAATTTTGGCTGCAGCTAGGGGGCATCTAGGAACACTTAACTACCAAGTTTGAAGTTCAGGGGACCTAACTGGGCACAGTGAGGCATGCAAATGGGCACATTGAGGCTTCAAATGGGCATTGTTGATCCTCTTTTCCACTTACAGTAGCTGCGCATTTCTCACTCTAGGCTTATACTCGAGTCAATAAGTTTTCCCAGTTTTTTGTTGTAAAATTAGGTGCCTCGGCTTATAATCGGGTCAGCTTATACTCAAGTATATATGGTAATTAATGTCAGGAAAGTGTGGTTTCAGTACTGAGAGAAGTCCGGGTCTAGGAGCCAAGAGGTTCTAAAAGGTCTCAGAGAGTAAACTGAGGACTAACACAGGTACATGAAATCACTATAAAAGGTACCTGCACTTCAGTATTGCTTATATTGATAGCCAAGTCAGTGATCTAGCACCGGGTCTAGTGTCTCTGTTGTGAGCCCCTCTGGTATTCATGACAGTTGCTTCCATTCAGTGACCTCGAAAGTTGGTGGACTTTTTTATGGGCATTTTTTTTTAATTTTGACTACATATTCCATTTTTGACTTTAGGGTCTTTTGACCTAGTTCTGAATGTTATTGTTCCTCCTATAGTTAGGAAATGTATCTCTAGTGTTTAACAGCCAGATCTGTCAGAAACGTCCAGCTGCCTGTATAGCCAAATCTGTAAAATAGGCATTGAAACATGGGTTAAATGGGTGGTCCAAACTTTACAGCAGGGGTGCCCAATCTTTTGAAGAGCGAGGGCCACTTAAGCGAATTGGTAACTGGTCGCGGGCCACAATGAGCATAGTGGGAGGATGACGGGTCCGTGTCCATGAACACAGCCCACTCTACTCTATGGGCCCTCTGATCCAATCCAATTCGCCCAGACGGAAGGGGCAGATCCCATTCTATTTTTTTTTTAGGTAGGCGGGTGTAAACAGACACAAGTCCATTTACATCTGCTGCTCCATAGAGGTGAATAGTAAGTCGATTGGGTAGATTGGGTTGGACCAATCATGTCAAAGGGGCCTAAGGATGCTTTCACACTGATGCGATGTGATTTGCCCAAACCGCGGGTGCAGCGCAGTGATTTTCTGCGGGTTAGCGGCACTTTGCCGTAAACTTCTATTATATCCTGCAGGTGTGGCGCACTTTCTGAATTCGCAACAAACCCGCAGGTAATAACAGAAGTCTATGGCACCACTGCAAAACAGATATATCCATATATACTGTGAATTTAGTAGTAAACTTACCTTTAATAATCGTCTTCCATTCTGGTATTGCCGGCTGTTGCTGTCCCAGGCGGAGTGCATTTAGTATCACTCTGCCTGTGACAGGAGCGGGCACTATACAGGAAGCGTTGGCTTATGTGGCTCTGCTCTGCAGCCACTTGCTTCCACTACCAGCGGCTTCATTCACAAAACTGCTGCTCTGGGATAGCGGGTCGGCAACCCGTGATCTGGGCTTGCCAACCTGCCATCTTAGAGCAGGAGGGCGAGGGCCACATCAGAGGGCTCCGCGGGCCACATGTGGCCCCCGGGCCACTGGTTGGGCACCCCTGCTTTACAGGTTACAGGTGCCAAAGCTTGCTTTCCCTCTCTATTGCATTCTCTGCCTATTCTTGTTTCCTTTATACTTATTCAGTAAAGTAGTGCCTAGAGTAAAAAAATATAAGACAAACAATGGGATTTTGGTTTGGCTTTAGTTTAGATAAGAGCACAAGTAGTTATTCTCAAACTGGAGAACAGTAAAATGCCATTTCTGCATTGCGTGTCTTTACGTGAATACCCCCACTTTACACCATCACAAGGGCTCTGAAGTACCCAAACCCACTTGGTTGTACTGTTCTCACATGCCGGGCCAATTTTCATTTTAACGAAATCTCATGTGATTTTTTTAATTTATTTTTAAAACCCAGTGATTTATACTTTAAGGCCTAAGCCCATCATGTAAACATGGCATTTAACCAAGGTTCCCTTCTCCGTTTGTGGAAAAATTTCGTTGTAGGCATTTCTTATGGAGTATTGCCTGAAGACTCCTTGCTTGTACTTTATACACCAGTCAGACTTCTGAAAGATCCTTTTTGATCGGTTTCTATAGATCAGCCTTTCTCAACCTTTTTTTACCCTTGAGGAACTCTTGAAATAATTATCAGGTCTTGGAGAGCCTCTGGTAAGGATTATACCTACAGACTCATAGTGCATTATCGTGATCAATAAGGTAATGAATATTTTAAGTAAAAAGTAGAATAAATAATATGGTGTACCTGGCATATCTGACACCCAGAACATATCATTTGGTTACCAAACCCCTACAAAATAATTTTTAGTAGTATTCTTGAAATTAATAACAACTGAAAGGCAGGATGTAGGGGTTCCTAGCACCAAGAGATACGGGGCCCCAAAGTCAGTTCAGAAAATGTCATTCTCTGCTGCAGAAAAGTGCTTGACATTTTCCGAACCAACTTTGGGGCCCCCGTATCTCGGGGACACTTGGAGCTAGGAACTCCATCTCTGGATATTTTGTAGTGCTAGTTCCACCAGATTTGGGGTTCCTACCACCAAGTGACCGCCGAGTTACGGGGCCCCAAAATTGGTCAACTGTGTCCATCTGCAGCAATGTCATTTTGGGACCCTTTGGGTCCAGAGACCCCAAATTTTGACTGCAGCTAGGGGGGCCTCTAGGAACCCATTAACTACCGAGTTTGAAGTTCGGGGACCTATGGCTACAAATGGGCACAGTGAGGCTGCAAATGGGCATTGTTGACCCTCTTTTGCACTTGCAGTAGCTGCGCATTTCTCACCCTAGGCTTATACTCGAGTCAATACGTTTTCCCAGTTTTTTTGTGGTAAAATTAGGTGCCTCGGCTTATATTCGGGCCGGGTTATACTCAAGTATATACGGTAACTTGTATCTGATGGTTTACAACCACTTTAATGCCCCATACACACGGTCGGAAATTCCGACCACAAAATCCGTCGGATGTTTTCAGACGGATTTTGTCCGACACTGGTGTTGCGTACACACGGTCGGACAAAGTTGTCGGAAAATCCGATCATTCTGAACGTGGTGACGTTCATTGCATACGACGGAACTACGTAGAGGCTAGTAGCCAATAGCTTTGGTCTTGTAACTTGATCTGAGCATGCGTGGCACTTTGTCCGTCGGAATTCGCTACACACGATCGTAAAAAGTCCGATAGGACTTTGTTGTCGGAAAATTTGAGAGCAGGAGATAAAACTTTGTCCGTCGGAAAATCCGACGGAAAAAGTCAGATGGAGCCTACACACGGTCGGAATTTCCGACAACATTGTCCGATAGGACATTTTCCGTCGGAAAATCTGACCGTGTGTACGGGGCATAAGACTTTTTGCTCTTTGTATTATTTTATTGAGAGGACCTGTTGGTCTCGTTAAATAAAATAAAGTAGGGTTTTCCGTATGTAAAATAAATGATTGTGTCCTTCAATATTCTGGTGAACTGGCAAAAAAAAAAAAACTGCTTTAGGCCCCTTTCACACTGGGGCGGTGAGCCGCGGTGACGGTAAAGCAGCGCTATATTTAGCGCTGCTTTACCGTCGTTTTTACCGCGGTTTTCGGCCGCTCGCGGTGCGGTTTTACCCCCCGCGAGCGGCCGAAAAAGGGTTAAACACCCCCCGCAGAGCGCCGCCGTAGCGGCGCTTTGCGGCGGTATTGCCGCGGTTTTACCGCGGTCTCCCATTCTTTTCAATGGGAAGGAGCGGTATAGGAGCGGTGAACACACCGCTCCTATCCCGCTCCAAAGATGCTGCTAGCAGGACTTTTTTTTTCATCCTGCTAGCGCACCGCTCCAGTGTGAAAGCCCGCCGGCTTTCACACTGGAGTTAAAGGGGCAGGATTTTTTCATGCGGTGAACAGGCGCTATTTTTAGCGCTGCACCGCATGAAAAACGCCCCAGTGTGAAAGGGGCCTTAAAGTTAAACTGCAATACCAAAGAACGACAATAATTAAACCAACCACAGCCTTCAAACAGCAGAGGGGAACGGGCTGTGAACACTTTCCTTCTTTAAAAGAAGAAGAAAAAAAAAATGATTGGAGCTAAAGGCAGATTGATAATACTTTGTAGTTTCATAATTAGACTGGGAAAGAGTCCAACGTCTCTCCAGTGTGCAGGTCTGATTTGCGTCAGGTACTAAAAATTAGGCTGTAAGCACTTCACTGTGATTCATTGCACCTGCAAGTGTTTCTGTCTATATAATTTTGTGCACGCAGGCACAATTGTCCTGTAGTAAGATCAAACTCTTCACGAAAAAAATAATTTAAAGGGCAGGTTCCGCTAAGACAATTAACCCCTTCAGCCCTGGACCAATTTGCAGCCAAAGGACAAGGCCCCTTTTTGCGATTCGGCACTGCGTCGCTTTAACTGACAATTGCGCGGTCGTGCGGCGTGGCTCCCAAACAAAATTGACGTCCTTTTTTTCCCACAAATAGAGCTTTCTTTTGGTGGTATTTGATCACCCCTGCGGTTTTTATTTTTTGCGTTGTAAACAAAAAAGAGCGACAATTTTGAAAAAAAAAACGCATTCTTTTTTATTTTTTGCTATAATAAATATCCCCCAAAAATATATAAAAAAAAATTTTTTTTCCTCAGTTTAGGCCGATACGTATTCTTCTACATATTTTTGGTAAAAAAAAAAACGCAATAAGCGATTATTGATTGGTTTTCGCAGAAGTTATAGCGTTTACAAGATAGGGGATAGTTTTATAGCATTTTTATTAATAATTTTTTTTTTTTATTAGTAATGGCGGCGATCAGCGATTTTTATTGTGACTTCGACATTATGGCGGACACATCGGACATTTTTGACACATTTTTGGGACCATTGTCATTTATACAGCAATCAGTGCTATTTAAATGAATTGATTCCTGTGTAAATGACACTGGCAGTGAAGGGGTTAACCACTAGGTGGCAGTGTAGGGGTTTAGTATGCCTAGAGGTGTGTTTCTTACTGTGGGGGGGGCGTGGCTGTCAGATAGTGAATGCTGATCTCTGCTCCAATCACAGGGAGCAGAGATCGGCGTCACTAGTTGCTAGGCAGAACGGGGAGATGCTGTTTATTTCCGTATCTCCCCGTTCAGCCTTCCCGTGAGACGATCGATGGTGTCCCCGCAGCGATCGAGTCTGCGGGACCCGCGACCGGCCTCATGGGGGTCCTGACCGGCGCGCGCCCGATGGCACGGCGGCATCTTAAAGGGGACGTACGTGTACGCCCTTATGCCTGTCCGTGCCATTCTGTCGACGTATATCGTCGTGCGCCGGTCGGGAATCGGTTAAAGTGGATGTAAACCCACTGATGTCATAATGTAGAGAATAAGATTTCCTATCATTTGAGCTCAGTCTTGCCACACAGAGTTACTCGAGCCCTGAGCAATCCTCTTTTGTTGTTCAGTTAGAGAAATCTTGACAAAGTCTCTAAAACTTTGTCAAAACCTCCCCCCTTGCTGTGAGTGACATGTTATTTACATATCTCATGCACTAGCCTGAGACAGGCACATCCTGTGTAAAAAGTTCACAATTCACATTCCCCCTCCCCTCCAGCTCTCCCAGGATTGGCTGCCTTTACATACACAGCTGTCAGTCAGATGCACACCGCTCCTGCGCTCTCCATACCAAACAATGCCGCACGCTCCCGATGCTCGTGATACTCTGCATGGGGCGTGCTTATATGTTAACCCCTACACCACACAATGCCTACAGGGATACACTTACAACAGATACATTTACAACAATGCCGCACGCTCACGATGCTCGTGATACTCTCGATATGACAATAATACACCCGCCCCTTCCACAGTAGGACGAGCCTCGGGAGCGCGCGGAATCGTCGGGCACAATGTCCTGCTCATTGCGCAGGCGCCGTCTTCAAATCACTCAAAGCTGTTTAGCTTCGGCTATTTTTGGCGGCTCCCTTCTTCGTATGAATGAATGAATGAATGATTTGTATAGCGCTACAATGCGAACTGAATTGCCTCAAGGCGATGTATTGGTGCTTTGTTGTCAAGCTTCTTAGAAGAGGTGGGTCTTGAGTTTTTTCCTGAAGGCCTGATGGTTTTCTTCCATGCGGATGTAGGTTGGTAGAGCGTTCCATAGCCGTGGTCCTTGGACAGCGAATCTCTGTTCCCCTTTTGATTTGTAGCGGGATTTGGGAATGAGGAGGAGGTTTTGGTCAGACGATCGAAGACTGCAATTGGGTGTGTAGTGTTTTATTTTCTCGAGAAGGTATTGAGGAGCGTCTCCATGGGTACATTTGTGGGTCAGGCAGAGGGTCTTGAATGTGACCCGATTCTTTACGGTTAGCCAGTGTAGGATCCTCAGGGAAGGGGAGATGGATTCCCAGGGTTTTTTTCCTGTTATCAGCCTTGCCGCCGTGTTTTGGATAAGTTGTAAGCGCGCAAGTTGATATTGGGGTAATCCTATGTAAAGGGAGTTTGCGTAGTCAAGTCGTGAATTAATGACCGTTCCCACTACCACTGCTTTGTCCTCCTTTGGAATGAAGGGGGCCTGCGCAGTACAAGGGGGGCATTATCCGCCGAGGGGACTGTTTTCGGCTGACCAGGGGAGTGTTTTGCCGGTGGGCAGAGGAGTCCTCTGATGTCACGACTCCGCCCACCGAGCGACGGGAATGAGAAACGCCCACTAATTTGGCGATATTACGGGGGAAAATTACAGCTGAGGGGGTGAGTATTAAAACAAAACGATACATGCAGGAGGCATGTATATCATTATAGATATTAACTATGTTAATATGTTGCAAATGATGGTAGTGGGTTTACATCCACCTTAAATACAGGGGTAAAGCTCACGTGTAATATCTATTAACTGGGAAAAGATTTGTAAACTTCACTATACTATGCTATACTATGCTTTTGTGTTGCCTTTGCTCATTTTGTACTATATGATGGCAAAGGGAGAATTTCAGCACTTTTTGGAACCTACAGTTCTGCAGACTCAGTGCCACTGCCCTGCACCTGTGATACCTACCCTCCAGTATTCACCCCTTTCCCCACCCCCTCCTACCGGTAAGTCCACCCACCTGCCCACCAGCTTACAAAGCAGGGACAGTGCACAGCTGATTTAAATTTCCATTCGCCCATGGTAGCAACAATCTCAACATTGTGGGGTGGAGCCAAGCACACAGGGGTGGGGCTTTACATCAGCACAACCCTACCGAAGTATTGGAATGCCAGCAGATGTTTTATTTGTGCTCAGGAGTGTGGGTTGATTACGGATCTTTATACAGGGTAAGCTGTGTACTCATAGGTGTGCACAGCCTTCTGCATTAAAGTGGTTGTAAACCCACTTTTTGTACTTTTACCTATAGGTAAGCCTAGAATAAGGCTGATCTATAGGTAAGTGGAAATATCTCCTAAACATGCACGGTTTAGGAGATATTTCACTTGTAGTCCGCCGGAAATTTGTACGGCACATGCACAGGGAAGAAACAAGACTAAATGCCATTTCTTCCCTAGCATATGCCGCTAGTCACGGCTCCCGTGCGCGGAAGTGACGTCACGCGGCTCCCGCGCAGGGGAGTGACGTCACGCGGCTCCGGCGAATCACAGAGCCGGCGTCTACGGCCCTGAAGGAAGAGGGAAAGAAGATGGATGCTTCCCACACAGGGGACATCGCTGGATTCTTTTGCAGGTAAGTGCCGCATAATGGGCTACTATGTGATGCATACTAGCCCATTATGCTTTTCTTTTGCAGGCTGCAGCAGCTAACAAAAGAGGAAGTACAACCCATCAGGGTTTACTTCCTCTTTAAGGTGTGCACCCCAAAGCTCAGACATATTTGCATGTGTGTGCATGTGCATATATACTGACGGTGTCAGCCGAGCAGTGGACGGTGTCAGTAGTGCAGACATTGGTGTCAGTAGGGCAGTGGATGTGTCAGTCGTTTTTGTTTTTATCATTATCTTTTACAATTTTCTTAGGAGCCCCGTTAGGGGGCTTAGGTGAAATATCAAGGGTCTAAACAGGGGGAATCTGTGCCACACAGGGTGATTAGGGTGTGTCCAGGCACACCCGGCATACCCTGTGCATGCGCCTATGTTGTGTACTCGTTTTGACAAAATGGCTGCCTCCGTGGTTTTGACGGTTTCAGTTTTTGGGTTTTAAGACTTTTGTGATTTGGTTTCCCCTAGCTGCATTTAATTCTGATATCCAAACCCCTGTGCCACACAGGGTGATTAGGGTGTGTCCAGGCACACCCGGCATACCCTGTGCACGCGCCTATGTTTTGTACTCATTTTGACAAAATGGCTGCCTCCATGGTTTTGACGGTTTTTAGTTTTTGTGTTTTAAGACTTTTGTGATTTGGTTTCCCCTAGCTGCATTTAATTCTGATATCCAAACCCCTGTGTCCAGCCTATGTTGTGTACTCGTTTTGACAAAATGTCTGCCTCCGTGGTTTTGACGGTTTCAGTTTTTGTGTTTTAAGACTTTTGTGATTTGGTTTCCCCTAGCTGCATTTAATTCTGATATCCAAACCCCAGTCTGCTGAGAGAAGCGATGAGGAACAATATGATTTGCTTTTGTTCTAGTGCATTACAATGCGTGTACACATGAAGGGACGGGTTTTATGAACTGTGTAATACTGTCATTATTTTTAGCACAGGGAATGAGGTGACTAAATATAGCCCATGCTGTGTGATGCTGGCACTTGCTTTGCTGATTGTTTTAATAACTAGCTGAACTTTTCCGGATTGGTTCACGCTCTCTCCATAGGTCTCGTTCGTACGTTTGGATCAGAATATGTTTGTGGGCTGCATCGCTTTCAGGTCCAAGACACAAATAATATGTCTTTGCAAGAAGATTCAATATATTTAGGAAGGAAATAACAAACATAGTTACCTGCTCTGCGTAATGGTTTTGCACAGAACAGCCCAGATCCTCCTCTTCTCGGGTCCCTCTTCTGTGCTCCTGGCCCCTCCCCCCCTGTTGAGTGCCCCCCCCAGCAAGCAGCTTGCTATGGGGGCGCCCGAGCCGAGCCGCAGCTACGTGTGTCCATTCAGACACGGAGCCCAGACCCGGCCTCGCCCCCTCTCTATCCTGATTGGTTCACTGATTGACAGCACTGGGGACCAATGGCGCTGTCGCTGCCAATGAGGAGGGAGAGTCCCAGCCTGCCGAGTCTCTTGTGCAACATCTCTTGATCGAGATGGGCTCAGGTAAGTATTAGAGGGGGCTGGGGGAGCTGCTGCACACAGAAAGCTTTTTTTAATCTTGCAATCAACCTTCTGCCATTACAACCACTTTAAGTCAAGGGAAAATGTATTAATCTTGATAATATTTTTAGAACGTAATAGCCAACAGGTATCGGCTCACAATACCACCTTCATCAGGGCTTGAATTCTGCTGGTAGCAAAAATGTATAGGGTATCCATATGGGCCCCCGGGGTAGCCAAAATAAATGTGAATGATGAGAATGCCACAAGTTGTAATAAGTCAAGTTAAAATGTATGTGATCGGTGCAAATCGGTAATCAGGGTCTTTTTTTTGTGGGTGGAGGGGGGTCTATTAGCACTTTTTTTTGTATTTTTATTTTACTTTTCATTTAGATACTAGCTTCCATTGGGGTTAGGGGTTAGGGCTAGGGTTAGGGGTTGGAGTTAGGGATAGGGCTGGGGCTAGGGTTAGGGTTAGGGTTATGGTTTGGGTTAGGGTTTCCCCTAGAAGAATAAGGTTAGGACTCAGGGATTATCAAAGGGACCTCCCCCGAAGGTCAAAGGTCAGCAGGCGGGTCCCCAGAGGTTGAAGGTCAAGAGGTCTTGCTGACCCACCCCCACCAAAGTGTACCGCCTACCCCAACTAAGTCGGGGCATGAAAAACTCGGGGTAAGGGCTAGGGTTAGGGTCCCCAGATGTCAAAGGTCAAGAGGTCTTGCTGATCCACCCCCACCAAAGTGTACCGCCTACCCCAACTAAGTCGGGGCTTGAACAAGTCAGGGTAAGCGCTTTGGTGGTGGTGCTGTTGTGTTTTTTTCCTTGCTTTTCTTATTACCCCATTCATCAGGACTTGTTAGCTACTGGCACCAATAATGTATGGGGTATCCTTATGGGTCCCTGGAGTAGCCAAAGTAAAGATGCATAATGACAGCAACACAAACTGAGTAAGTCAAGTGAAAATGTATTAATCTTGATAAAAGATCATAAGGTAAAAGCCAACAGGTATCAGGAGCTCACAACTCCCCTTCATCAGGGCTTGAATGCTGATGGCAGCAATAATGTACAGGATATCCTTATTGGTCCCCATGGTAGCCAAAGTAAATGTGAGTGATAAGAGTGTTGTAAGTCATAATAGGTCCAATGAAAATGTATAATTCCTCATAAAAAATTGGAAGTTAATGCCAACAGATATTAGGAGCTAACAACTCCCCTTCATCAAGGCTTGAATGCTGCTGGCAGCAATAATGTACGGGATATCCAAATTGGTCCCTATGGTAGCCAAAGTAGATGTGAATGATGAGAGTGCTGTAATTCATAATAAGTCCAATGAAAATGTATTAATCTTCATAAAAGATTGGAAGATAAACGCCAATGGGTATCAGGAGCTCATAACTCCCTCTTCATCAGGGCTTGAATGCTTACAGCAATAAGAGAGTATACTGGAGGGTGGCACATACTGCAATACTCTGCCAATACTGTGCAACACTGTGCAATACTCTGCAACTCTGCCAATACTCTCCAATACTCGCCAATACTCTGCCAATACACTGCCAATACTCGCCAATACTCTGCTAATACTCTGCTAATACTCTGCCAATACTCTGCCAATACTCTGCCAATACTCGCCAATACTCGCCAATACTCTGCCAATACTCGCCAATACTCTGCCAATACTCTGCCAATACTCTGCAACTCTGCCAATACTCTCCAATACTCTGCCAACAATCTGCCAATACTCACCAATACTCTGCCAATACTCTGCAACTCTGCCAATACTCTCCAATACTCTGCCAACAATCTGCCAATACTCACCAATACTCTGCCAATACTCTGCCAATACTCTGCCAATACTCACTAATACTCTGCCAATACTCTGCAACTCTGCCAATACTCTCCAATACTCTGCCAACAATCTGCCAATACTCACCATTACTCTGCCAATGCTCTGCCAATACTCACCAATACTCTGCCAATACTCTGCCAATACTCTGCCAACAATCTGCCAATACTCACCAATACTCTGCCAATACTCTGCCAATACTCTGCCAATACTCTGCCAATACTCTGCCAATACTCTCCAATACTCTGCCAACAATCTGCCAATACTCACCATTACTCTGCCAATGCTCTGCCAATACTCGCCAATACTCTGCCAATACTCTGCCAACAATCTGCCAATACTCACCAATACTCTGCCAATACTCTGCCAATACTCTGCCAATACTCGCCAATACTCTGCAATAAATTTTAATAGAAACAAATAATATTTTTTTTTTCTACCGAATTTTCAGACTTTTTTGATTTATAGCGCAACAAATAAAAAATAGATTTTGATTAAATACCACCAAAAGAAAGCTCTATTTGTGTGAAAAAAAGGACAAAAATGTCATATGGGTACAGTGTTGTATGACTGAGTAATTGGCATTCAAAGTGTGAGAGTGCCAAAAGCTGAAAATTGGTCTGGTTAGGAAGGGGGTATAAGTGCCCAGTGGTCAAGTGGTTAAAAAGGGTTTAATGTCACTTTAAACACAGCTGCAGAGCTTCCTGCATACGCAGTGTCAGCACGCCATTGATTGGTGTCTCTCACTGGCTGGTGTTGCCCTTTAAACACGTGTAGAAGATGATACTGGCGCTCAGCCTGGTATCAAGATCTGTCATTCAGCCAGCTGCAACCTGTTATTTTTTTTATAACTTATCAGTATGCTCCGCTCCTCAATTCCCCATCAGCTACTATATCTTTATATCCAGAAGAGACAAAAGGTCGGTGAGAAGGTCTTATCCCAGAGGTCTGCCAATCATGATTCCCTGACCTGAGCACACAGATCAGATCATTCTGGAATACTGAGCGGCTCGTTCGCCATCCTTCCTACATTCATTGCGTGTGTATCGGAAACAGAAACTTATGTTACCCCAAAATATGGCACGACAAAAAAAAAATATTTAGTTACAGCATGATAGACTTATTCAATGTGTATGATTTTTGGAAACAGATTAAAAAACAAATCAGATTTAAAAACAAATTTCACAATAACAATTCAAAAATGTCCTTTAACCACTTCAGCCCCGGAAGGATTTCCCCGCTTCCTGACCAGAGCACTTTTTTTGCTGCGATTCGGCACTGCGTCGATTTAACTGACAATTGCGCGGTCGTGCCACGTGGCACCCAAACAAAATTGACGTCCTTTTTTTCCCACAAATAGAGCTTTCTTTTGGTGGTATTTGATCACCTCTGCGGTTTTTATTTTTTTGTGCTATAAACAAAAAAAGAGCGACAATTTTGAAAAAAACTATTTTTTTGCTATAATAAATATCCCCAAAAAATATTTAAAAAAACAAAAACAAAAAAATATATATATTTTTTTTCCTCAGTTTAGGCAGATACGTACTCTTCTACAAATTTTTGGTAAAAAAAAAAAAATCGCAATTAGCGATTATTGATTGCTTTGCGCAAATGTTATAGCGTTTAAAAAATAGGGGATAGTTTTATAGCATTTTTATTAATATTTTTTTTTTTTACTAGTAATGGCGGCGATCAGCGATTTTTATTGTGACTGGGACATTATGGCGGACACATCGGACAATTTTGACACATTTTTGGGACCACAGCGATCAGTGCTATAAAATGAATTGATTACTGTGTAAATTACACTGGCAGGGAAGGGTTTAAACACTAGGGGGCGATCAAGGGGTTAAAGAGGGAATCTGGCAACATTTTTGTTTTTTAAAAGTCAGCAGCTACAAATACTGCAGCTGCTGACTTTTAAAATAAGGACACTTACCTGTCACAGGGTCCAGCGATGTCGGCACCCGAGGCCGAACCGTCCCTCATTCCTCGGATGCTGCCGCCGCCATCTTGGGTATGGGAATCAGGAAATGAAGCCTTGCGGCTTCACTTCCCGGTTCCCTACTGCGCATACGCGAGTCGCGCAATGCAATAGGAATGCTCTGCGCTGTCTCTGGGACCCATGTGTGTCCCAGCAGACAGCGTGGCGGGACAGGAAGAGGCATAGACTCCTGTGGGAGTCTATGCCCGGAAGTGGGTGCAAATACCTGTCTTAGGTGCCAAATGTGCTGAAAGGTGCCAAATGTGACACCAGAGGGGGGAGCCGATGACTTTAGGGTGGAATACCGCTTTAAGTGTGTCCTAGGGAGTGATTCCAACTGTAGGGGGTGGACTACCTAGGACATGTCAGCGATCACTGCTCCCGATGACAGGGTCAGGGAGCAGTGATCTCTGTCATGTCACTAGGCAGAACGGGGAAATGTCTTGTTTACAAAGGCATCTCGCTGTTCTTCCGCTCCGTGACACGATCGCGGGCACCCAGTGGACAACAAGTCCGGGGGACCCGCGGTGACTGAGCACGTGGCGGGCTCACGTGCGCCCACAATGCCACATATTAAAGGGGACGTACCTGTACGCCCATTTGCCCAGCCGTGCCATTGTGCCGACATATATCGTCGTGCGCTGGTCGGCATGTGGTTAAAGTGGTTCTAAAGTCAGAAGGATTTTTATCTATATTAGACTTTAGTATCACTTTAAAGTATAACTAAGGGCAAGACTATTTTTTTATTTTTTATTTTTGGATAAAGTGCAGAGGGATTATTGCTGTCTGTGCACCTGTTAGGGAAATTCACCCTCTCTATTTGTCCTGTTTACTATTATCACCGAGAGTAAAAATAAAACACTCCCCTAAATTTTGGGATGCCACCAGAACAGGAATAGAGGGGGCATCTTCTTAAAAGAACACTCTTTTGTACTGACACTGATGAAAACCAGGAATTCCCTCACTTTGGAGACATTTCCTCTCACTTCCTGTTTTGGCTGTTGGCACAGAAAGTAAAGGGAAATTTCCTCAATGGGAAAAAGTCTGACAAGGATTATAACCCTCCCTAATGGCCCATACACACAAGCGGATTTTCCTTCAGAAAAATCTTGGATGGTTTTTCCGACGGAATTCCGCTCAAGCTTTGCTTGCATACACACGGTCACACAAAAGTTCTCAGAACTTTCGACCATCAAGAACACGGTGACGTACAACACTACAACGAGCCGAGAAAATTAAGTTTAGTGCTTCCGAGCATGCGTCAAATTATTTCTGAGCATGCGTAGGAATTTTGCGCGTCGGAATTGCTACAGATGATCGGAATTTCTGATCGGAACTTTTTCCTACTGAAAAATTCAGAACCTGCTCTCAATCTTTTGCTGGCTGAAATTCCGCCAGCAAAAGTCCGATGGAGCATATACATGGACAGAATTTCCGACCAAAAGCTCTCATCTGTCTTTTGCTGGCCGAATTTCCGATCGTGTGTACGCCACATTACTCTATCCAAAATAAAAACATAAAGTTTGCCTTAAGGCCTGGTTCACATATGTGCAAAAATTGGATGCAGGTTCCCCTCATCCAATTCGCATAACAGGCGAGTGCGACGGCTCTCAATGGAGCTGTTCACAGAGGTCGGAGGCGGCTGTGGTCCGCATTCCAAAAGGGTCTTGTGCGTTTTTGGGTCCGGATCAGGTGCGAATTCAGGCAAATTTTCGGACCTGAATCGAACCTGAATAATTGAACAGAAATGTACTGGGCCCAACGCTATAAACCGCGGCCGCATACATGTAAACCCGGCCTTGGGTCTACTGCTGTAGTGAAAAACCTTATAAGCTCTCCAAATCTCACATAAAGGCATTCCAATCAACCCAAATTGCACCACAATTCAACTAAAATTACTTCAACAAAGATCATAAAGTGAGTCTTTATGGAAGCTAAAAGATATTAGCGTGTAGCACTTACCCCCGGAGGAGCCACTGGTAATGATCGGTTCTCTGTTCTGCCATGACTCTTAAAGCTGCTTGGTCCCCACAGGCACACCCAGTTATAGGTACAAATCCAATCGCATCTGTGTAACTTAAGCGTTAGCATGCAATCACTCTAAAACAGTACACAGAAAATAGGCCACAAGCAGCTGGTGGTAGATTAAATGGATATATTAAGACAAGGCAGTTAAGCAGCAATGCGTAAATCCTTAAAACAGGCAAATGAACAGATTCAAAGATGCTGCACTAGGTAAATCGAACACTAGTCTATGAGTTGGCAATCAACTAAACTGTGGCAATGTTTAATCCAATTATAACTGCTGGAAACGGGGTTTAAGTAACGGCATCAACCAACTTAGGAAAATAAAGGTCCTCATGTGCTCACTATACATACAGCCCCAATATCATGTGAGCATGGGCATTCCTGGTGTGGGGGTACACCTGAAGGTGTCTGAAAAGTGCCTGGAGCCTAATTGTCCATGCTGGATGAATTTGTTGGGGCCCTTCTGTAGTTGGTGCATGTGTAGCATTTTCTTTAACGGTGGGCAGAGGATGACTAGTGAGCTGCTAAACAAGGGGGAATATCTTCTGCATTAACAGTGTCGGTGTTGAGATAAGCATAGATGTTCAGCTCACCCCTCCTGGTACATACGTATCTGATCCATATCACTTGGTGGTCTGCAATCCTCTGAAGTCAGGTCCCACAAGACTCTGTATCTCTGCCTGGATCCTCATTAGTCTCACGGGTCTTAGGAGTTCTGGTGTAGGCTCTCACAGCAGCGGGTTTCTTAGATCTGGTCCCACGGCACAGCAAGCAATCCCTATGTGGCCCAGTTCTCAGGCTCAGCAAAGACAACATGTCGGTGTGGCTTAAATTCCTCTCAGCAAAAGACCCCTGTTTTCCAGATTTGCTCGGGAAAAACTCAGTTCTCTCCTCCAGGGAATTGTGGGTGCTGTAGTTATAACTGTATTTATCCTCCATTGGGCAACTCTCCACAGGACTACAACTCCCATTGGTCCATGTGGCTGCTGTATCTTCTCCCTGCTGCTGATTGGCTTAGGTCTGTGGCTGCCAGAAGGAAGCAGTGGTGAAGAGAGGAGAGAAGCTGGCTGCACACACACAGCCTAGCACTCCGTTAAAGACTTGTAGTGTCCGGGGGGGGGGGGGTGAGCAAGAAGAGCGGGCACAGCACACATGCAGCCTGCTCTTCACACGCACAGCCAGGGGTTCCAGCAATGAGGGGGGGGGGGCCCTCATGTCAACCGGTACAAGTGAATTTGCCAAGTTTGAGCCACAAGATCTGCATTCCATGCAATTACACTGGAATGCACAGGACCCAAATGCAAGTACCACTTGGTGCCTGTCTTTTGTGGGCACACCAAAATGTCAGGAGGGATACACTGCAGCAAGGGGCCTTAAAGAGGAAGTAAAGCCTCATAAATAAAAAAAAAATAAATAATCCCTGCAAGACAAAGGCATAATGAGGCATAGCACCTTGTCCCCATGTTGCTGGGGACAAGGGCCTCATCCCCACAACCCTTGTCCGGTGGTTGTGGGGGTATGCGGGCGGGGGGCTTATCGGAATCTGGAAGTATATTGTACCCCTACCATTTCACAAAAGAAAGTGTCAAAAATAGTAAAAAAGACAGGAGACACTTAGGGACAAGTCCTTTATTAAAAGATAAAAAAATTAAAATGTCCCACGATGTCCATTCATCATTTTTATTGTTTCCCTTCAAGCATTATTAAAATCATTGCTCCCGAAAAAACGGCCGTTTTATAAAACTTATTTTTTTGCACTGATATATGTCCCCTGGGGCAGGACCCGGGTCCCCTAACACTTTTTATGACAATAACTTGCATATAAGCCTTTAGAATCAGCACTTTTGATTTTTCATGCTAGTGTCGAATTTGCTTTCGAATTTGCCCCGAACGTCCGAACAACCAAAGTTCGCCCATCCCTACTAGACAAGTTACTTTTGGTCTTGCAGAGAATCTCACATTCAGGAGTTGAACTTTGGATGAACCTTCTACTTCATATTATGGTATATTTTTTAAGATCTAGCAAAAAGAACCATAGAAGACATTCTGCACCTATCCATGCAGGTAGTTGGGGTGAAATAAAGTTCATGTGCCGGACAAAGTTGAAGACACGCCACTGTCCTTCGGATTAGATGTACAGTATATGAATTTGGAAATGATTAGGCACATTAATGTAAACCTCGGCAACCAATCATATAGGTTCTCAATTTGCTACAGAAGGAGCCTGAGAACTTCTATTCTTTGATCTTGTCAGATTGCCTGTTCCGGGCTGCAGCAACTATCATTAAACCTGCTTTAATCAGAGATTCCACCTGGTCTGATCCTTCATTTATTCCACTTCAAATACTTACCTGTCCCACTGCTCATACCGCCAGATTTGGCTTTCTGATAGAACTACTGCTGCCTGAAGAAAGTTCTACATCCTCTACATCAGGGCTTCTACCTGGCTCTCCAGGGGTCATCAGATGATTGGACCCTCAGCAGTGAAGCACACACAAACGGAACAAACCTAACAAGGATTCTAACCTTTCCCTACTTTACCCAAAGCTAAAAATTCAGAGTATGGCTATTTTTGCATAGTTACATCTACATAGTAGAGTATGGTCCAGCTACATAGGATGCATTAAGGTGAGAAAACACAAACCTTTACAACCCCTTTAACCACTTAAGGACCGCCTCCTGCACATTTCCGTCGGCAGAATGGCATGGCTGGGCACATCAACACCCAGGTACGTTGCTCTTTAAGTGCCCAGCCATGGGTCGCGCGTGTGCCGCTGGCGACGCGCTCGCGGCCCGGCCATGAGCTCCGTGACCGTGGCCGCGGGACCCGTGGACCCGATCGCCGCTGGTGTCCCGCGATCGGGTCACAGAGCTGAAGAACGGGGAGAGGTCTGTGTAAACAAACCTCTCCCCGTGCTTCCTAGTGAGACTGTCACTGATTGTCTGTTCCCTGTCGTAGGGAAAGCCGATCAGTGATGTCGAATGCCAAGCCACGCCCCCCTACAGTAAAAAAAAACACACACACGTCACACTTAGCCCCTCCCCACCCCCTAGTGGTTAACCCCTTCACTGCCAGTGTCATTTACACAGGAAGCAGTGCATTTAAATAGCACTGATTGCTGTATAAATGACAATGGTCCCAAAAATGTGTCAAAAATGTCCGATGTGTCCGCCATAATGTCGCAGTCACAATAAAAATCCCTGATCGCTGCCATTACTAGTAAAAAAAAAATATTAATAAAAATTCTATAAAACTATCCCCTATTTTGTAAACGCTATAACTTTTGCGCAAACCAATCAATAATAGCTAATTGCGATTATTTTTTTACCAAAAATATGTAGAAAAATACGTATCGGCCTAAACTGAGGAAAAAATATGTTTTTTTTTTTATATATATTTTTTGGGATATACTTATTATAGCAAAAAGTAAAAAATATTGCATTTTTTTCAAAATCGTCGCTATATTTTTCCTTACAGCGCAAAAAATAAAAACCGCAGAGGTCATCAAATACCACCAAAAGAAAGCTCTATTTCTAAAAAAGGACGCCAATTTTGTTTGGGAGCCACGCAGCACGACCGCGCAATTGTCAGTTTAAGCGACGCAGTGCCGGATCGCAAAAAGGGGCCTGGTTCTTTTGGCTGCAAATTGGTCCGGGGCTTAAGTGGTTACCGTATATACTCGAGTATAGGCCGACCCGAATATAAGCCGAGGCACCTAATTTTACCACAAAAAAATGGAAAAACTTATTGACTCGAGCATAAGCCTAGGGTGAGAAATGCGCAGCTACTGTAAGTGGAAAAGAGGGTCAACAATGCCCATTTGCATGCCTCACTGTGCCCATTTGCAGCCATAGGTCCCACAAACTTCAAACTTGGTAGTTAAGGGTTCCTAGATGCCCCCTATCTGCAGCCAAAGGTCTCTGGACCCAAAGGGTCCTGAAACAACATTGCTGCAGATGGACACAGTTTACCAAATTTGGGGCCCCTTAGTGCTAGGAATTTGGTATGCAAACTCAGCCGAACTAGCACTACAACATATCTAAAGATGGGGTTCCTATTACCAAGTGGCGCCGAGATACAGGGCCCCAAAGTCGGGTTGGAAAATTTAATTTTCTGCTGCAGAAAAGTGCTTGACAGTATAAGCCGAGGGGGGCACTTTCAGCACAATAAAATGTGCTGAAAAACTTGGCTTATACTCGAGTATATATATGTTAAGTGTCTATCAGTGCTACCAATCAGTGCCTCGCCATCAGTGCCGCCTACTAGTGCCCACCAGTGCTGCCTAATCAGTGCCCATCAGTGCCTCGAAGGAGAAACATTCCCTGTTTGCAAAATTTTATAACAAACTTTGAAAAAGTTTTTTTTTTTTTCAAGATTTTCAGTTTGTTTATTTAGCAAAAAATAAAATAAAAAAACAGCAGTGATTAAATGCCACCAAAAGAAAGCTCTATTTGTGTAAAAAAAAAAAAAGGTTAAAAAGGTTGTTTGGGTACAGTGTTGCATGACCGCACAATTGTCATTAAAAGTGCGACAGCTGAAAATTGGCCTGGTCAGGAAGGGGGTAAAAATGCCCAGTAGGCAAGTCATTGATGGTCCTAGCGTTTTTCTTCCACCTTTTTTATGGCCCGGTTCACACTGCTGCGGTGCGGGAACGCTGCAAATCTACTGCACCGCATGTCTCCCGCCGGCAGTTCACACTGCCCTATGCGAGCTGCTGGGAGTGTCAGTGAAATGTTAATGACACCCCCATATCAGCTCGCATATCGCAGTGCGATCTGCAAACTCGGACAGGAATCGGATCGCATGGTGAGAACACCATGCGATCCGATTTTGCTGCGGACCGAAAAAAAGGGTCCTGTGCGAGTTTGGGCCGAATGCGATGCGAATTCAGCCATACTATCTGTATGGCTGAATTCGCATCGCACAGAGATCGCATATCATTTGAACTGCAGTGCGTTGCGAATCATATGCGATCTCCCGCACCGCAGCAGTGTGAACCGGTCCTAACGCAAGCATGAAGAAAAACAGCAAAGTGTGAAAGTAACCCACCCTTGTGGCCCTGACTGAGCACAGACAGGTGAGGTTTCTAGCAGAGGCCTGACACTCACCTGCACCCAATCAGACGGGCCTAGTACCTGTGCTAATCTTCCTTGCAGTCCAGCCATCGCCTCATTTCATTTTAGCCTGTAATCAAATTTGAAGCACCTTGGTTTACTTTCTGCAGATATGGCGTCCAGAAATAAAACGCGGGCACAGGTAAGCAACGCCGTTCCTGTTGTTTATGGTAAATTGATTGTTTTGCAGCGCTCCTTCCATGATTTCCTATATCTGTTGATGTCTTTTTACCTCAGACTTTGGCACATAGCGCCCAATTTACCGCTAAGCGGAGAGATATGTCATAATCGGTGATGGTGGAGGAGGGTGTTTGTTATTGTCCGCGGCCAGGTTTGGGGCAGAATCGGAGGGAAAAGCCAGACTCCTCCGCACTTAGAGCCAATGGTGCATTTTGTAGCCTCTGCTGGGATTCCAATCGGTAAAAAAAAAAAGATTGGCATCAATAATTTTTAACATTAGGCTGTCATCTCTTAAGGAAATCGCTGGGCTGTGAATTTAAATTAGCGCTTTGGCTGATAAAATGCAGCAAACGTGCGATCGCTAATATGGACAAAAGCAGATTTATTATGTCTGAGGCACAATACAATGCTTAATAATTCATTCAAATCATTGGCACCTGCGAGGCAGGAGAAATGTTTTATGAGGTAAAATTGTGCTTTGATTTATCGCCAGAGTTTTGGTGACTTTTTATATTGTAATGTGGTAATATTTCGTTATAACATGGGCCTTGTTCATAACAAACTAGTCATGAGGTAAAACCTTGACACGTGTTTGGAATACACCACAAATGCAGCTCAGCCACACCCTATTGACTTTAGGGGCTCATTCACATTGGTGGCCCGTGTGGTGATTAAAAGCAGGCCGCTGAGACATGGTTTGGCCACTTTTTTCACTTAACCAAAGACCTTCAGCGCTGTACACATGCTACGACAAAAGTTGACACTAACCCCCTCCCCCCCCGTCATTTTTGACCAGCAGTACACTACTACCAAACCTATTCAATTGAAGGGGGTTGTGCTGCAACCATGTGCAATGCATGCGGCTGCGACACCGTGGTTGTGGGATTTTTTTAGGGTTAAAACAGACGGTGAGGGGGGGGCAATGTATTGCCTCTTGTCAACTGCCCTCTGAAAAGTGATCCAAGGGCTGCTGCACATCCAAATGAGCCCTAAGTCAGCCGTACACATGGTGATTCAGAAGCCGCTTTTGGATGCGGCATGAACTGCAGGCAACACATGCGTTTTTGAATTCAGAAAGCCAAGGCAGAATTTATAAAGAGTGTTCTTTGACATGAGGCGCTTGCACCTACGTTACCTCACAACAAATTGCTGAATCTCGCCTATTAGACAAATTGTAAGATGTCTCCAAATTTAACTCCTTCAGATCTGCGCTATAGCCGAATGACGGTTACAGTGCGTACCTACTTTGCCGGGAGTAAGTCGATAGACGTCCTCTAGTGCCCGAGCGCCCCCCCCCCCCCCCCCCCCCTGCAGGGCACGTGTGGCACGCTCTGTGATCAGCGAGTCACAGATCGGAGTAAGGGGTCGATCCTTACCACGTGATCAGCTGTCAGCCAATGACAACTGATCATGTGATGTAAACATCTGATAGCGAGGAGAAAAAAAAAAGCCGTTCACTCAGGTTAGGTGTTTTTGGTGCTTTTTCTGAAAGCACACTAAGGCCCCTTTCACACTGGGGCGGTTTGCAGGCGTTATTGCGCTAAAAATAGCGCCTGCAAACCGACCCGAAACAGCTGTTGCTGTGTCTTCAGTGTGAAAGCCCGAGGGCTTTCACACTGAAGCGGTGTGCTTGCAGGACGCTGGAAAATGTCCTGCAAGCCGCATCTTTGGCTCGCTGTAGGAGCGGTATAGCGCCCGTTCCCATTGAAAACAATGGGGCAGCGCTCCGAACCCGCCCGAAAATGTCCTGCAAGCCGCATCTTTGGCTCGCTGTAGGAGCGGTATAGCGCCCGTTCCCATTGAAAACAATGGGGCAGCGCTCCGAACCCGCCCGCAAAACGCCGCTGCAGCGGCGGTTTGCGGGCGGTATTAACCTTTTTTCGGCCGCTCGCGGGGGGTAAAACCACCCCGCTAGCGGCCGAAATGCGCAGCTAAAACGACGGTAAAGCGGCGCTAAATATAGCGCCGATTTACCGCCAGCGCCCCCAACGCCCCAGTGTGAAAGTAGCCTAAGGCCCCTTTCACACTGGGGCGGGAGCTGCGGTGACGGTAAAGCAGCACTATATTTAGCGCTGCTTTACCGTTGTTTTAGCTGCGGTATTCGGCCGCTCGCGGTGCGGTTTTTCCCCACGAGCGCGGCTGAAAAAGGGTTAAAATCCCCCGCAAAGCGCCGCCGTAGCGGCGCTTTGCGGCGATATTACCTCGGTATTAAAATCAATGGGTAGGAGCGGTGAATACACCGCTCCTATACCGCTCCAAGGATGCTGCTAGCAGGACTTTTTTTACCGTCCTGCTAGCGCACCGCTCCAGTGTGAAAGCCCGCCGGCTTTCACACTGGAGTGAATGGGGCCGTTTTTTTCAGGCGGTGTACAGGCGCTATTTTTAGCGCTGTACTGCCTGAAAACCGCCCAGTGTGGAAGGGGCCTTAAGATGCAGAATGCAGGACTTTTGGTATGCTTTCAAAAAACGCACCAAAAAATGCCCAGTCTAATTAAAAGGCAATAGGAAAGCACAGGTAGCCCCAGGAAAACCGGGGATACACTGCGCTGCACCCACACTGCAGCCAAACCACAGCGCAGCAGTGTGAAAGGGCTCTAAAACTTTATTTCTATGTATGTAATTATAGCTGGTCTCAGAGACAGCAATCAGACTGCCACTTACCAGCCTGATTGCTGGTTGAGAACAATGTGCACTCTATCACTATGTGGCTGGGAAAAATGGGGTATTTTTAAAATTTGTGCAAGCAGATTCTGTTATATGTGTACATTGTTATTTTTATTTTTTTTTCCAGTAGTGCAGATTATTTATAATAAACAATTGCCTACATTTTATTACTTCTGAGAAGTAAAAAATTTGAAAGATTTCCTGCTTTTAGCAAGCTGCAGAAAATTCCAACTTTTCTGCTTTCACGAGTTTCATAAAATGGTCCCCATGGAACCGCTCAGGGATTGTTTTTTTTTTTTATTTTATTTTTTTTCATTTTTTCATTATTTTATCTTTAAAGTGGTTGTAAAGTCAGAATGTTTTTTTTAATCTTAATGTATTCTATGTAGACATGTGCACTGCCGAAAAATCTTTTTTCGTTTTTTTTGGGTCATTTCCTTATGATCGAATTCGTTATTTCGAATAAATTTGTAACTTCGGAAATTTTTTAATTCATGATGTTCTATTTGTTTCGATGCGTTTTTCGGAAATTTTCAAAATAACTAACTATTAAATTACAGGTATTGGAACTTCCTTTCAAATTTGGCTGTTTATGAACGTAACGAATATGAATTTATCCGAAGTTAGGAATTTTCCGAAATAACGAATGCCGCATCTAAATGAATAGAAGTGTGTGTGTGTGTGTGTGTGTGTGTGTGTGTGTGTGTGTGTGTGTGAAAATCTCGTGCTAATTATAAAGCCTCGTACACACGATCAGATTTTCCGCAGGCAAAACCTCAGACTTTTATCCGAAGGCGTGTGCCTGGATTTTGTCTTGCATACAAACGGCAAGGAATTGTCGGCCAACAAACACAAACGTTGTGACGTACTACGTGCTTTTTCAGCTCTTTAGCGCCACCCTTTGGGCTCCTTCTGTTAATTTTGTGTTAGTAGAAGTTTGGTGAGTGTTGATTAGCGATTTTCATTTTGCGCTTTTCAGTTCGTGCTTTTCAGTTTGTTTCTGAATGGCCGTTCGTCAACCAGCCATGCTGCGGAATCGGAGGAGATAACATGTTATTTATTATTGGCCTTGGAGTTATTGCTTTGAGTCCAGTCCAGGAACAGAAGGAAGAGTTCTTGGACCAAAAATTGGTTGCTTTATTAATCGTGACCAATTATGTCATATGCCTTTGCTGCAGGAGCTCCAGGAGAATAATCCGGATGATTTTCGGAATTATCTCCGGATGACGGACCCCTGCTTTCACCAACTCTTGGCATTGTTGACCCCCTATATTAAGAAGCAGGACGCATGCATGAGGCTTTTATTTTATTTTTTGTTTGAATAATAATGATTTGATTTGTTATATTTTTTTTTTAATTTTTGGATGCATAGAATGCACTTTTTGGTTAAGTTCTATTGGCAGATAGCATGTCTAATTTTATTTGTTTTCTTTTTTTTTTAATGCACAATAAAAAAATTGTGTAGAATAATACTTGGTTATGTGTTTTACTTCAAAGGACAATTTGGGAGTCGGCAGTTACATTTTAAAAAATACAATGTAAAATTAACACCAACATAGTTGTATCTTTGATCTTAAAAACTACAGGATAATGGTGTTGTGGTAACTTGCCCAAAAAAAAAAAAAAAAAAGCATAATAATATTATTCTTGATATCACTAGAAAAAAAAAGTCTTTGAAAATTTGTTTGCAATAACTCCATCAGTATCACCAGCAAAGCAGCTTCATTATTATCCCATTAAAGAAGAAGAGAATTGTGCGCTGCATTTGGAGATTTTTATAATTTGCCGCGTCCCGAATTTTTAATTCTCCATTACGAACGCTAATTTACAAGACTGACCGCTTCTGGCTCGTCCTTGCTTCCGAGCATGCGTGTTTGTACTTTGGACTTTTTTTCCGACGGACTTGTGTACACACGCTCGGAATATCCGACAACAGACATTTGTCCGCAGAAAATTTTAAAACCTGCCATCCAACATTTGTCCGCGGAAAATCCGACAACAATTGTCCGATGGAGCGTACACACGGTCGGATTTTCCACCAACAGCCTGACATCACACATTTCCCGTCGGAAAATCTGATCGTGTGTACGAGGCTTTAGTGTAGATTGCTGCATCTTTATCACTCCTTGGATACAAGGAGCTAATGGAAAAAAAATTGAAAATGTAAAAGGTTGTCTCATAAACAAAGAAAAATCTCTTATCAAAAAATATAGAAAACAGTGTATCAAATAGTGATAAATAAAGAGTTCAATAAACAAGTTTCCATGTGTATTAAAAATGATTCCATTAGTATTCCACCAACTGGATGTTCTATCCACCGTTCCCAGTGATAATATAACAATCCAAATGAAAATGAAATTGGACTCTTACCAAGTTCCGATGATCTCTAAATTATAAGAGATCATATAACGCAGTGATGGCGAACCTTGGCACCCCAGATGTTTTGGAACTACATTTCCCATGATGCTCAACCACACTGCAGAGTGCATGAGCATCATGGGAAATGTAGTTCCAAAACATCTGGGGTGCCAAGGTTCGCCATCACTGATATAACGCATGCGGTAAGAAAATGTCCGATGCCTGGCCACATCCTCTGTGTGTCTCCTGACCTCCTGGATGGGTTTGTGAGTGGCTGGGGAAGCGATGATGTCACAGGACCCACCATTTCCGGCACGGGCTCTGAAGGTCCAGCACTGTAAGCCAAACCTTCAGAGCGCATGCGCCGAGGATGTCATCTGCTGCAAGCACTCTGAATATCTCCTAAACTGCAAGTGTGAAAGCGGCCTTAGCTTCATGGACTGTCGGCACAAGCAAGCCACTATGCATGAGAAATTCAGCAAAAATTGGACAAAGTGCAAAGTTCAAATCACAGGATACAAACTCTAAATTCATAACCACTTAAGAAAATTTGAAGAACCTATGGAAACTGGAGAAAGGTTATTTATATATAAATAATATATGTAGCGGCCATAACCCCTAAGGACGGCCTTGACTTTTTCTGGGCTTACCAATTACCTCCTCGTGGCTTGTCGGTTGTTGTCTAGGGGTTCCCAGGGTTAGTACCCAGTGACTTCAGATGCTGACACATAAAAGTCCTTTTCAAGGTTTTCATTTTGCAGGGATAACATCCAACAATAACACAGTCTCTGATGGGAATAGAGGGGACGGGTGATAAAACTCAGGCACTTTGAACTGCTGACATCCACCGAATGTCTCTAATTAACCCAGAGAGTAGCCACTCGCAGCTGGGTGCTTCACTGCTGGATAAACCCCCTAGCCAGAGATCTAGCAGCCAACATGTGATCCGGAAACATTGCAAAGTCTCTGCCACAGACTAGATTGTAACTAAAGATAAGTAGGAACCTTTCTCACAGTACCTGGATCTCTCAGCCTTCTTGGCGATACTGTGAGAAGTGTGGATTCTTTAGTGTCCATACAACTCAGCTCCCAGGCTCTTACCGAGCAGCCAGCTTGTTGGCCCTCCTCCGAAGAGTCCTCCCCTGGTCACTTATATGAGTTGTTGTGTTTCTCCAATACCGAGAGCACACTGGGACGCCTTTGAATTCTCCTTCAGTTACTGGGCCTCGAACTAGCCAGTTCTGAGGCTCGGGAACAGACGGATCCCCACCCCAGACCATGAGGGCCTCTGGGGCTGGTCAGAGTGACCATGCTTGCGGGACGGTAGACACCCCTGGGCCCGGGACCCCTCACCGGGCTACCCCGGACCAGAACCAGGAACTCAAGCAGCGGCCGAACCCTGAACACGTGACTTCAGCCTCTTTAAATACCCCTTCCCAGACAACACAGCGGGGCCAGACGCGCCCACTGATTGGCTCCGGAAAAGATTGGTACCTAACACGTCCAACCAGGCTTGGTTCTCAGCCTGTCATGGGTACCTCACCGCACCTATGACCAGGCGGAACTTCAGTACAGCCCAGCCAAACTGAAGCCAAAGTAAATCCTGTACAATTAACCCCCAGAACTCCATTTATAGTTCTAGGAAAAACAAAATTTACATTGATAGCACACAGTTAATAACGTGTTGGCACTACATATATAAAAAAAACACCTTCAACCTACTCTTTGAACGGAATAAAACACATTGCTTCTCTGCTGGCTTTTGTTATTAACATTGTCCGGAGACAAGACCATAAATCATAACATAAAAATGGAACTCGGTAATGATTTGTAATATATTGCAGTTTTCGGTGGCAGGGGGGTGAGGGCTGTACTATTATTTAAACACAAAGTCGGAGAAAGACGATACTGGGACTGTACGCTCAGGGCCTTCCCTGTCGCGGGGCAAGGTGAATTCCTATACTGAGGCAGGGTCCTCTAGGGGCAAAGTGACACAGTTTTATTGCCTTCTGGGCTGGCCCTTCAACTGCCTCCTGCTCCGGTACAGGGTCTTTTTATTAATGTATTTTACTCGTTATTATAGCTTTCAGGGAACATAGAACATTTTATTTACAGTAACAAACACTTTGTGGGAGGAAATTCTTCCAACCTTGGGTAAAAACTGTACACACTCCATGCTAAGACCCCTTTCACACCGAGGGCGTATTGCAGGTGCTATAGCGTTAGAAATAGCGCCTGCAATCCGCCCTCAAACTGCTGCTTCATTGTCTGCAGTGTGAAAGCCCGAGGGCTGTCACACTGCATCGGTGCGCTGGCAGGGCGTCACAAAAAGTCCTGCCAGCAGCTTCTTTGGAGCGATGAACTCACCGCTCCTCCAGCGCTGCTCCCTATTGAAATCAATGGGGCAGCGCTGTAATACCGCCGTCAAAACGCCCCTATTGCAGCATTTCGCTGGGGGTTTTAACCCTTTCTCGGCCGCCAGCGGGGGTAAAAGCGCCCCGCAAGCGGCCGAAATGCGCCGCAAATCCGACGGTAAAACGCCGCTATTTTTAGCTGCGTTTTACCGTCGGATTTGCGGCGCATTACTGCCGACGCTATAGGCGGATCGGTGTGAAAGGGGTCTTAAGGTGACTGTGATGGGAAATGAACTAGGGTCATAATGCCAACTACTAAGACACCATTTTTTCCTTCATTGTTGGATTGCACTCCAGCTCTGTCTCAATCATTTTAATTGAAATAAACCAAAACTTCCCCAAATTTTGCGTAACTGCAATAAATATGGAGGTGATTTTGGATTTCCCCTATTTAAATTCTAAATATGTATTATCTTGTGTCTTCCTATAATTAGCTAGTCTATCGCAGCTCTGATCGGGTTAATGGTGATGATGTAATAACAATGTTAGCTATAGAAAGAAGCACAATGCTCAAAGAAGCAAAAAGGTCTAATTTATTTAAAAAGAAAGTAGAAATGCTAACATGAAACACTAAAAGATTACTACAGAGCATCTAAAACAAAAAGAGCAGGGGTGATACCATACCGTAAGTCCTTCCTTTTGGGTTCTGTATGCTGGCTGGTCTCCAGGACAAAGAAAAGAGGCAGACTATTGCCTTTTTTAAAGCACACTCAGACACAACCCACACAAACACCCTCTACCCACCTGTGTAGTCCTCTGTCCAATGAGAAGTTATAAGGGGCCGTTCTTCCTAATCACCAGGAATAATGTTCTTGTCACCTACAAGGGGGCAGCATTACTCTATGAACTCCTGCCTTGACCCAGGTCAACATTCCAGTAACAGCTGGCCTTTTGATATCCTGATTTGCAGGAGAGGCAATTAGGCACTTTAAGCTTCCCATCACCAGGTGGTCTGAAGCAAAGTTCTCCTATTCCCATACCCCATCGCCAGGGGATATGCAGGAATTCTTTTTCCCGATGAAAATCCTGATAAGCATTCTTCAGTTGCACACACCCTGCTCTGCTGGTGTTCCAGGCTACCCCCATCCGTATTCAAATGCCTTAGGTTTCAACAGTCCAGAAACATCTGATAATAAAGTGATCGTAAAGTCTATTGTTTTTTTTTTTTTTGTGCAGTGGATTTGCACAGAGCAGCCCCAGTCCTCCTCTTCTCAGGTCCCTCTTTGGCTCTCCTGGCCCCTCCCTCCTGTTGAGTGCCCCCCTCAGCAAGCAGCTTGCTATGGGGCTCCAGGCTGGGTCACAGCTCCCTGTGTCCATTCAGACACAGAGCTGCGACCCGGACCGCCCCCTTTCTCTCTACCGATCGTCTGACTGATGTTGACAGCAGCAGGAGCCAATGATGCTGCTGCTGTGTGTCAGCCAATCGGGAGGGTGAGTCTCGGATGGCCGAGACGCTTGTGGACATCGCTGGATAGAGAGGGGGCTCAAGTATTTGGTTTAATACCACTTTAATAAAAATCCTGCTTATTCCAACAGCGGAGGGAATGAGCTATGAAGGTATAGGAAAAATGAAAAGTATAAACAGTGTAAAAACAGTGTGAGTGTAAACCAGAGGCATAACTAGAACCTTCAGGGCCCCGGTGCAAGACACCATGAAGGACCATCCCCTTCCATCCAAGCCTCGGCTTCCAGTTCTGGGAGGGCATCCATTTACATCCTCCAGAACCCTGCCTTCCACTTGCCCCCAGGTGCACAGATCCATTGCACTCTGACTGCTACGTACTTCAGTCACAGCTGATCACAGTAAAGAGCGAATCCCCGCAGCCCTTTACCATGTGATCAGCTGATCACGTGTAAACAGACTTACCGGTTATTGGCAGTCCTTTCCTCCCATGCTGTATCTGTGTGAGGAAATGAGCAGCATTATACATCAGGACTGCCAGTTTACACTGATAGGCACTGATTATCAGTGCCACCTATCAGTGCTGCCTATCCATGCCCTTCAATGTTGCCTATCCATGCCTCCTCAGCAGGACTCTGAGCTGAGAGTGTCTCTCTCATACAGCCCAGAGCCTGCACTGACAGTTCCCCCTCCCTTCTCCCTTACACGGATGGGAGATAAGAGAGCCGATCTGCTCCTTCTCCTTCCGCCCCTCCCCTCCTGTGTTCACCATGGGATGTGTGAAGCCCAGCGGCTGAATGATCAAATTCATCTGCTTCGCTTCACACTTCCCACGGTGCACACAGGAGGAGAATGAGCAGATCATCTCTCTTCTCTCCCATCCGTGCGAGGAAGGAAGGAGGAGGGGGAACTGTCAGTGCAGGCTCTGTGCTGTATGAGAGAGACGATTTCAGCTCAGAGCCCTGCAGCCAGCAACGCCGCTGAGGCCCCCCCAACAGTGGAGGAACCTCAGGGCCTGGTCACAAGTGCAACCTTTGTGAACCCTGTTAGTGTAAACGGTCTTATTTGCTTCAAAATATTGTAACTCTGCTTGGTCAGTTTTCTAATCCAGACACCCGAGCAAGGTCCTACCATTTACTTGGCCAAAGCTGTGTTTGAACATTGAAGGAACAGCAGCAACTGAAGAAGATACCTGGAGTTTTCCCCTCCAAGCAGCAAGTTTATACATATATATATATATATATATATATATATATATATATATATATATAAAAAAAAAAAATATATATATATATATATATATATATATATATATATATATATATACATACATACATACATACATACATACATACATACATACATACATAAATTTTTTTTTTTTTTTTCAATTTTAGATTTCTTTTAAAAAAAAAACTTGTTACCATGCAGTAAAATCTACTTGATGTGCAGCGCTGCCCCTTTTCCCTCCTAGGCTGAATGCTGACATAAAGGGGATTACAGAATGTTAATACAAAGGCAGGCCAAAGCACTATTGATAAACACTCTTGTATTTTTTTTAATGAATATTAAACGGGGTCTTTCATATCTGCCTACACTATAAAGGCAGGTAGACAAAGGGCATGATTACTGCTTGAAAATACTTTTTCTTTTCCTCTTTTCCACAGAGGTTTTTCTTTTGGTGTTTATTTTTAGATGATTTGAATGAAGTAATTTTCTTTACGCGCGGCATAAAATGATCATTGGCTACATTAAGCAGAGTTTTAGCAGAACAAAATCACGAGCGCCATAAAATGTTATTCCGGGGCAGCCTATTTACTGAACTATGTGGTTAGTGTGAGTCTCTCGCTGTTTCCCTCTGGAGAAAGCATTCCATTCATCTATGTAGTCAAAGTTACATTTGCGGTTAGCATAGGAAAGGTTCCCCCTGTCCAATCCCATTAAGAAACAGCAACACTAATAAGATTAACAAGAAACCATTGGGAGAAGCCATGCAGAACAGATCCTTATAGACATACCACTGCCTTTAAGAAAATTAAGGAAAAGGAAATCTTAGATAATGGAAAGTGGTTTGGCTGGAGCTGCATCTTACTTGAAGGAAAATCCACATCAATATATGCTAGATGTTGTCTAGAATTAATTGGAGGCTTTATTAGCATTTTGGGTCTGTTTCAGGAAAACTATGGGAAACGCGGGTCTGCCGTTTTTATAGCAAATCTACAAAATCAAGCATGTATATTCCCCAGTGCTTAAAAGCTAAAGCCATTTGATATACAGGATAGACTAAAAGATAGTCAAAAGGATAAAAAAAAAAATAATAATAAATGCACATTTTTTTTTTTTTTTTTTTTTTTTTTTTTTTTTTGCAGGTACAAAAATGTGCATTTCTTTCTTTTTTTTTTTTTTTTCTTGGGCGCCTGGAAAGTATTGCACCTACAATCGGCAGATCACAGGTGCAATGTCTGACTGTTAGTACAGCTGTCTGTACCTCCTGTATGGGCAGACAGTTAATGAATTCCAGGAAGATCAATGAATGACGAGAGCACTCATCAGCACCCTCGCTGTCTGCTATGGTGGAAGAGGGGACTTGTAGTTCATTCATTCACTAATTCATCATTCAGTAAAAGAATGATGCAACTGTGTGAGCGAAGCCCCGCAGAGCCACTCTGTTTTGGAATTGTAACAGTGGGTGCGGGGAGAGGATCCCCGGCTGCTATCACAATAGGGGATTGGGTCGGGGTGTGGGCAAATGCTTTAGTAACGCCCTGATTATGGGTGTAACATGTAACTTTACTAAAGGTAAACTTATCCTTTAGGACCTCCACTCCATTTTTTTCATTATTATTTATTTTTTTCTTTTTTAACCGCTTCCCGACCGCCTCACGCAGATATACTGCGGCAGAATGGCACGGGCAGGCAAAATCACGTACCTGTACGTGGCCCTTTGGGTCGCGCGCCCGGTCGGGAGCTCCGTGACCCCGGCCGCGGGACCGGCTGACCCAATCGCCGTGGGTGTCCCGCGATCGGGTCACAGAGCTGAAGAACGGGGAGAGGTCTGTGTAAACCAGGGGTCTCAAACTGGTGGCCCTCCAGCTGTTCCAGAACTACAATTCCCATGAGGCATTGCAAGGCTGACAATTACAAGCATGACTCCCACAGGCATGATGGGACTTGTAGTTCTGCAACAGCTGGAGGGCCGCCAGTTTGAGACCCCTGGTGTAAACAAACCTCTTCCCGCGCTTCCTACTCTGCCTATCATTGATCGGCTGTTCCCTGTCATCGGGAAAGCCGATCAATGATGTCAGACGTACAGCCCTGCCCCCTAATGTAAAAAAACACACATCACAGCCCATAACCCCTCCCCTCCCCCTAGTGGTTAACTCTTTCACTACAACTGTCATTTATACAGGAATCAATGCATTTAAATAGCATTGATTGCTGTATAAATGACAATGGTCCCAAAAATGTGTCAAAAATGTCCGATGTGTCCGCCATAATGTCGCAGTCACAATAAAAATCGCTGATCGCCGCCATTACTAGTAAAAAAAAAAAATATTAATAAAAATGCTATAAAACTATCCCTATTTTGTAAACACTATAACTTTTGCCCAAACCAATCAATAATCGATAATTGCGATTTTTTTTTTTATTGATTTTTTTTACCAAAAATATGTAGAAGAATACGTATCGGCCTAAACTGAGGAAAAAAAAATTTTTTTATATATTTTTGGGGGATATTTATTATAGCAAAAAGCAAAAAATATTGCATTGTTTTCAAAAATTGTCGCTCTATTTTTGTTTATAGCGCAAAAAATAAAAACCGCAGAGGTGATCAAATACCACCAAAAGAAAGCTCTATTTGTGGGAAAAAAAGGACGCCAATTTTGTTTGGGAGCCACGTCACACGACCGCGCAATTGTCAGTTAAAGCGACGCAGTGCCGAATCGCAAAAAGGGGCCTGGTCCTTTGGCTGCAAATTGGTCCGGGGCTGAAGTGGTTAATATATACAGTATATATAAATGTATTGTTTTAAACACAAAATGAGCAATGCAACCCTAATATTGTGGATTGGTGATGGTCAGAGATGAATTACTGCATTAATAGGACATTGCTTGCCTAATGTACTTCTTTTTTTATTTTTTATTACTTTTTTTTTTTTCACCAAAATGTTTGCCCTAAATTGTTTTGGAACATGATTTTTATTTTTTATTTTTTGTAATTTGGTTTCATTGTAGTTACATTTCATGTTTAGAGGATACATTGTGATTGTCGTTATCTGTGACCTTTTAATCAATATGGATTTCTTATTTGAGTGACCCTAAACAATAGCCTTATTTTTCTATAATAATCAATACACATATGCTTACTGGCTCTCTAATCTGTTTTTCATGTTTCTTACTGTGTTTTTCTGCTTCCTTGTAAAGTCCTTGACTCTATGTGGTCCATGGATGGGTTTCAGGGGGTCTGCCAAGGTCAGACAAATAACCTTTATACTTTTTAGCCCCCCCCCCCCCTCCCCCCTTGTCCCAATCAATAGTCTCTCATTGAAAACAATTAACGTTGCATTCCAGGAAAATCCTAACTATACCTAAACCTACTCCTCCGCCTATTCTAACTACCCTGTGAAAGGAAAGATGTCTATACTTGGCTATGCTGAGTGCACTCTGGTCTGGTCACATGAGCGACTCCCAGTGCAGGCTTCAGTGAGGAGGAGGGACAGCCGACAACGGCTGCAGAGCCTGCAAGCAAAGGTCTGGTCTGGTCACATGAGCGACTCCCAGTGCAGGCTTCAGTGAGGAGGAGGGACAGCCGACAACGGCTGCAGAGCCTGCAAGCAAAGGTCTCTGTGACTCAAAACAAGGTTAAGAATCACTGCTCTATTCTATCTTGGGTGTGAGCAAGAGAAGGTGGCAAAGTTTTTATTTTTTGCGCTGTAAACAAAAGAAGAGCGACAATTTAGAAAAAAAAAAGCAATATTTTTTTTTACATTTTGCTATAATAAATATCGACAAAAAAATATATAAAAAAAAACAAATTTTTTTCCCTCAGTTTAGGCTGATTAGGTATTCTTCTTCATATATTTGGTAAAAAAAAATTGCAATAAGTGTTACAAAATAGAGGATAGATTTATGGCAATTTTTTTTTTTTATTAGTAATGGCGGCAAACTGCGATTTTATTTTATTTTTTATTTTTTTATCGGTACTGCGACATTATGACAGACACATCGGACACTTTTGACACTATTTTGGGACCATTGTCATACAGCGATCAGTGCTATAAAAATGCACTGATTACTGTGTAAATAAAAACTGTCAGGGAAGGGGTTAAACACTAGGGGGCTATCAAGGGGTTAAGTGTGTCCTAAGGAGTTATTCTAACTGTGGGGTGGATGGGCTCCCAGTCCCGATGACAGGGAGCAGTAGATCTGTCTTGTCACTAGGCAGAACGGGGAAACGCCTTGTTTACATAGGCATCTCCCCGTTCTGCCACTCTGTGACACGATTGCGGGACACCGGCGGACATCAAATCCGCGGGCACGGTCATGGAGCACGTGGTGCTTCTTAAAGGGGACATACCTGTACGCCCATTTGCGCAGCTGTGCCATTGTGCCGAAGTATATCGTCGTGCACTGGTCGGCAAGCGGTTAATAATGGAGGCTCAGCATCGCATGCGGGCATTACCTAGGGTGGTCTGTATGCAAATGGATTCTGCTTAGGGACACCCGCTCCTCCAGACTGACGCCCACCAATCAAGGCATTCCGATATTATATGAACTCCTGCCAAAAGGAGGATCAGGGCATTGGGGCGGAAGGCTCTTGGGAGGAGTACTAAAGTAGGGTGCCCTGCTGGCCCTTCCCACCAACCATGATTTTCCTGAACTGCATAAAAAAGCCCAGAAACCCAGTGATGATTGGGTCTCAAATAGGGTTTGTAGTGAAAACAGGTTTCATTTAGCCACTTCCCGCCCGGCCTATAGCAGAATGACGGCCGGGTGGTGGTTCTGTTATCCTGACTGGGCGTCATATGACGTCCTTCAGGATAACATGCTGCCGCGCGCCTGTGGGGGGCGTGCATCGCGGTGATCAGTGGAGCGGTGTGTCAGTCTGCCACACCACTACACTGATCTCGGTAAAGGAGCCTCCGGCGGAGGCTCTTTACCATCATGCGATCAGCTGTGTCCAATCACGGCTGATCACGATGTCAACAGGAAAAGCCGTTGATCGGCTTTTCTTCACTCGCGTCTGACAGACGCGAGTAGAGGAGAGACGATCGGCGGCTCTCCTGATGGGGGGTCTGCGCTGATTGTTTACTGGACCACCGGGGACTCCACTAGGACCACCAGGAAAGTGGGCAACATGTGGATGGCCAGGTATGTACCTCATGGCCATCCACATGTGGAAATGATGCCCAATCTGTGCCAGTCAGTGCCCAGAAATGGGCACTGACTGGCACCATCGTGTACCAAAAAAAATAAATGCCCAGCAATGCCACCCATCAGTGTCCATCAGTGCCACCCATCAGTGTCCATCAGTGCCACCCATCAGTGTCCATCAGTGCCACCCATCAGTGCTACCTATCAGTGTCCATCAGTGCCACCCATAAGTACCCATCAGTGCCGCCTATGAGTGCCCATCAGTGCTGCATACCAGTGCCCATCATCAGTGGCTATCAGTGCCCATCATTGGTGCCCATCAGTGCACCCATATCAGTGCCCGTCATTGAAGAAAACGTACTTATGTGCAAAAAAATTAACAGAAACAAAGAAAAACTTACTTATTTACAAAACTTTTAACAGAAACTTTTTTTATTTGTTGCGCAAAAATTTTTAAATCGCAGAGGTGATCAAATACCACCAAAAGAAAGCTCTAATTGTGGGAACAAAATGATAAAAATTCTGTTTGAGTACAGTGTTGTTTGACCGCACAATTGTCATTCAAAGTGCGACAGCGCTGAAAATTGGCCTGGGCAGGAAGGTGTCTAAGTGCCCCCCGGTATTGAAGTGGTTAAACTGTTAGCATGTTGATAAAGAGGAGGGATGGAGGAAAGCAAAATCTAGGTAGATTCCATTTCAGCTTTGACCTGAAATTGCTAGAGCCTATTAGTCTCCAATCGCTACGGCCTTTAGCTTTTTGGATGTGATCAATTCATTCTTCAGGTATGACAAACGCTTGCCGAAATAACAAAGTAAAAAGCATCAAACGTATATTATTGAGGATGATGAAGATTGTTTGTTTGTTTGTTTTTTTTTGTATGCAAGCCATCGGTGATGCAAATGATTCTGCCGCAATTTCTGACACTCCCAACTATTTCACCTACAGCTACTGGTGCCGATTTTTTTAAAAGATGAAAGGATAACGTAGCAAAGGGCGTGCAATAAAATCAGAGATTTATATAAACCATTGTTGCTAGGTTCAATATAAATAAACATTAAAGCTAGGGGAGCCTGCAAATCGCAAATGACGTTTTTGTTTTTACGCAGTTCCTCTCCACAATACCATCTGCAGCATCCAAGGTTAGACGAACACCTTCCAAATCTCTGCGCTCTCCCACTGCTTCCCTATGTGGAGCACAGGCTCCCTCCAGAGCCTGCTCCCAATTACATGGCTATCTTGGCACTTTCAGACGACCACGGCCTAAAATGAGGTACACCACAGAAATCCATATATATATATATATATATATATATATATATATATATATATATATATATATATATATATATATATATATATATAATAATCTTTCGGGAACACAGGAGGGCAATTTAAACTAAGCATATGATAAAAGTATTTATAAGCCAAGGTGCTAACGTTAAAATAAAATAGTGAATTCAGAAATCCAGACAATCAAAGTAGTAGTAAACTGTTGTAAAAAAAAAAAAAAAAAACTACAGGTTAACCACTTCAGCCCCGGACCAATTTGCAGCCAAAGGACCAGGCCCCTTTTTGCGATTCGGCACTGCGTCGCTTTAACTGACAATTGGACGGTCGTGCGACGTGGCTCCCAAACAAAATTTGGTGTCCTTTTTTTCACACAAATAGAGCTTTCTTTTGGTGGTATTTGATCGCCCCTGCGGTTTTAATTTTTTGCGCTATAAACAAAAATACAGTGACAATTTTGAAAAAAATGCAATATTTTTTACATTTTGCTATAATAAATATCCCCAAAAAATATATAAAAAAATGTTTTTTTCCTCAGTTTAGGCCGATACGTATTGTGACTGCGACATTATGGCGGACACATCGGACATTTTTGACACATTTTTGGGACCATTGTCATTTATACAGCAATCAATGCTATTTAAATGCATTGATTCCTGTATAAATGATACTGGCAGTGAAAGAGTTAACCACTAGGGGGAGGGGAGGGGTTATGGTCTGTGACGTGTGTTTTTTTTTTTTTTTTTTTTACATTAGGGGGCGGGGCTGACATCTGACGTCATTGATCGGATTTCTTGATGACAGGCAGCCGATCAATGACAGGCAGAGTAGGAAGCACAGGGAGAGGTTTGTTTACACAGACCTCTCCCCGTTCTTCAGCTCTGTGACCCGATCACGCGACCCATGGCTGGGCTCTTAAAGGACCACGTACCTATACGTGGTTTTGCCTAGCCGTGCCATTCTGCCGACGTATATCGGCGGTCGGGAAGCGGTTAATGTCATAATGTGATAGTATGCAGCACACACTAGCCCCTTTTGACAGACCTGTAAAACTAAGCCCTCCGGTGGCATGCTGTCACCACTGTCGGTGCTTCCATCCTCGCCCAGTCTATCTTCAGGGTTCTTGCTCTCTGTCCGTTTCGAACTTGTATCCATCATTCTGATTCACCATGGAATTCGGCAATCTGTGTTCTGGGGGTGCTTGATGTGCGCTTTGCTTGCATGAGGCTTCAGAATACCTCAGCTCCCGGGATAGACAACCCTCTGGTCCTGGCCCCACGTCCACTAGATACCATTGCATTCCACTCTATGTAAGTAATCAGGATTGGCAATTGCTTTTTCCTGTTATGTTCGGTTCCCTACTAGAATAACTCCATTTTGTTTATTGTAGACCAAATTCGAGCATCTGCCCCTGAGGAAGTGTTCACGCACGAAACGCGTCGGATTTCAGGATGCATCCATAGGCCTGTTGATGGGAATTAATTTAGACTCGTCAAATAAATCTAATTATGACCATACTATCTTTCTTACCATTGCCACACCTCATAGTGCCATTTTAGATGGTGTGTGTGTGAACTTGCATTCATTTATTTATCTATACCAATTTTTCGTCATTGTTAAATTGATATATACAGTAGGTGAGGCCGATATTGTGTTCCCAGCGCGATGGGATCACACCGGAAATCACCGCTGCGAGCTGTGCTTCTCACACTCACCGCCCCCACGAGATGCTGCGCATCCATAGGAATGTATTGGGGACGGCGAGCGGGAGGCGCGACATAGGGAATGGCGGGAATGGACATTTTCCTGGCATCAGTGGGAATAAACATCGCCATATTTGGTATTAGGGGGAAGAATAGTACCCCATCGTTGGTATCATTGGGAGAAATTGTTGGTGTCAGTGAGAGAAATGGAGCCCCACTGTTGACAATTGGCAGAATAGTGTCTCGTATCGGTGGGAGGAATAGTGTCTCAAGGGCCAGATAAAGGCAAGCAAAGGGCCACATCTGGCCCCCCGGGCCGCAGTTTGGAGACCACTGGTTTAGGCCAATATGTATTCTGCTACATGTTTTTGGTACAAAAAATCCCAATAAGCGTATTTTTGATTGGTTTGTGCAAAAGTTATGGCGTGTACAAACTGTGATATTTTTATGGAATTTGTATTTATTTTTATTTTTACCAGTAATGGCGGCGATCAGCGACTTATAGCGGGACTGTGATATTGCGGCAGACAAATCAGACTCTGACACTTTTTGGGGACCAGTGACACTAATACAGTGTATACAGTGATCAGTGCTAAAAAAAAAAAAAAAAGGAAAGCTATGACACTGACACTTAACATCAGGGGCAATCAAAGGGTTAATCGTATGCCTAGCCTGAGTTTGTGTACTGTGGAGAATGTGCTTTTACTAGGGGAAGGCATTGGTCAATGCCTTCCCTACTGTCTTCCCTTCTGGTTCTGGTTCCCTTCTGGTTCTCTGTCCATACGTCCGGCGCCCGTGATCTACATGCAGGGTTCCGGACATATGGATTTCAATGTTGTTGTTTTTTTTTAAGCATGTGATTAGAGCCTGAGGCTATAATTGGCTTCAGAAAAGGGTGGGCTTGGGGCGCAGAGCAGTAATGTTAATATTCGCTAAGGTTTTCCTGCTTCTCCTCCTGGCCAATCAGGAAGGGGGTCCTGAGACCCGATTTGGCCATGGAGTCTTAGGACTCTCGGCCAATCGGGTCTCAGGACCCACTTCCTGTTTGGCCAGGAGGAGAAGCAACAGCCCCAGCTCTTCCCTCAGCAAGCTGTAGCAAGGAGCATCAGGTGGAGGGGCGGAGGGGCAGCAACAGCCTCTTCCAGCTTCCAGGAGCTCTACCCTGGACCCAGCACCACCTCGCCATCGGCCTCCTAAGGTAAGGCCACTGATAGCTGCCCTTCTTGTCCAATCTGCAGGGGGGGGGGGGGTAGTGTAAGTGAGGGGGGGCTTTTTGTTTCCCACCCCCCCATAAATATTGAGCACCAGCCGCCACTGCTCTCTGCCTATTGATTGGCGGGTGCTGGCAGACATCGAGTCAGCGGGAGAGGGTCACCAGTGGTGCACAGACCAGGAAGTGTACTAGGTAGACGTGTGCACAAAAAAAAAATTTGTTTATTTGTTTCGTTTTTTTCCTTTTTCTGAAAAAAATTTATTCATTTTCGTTTCGTTTTTTTCGTTTCCGTTGATTCGTAACGATTTGTACATTCGTAAGTCGTCTGTGTTCGTATTAGTAACGATTCGTACATTCGTAAGAGTTATTTTTCCGTTGATTCGTTTTTTCGTTAGTTTAATTTTCGGACGCATTTGTATTTATTCGTACATTCGTAACATTCGTAATCGGAGCATAATTCATAATTTTATGTAATGTGTATGCTATTATTACATTTTAATAATTTACGAATCAAAAAAAAAGTTATGAATCGAAAAAAAAGTTACGAATGTACGAATTTTTTTGTTCAATCCATTCGAAGCACGTTAAGCAGCACCATTGTAAGGGACACGGAAAATTACCAATTCAACAAAAAAAAAAAGTTACGAATGTACGAATTTTTTTGTTCGTTTTCGTTTTTCGGATTTTCTTCATTCGTACATTCGTTGTTTCTAATTTATTTTTTTTCGGATTCGAATGATTCGTTAATTGGATTTGTACGATTCGAACGATTCGTTCATTCGTGCAAAAATAACGAAAAAAAACTAAACGAATTGCACATGTCTAGTACTAGGTACACGCTCCTGCACAGCAGAGCCGCCTTTCCGCCGTATATGTAGGTTAGTCGGCAAGCGGCTAATAAAAATGATGTCGTATTGCACTTACATCGCACTTCTCTGTGTTACAACAGTTTGCACAGCGCTTTACCAAATGGAGGGAGACGGCACAGTTAAAATTCAATATCAGAGGGCACTGGTCGTTGGAGCACAGTGATTATCCTCCCTTTTAGATCGTAAACTCGATGTCCCAAGTGAAAGGGAAGTTGAACTGCATTTCTTTTTCTGATGAAATTGCAGCTGTAGCCAAACTGTGTTAATTACATATGAGATTCTTTTAATTAAGTTGCATATCTTATAAACTTTTGAAGAACCAAAAGGAAAAAAAAAAAAAACTGGTTTTGTTATTGAGCATCCTGGGAGATCTCTGTACACTGCACATTACATTTTTCTTGAGAAAGAATTCCATTAAATTCGCAGTGATCCAGGTGGAATTTTCATGAAAAATAGCCTGGGCTCTGCCCTTATCTCTGGTGTACAGGCAAAAGAGCGCTTTTAATTAAAGGGGATCTGCCTACAAATGGTGGATCTGTGATACCAGCTATCTGATCTTAATGCTTCCTTATTGCCTTTTTTATTGTGCATCATTCCTGTTTTACTAGAAAACGGAAAAGACTCTGTTCTCAGATTACTTGTCTTTTTAATACCAGTAAAGCCATGGGTTTTCCAGTCCTCGGATCCGAGATCGCTGTCTGCAGAGATATTTACTAAGCTATGGTTCCCAGGGCCGTAATATAAAAGTATTTATTAAAAATTGTACTCGCCTTAATCGCTCGGCTGTCATTAAATATTTAAAGAGGCGGTGAACTTGGATGGGTTTTACTTCCTCTTTATTTCCCTGCAAAGTAAAAGCATAATGGGCTAGTATGCGTCGCATTTTATCTAGAAGGGACAAGTGGGTTGGAAATGGAGAAAAGTTTGAAAAAATGTTGGCAATGCCAGTCAACAGACCTGACCCCATTGTTTGGGAGTGAAGTTAAGGACCAGCATCAACTGACCAATCGCAAAAGACACCTCCCAGCATCTCCTTTTTAGGAGATGGTTGTGACCATTACAAAGTAGACATGTGCAATTTGTTTCGTTTTTTTTCGTTATATTCGTTATCGTATGAATGAACGAACGATTCGCTAAAAATTTTAACGAATGGTTCGAATCGACGAATACGAAAAACAACGAAAATCCGAAATAACCAAATTAGAAACAACGAAACTATGAAAGAAGAAAATCCGAAAAACGAAAACAGGAACAACGAAAATCAAAATGAACGAAAAAATTCGTACATTCGTAATTATTATTTTTTGTTGAATTGGTAATTTTCCGTGTCCCTTACAATGGCGCTGCTTAACGTGCTTCGAATGGATTGAACGAAAAAATTTGTACATTTGTAACTTTTTTTTTTTTCGATTCGTAATTTTCCGTGTCCCTTACAATGGCGCTGCTTAACGTGCTTCGAATGGATTGAACGAAAAAATTCGTACATTCGTAACTTTTTTTTTTCGATTCGTAATTTTCCGTGTCTCTTAAAATTTAATAATAGCATACACATTACATAAAATTATGAATTATGCTTCGATTACGAATCTACGAAAACAATGTTACGAAAGTACGAATAAATCAATCTAACGAAAGTACGAATGTAACTAAATCTACGAAAATACGAATGCGTCCGAATTTCGAATAAACGAAAATGAAACTAACAGAAAAACGAATCAACGAAAAAATAACTCTTATGAAAATACGAATCGTTACGAATACGAACACCGACGACTTACGAATTTACGAATCGTTACGAATCGTTACGAATACGAAAACCAACGACTTACGAATTTACGAATCGTTACGAATCAATGGAAACTAAAAAAACGAAACGAAAATAAACAAATTTTTTTGTTGTGCACATGTCTATTACAAAGAGATCAGTTGCTATTTCTTTTGAGAGCTTTCTAAAGGCCCGTACACACGATCGGACTTTTTGACAACAAACATGCAAATTAGCTGTTTTGGACCAACATCCCACCGTGTGTACGCTCCATCCGACTAACTTTTTCAGTTTTCATCTGACTTTTGTTGGCTGTGCAAACGGACCAACTTTCTGCCAACAAAAGTCTGATGGAGCAAAGTCCGACCGTGTGTACACAAAACCATCGGACTTTTATACAAAGTACAAACACGCATGCTCAGAACCAATGCAAAAGATCAGACAACAATACAGAAGTTGACCAAAGGTGGCGCTGGAGTATTTGAACGTCCTCTTTTGAAGTGTCGTCAGTACGTTGAAACGTCACTACGTTCGTGTTTGTTGCCTAAAAAGTCCGACCGTGTGCATGCAATACAAACTTGGGGCCAACGCCCTTTGTACAAAAATCCACAGGAAAGTTGGCACAAAGTCCAATCGTGTGTATGAGGCTTAAGGATTGGTGCAAGAAAGCATGGGCTGTGAACCATAGACTTAAAGGGTAAGTCACCTTTTCACACAAAAAAAAAAGTAAAAAGTAAACCAACTTCAAATATCCTAACCACCTCTCCGAATCCCAGTGCACATAGCGGCTGGGATGCCCTGTGCTACCAATGTAGCAGTCCGTGTGCCAGAGTGAGTATCCATCATAGTGCTCACAATGGTAAGAGTTCCTTTTGTCAGCACGATTATGTGACCGCCTCTTTCTTCTAGGTCCTCTCATATGTACTTCTGTTTGGTCAGTGTGGTCTTGTGACCAATGAGCACTTGCCATTGCAAGCCTTATGGCGGATACTTGCTTCAAGGCTATGTATTGTGGTGCATGGACCGTAATACTGGCAGCACTAGGTATTACGGCTGCCATGTACAGCTGGGTCTAGAGCAGGGGTCTCCAAACTTTCTAAACAAAGGGCCATTTTCAGACCTTAGGAGCGCCAGACCATGGCCATCAGGAGTAGAAAATGTCCCAGTATCAGTGGGAGTAAACCATGCCCCATCTTTGGTGTCAACAAGAGGAATTGTGCCCCATCGTTGGTGTCGTTGGTAGGAATCATGCCCCATCTTTGGTGTCGTTGGGAGGAACTGTGCCTAATTGTTGGTGTCATTTGTAGAAATTTGTGACCCATCTTTGGTGTCATTGGGAGGAACTGTGCCCAATTGTTGATGTCATTGGTAGGAATTATGCCCCATCTTTGGTGTCATTGGGAGGAACTGTGCCCCATTGTTGGTGTCATTGGTAGGAATTATGCCCCATCTTTGTCATTGGGAGAAACTGTGCCCAATTGTTGATGTCATTGGTAGGAATTATGCCCCATCGTTGGTGTCATTGGGAGGAACCGCGCCCAATGGTTGGTGTCATTGGTAGAAATGGTGACCCATCTTTGGTGTCATTGGGAGGAACTGTGCCCAATGGTTGGTGTCATTGGGAGGAATTGTGCCCCATTATGGGTGTCGGTAGATGAAATCCGACCCAAGAGCCAGATAAAAGTAAGAAAAGTGCTGCATGTGGCCCCCCAGGCCACAGTTTGAAGGCCACTGGTCTAGAGGGGTTGTCCAAGATATTTGGAGTTAGTTCACCTTTCAATTTTTCGTGAGCTTACCTTTTAGGATTGACACACAATCCAATTTAAAACAGTTGGAATAAAAGGCCATTACTTCATAGGTACATAGTTGGGTTGAAAAAAGACACAAGTCCATCAAGTCCATCCACTTGGTGTCTATGGGTACATTTTGGCCAGTCAGAGACATGACTTCTACATACCCCTCCTGGCCAGCTGCTATGGAGGGGAGGAAAAGCAATAGTATGACGTGGATTGTTAGTGTGTCTTGTTTCCAATTCCCAAACATAATACGTCAGGGGTGTTTTGCTTGGCGCATAAACAAGCGTATTCAACAGAGGCAATCGGACCTGTTTATGGAAAGAAGAACGTGATCTTTTTGGTGATGGGATCCTCAGACTAATGTCTCGCAGCCGTGGCTGGGTGTGAGGATCATAGTAGATGAGACCACTATTCTGCACAGTGTATGGCTACTAAAACCTTGTTACTTTTCTATGGAATGGGGTAGATAATAGTAGACTGCATTCCCTTCCGCCCTGTGAGAGGTTATGTTCTGATACGTAGAGTTTATATTTTTGTTTTTCTGCAGTTTCCCACTCATTGAATCTTCTGTTCTAATTAACTTCGCAGTCGTGTGATCCTAAGTTGACCTTACACATTAGTCTGCCAGGAACTTCTCCCAGGCGGCCGGTGACCTTGAAGTGGTTGGGAAAAAAAAATCAGCATACAGCGTCTTCCAGTGTGAATGTCTGAAATCAAAGTGGATTTTGCCAGCCTTGAGTAAATGCAAAAACATAAATGTAATACATTGCCCGTCATTAAATGTGGTGGGTATTTTTTTTTTTCCTGTTTCACTTGGTGATCAGGTCAGTAACGCACCTCCTGTATAGACATGTGCACAACAAAAAAATTAGTTTATTTTCGTTTCGTTTTTTTCGTTTCCGTTGATTCGTAACGATTTGTACATTCGTAAGTCATCGGTGTTCGTATTCGTACATTCATAAGAGTTATTTTTTCGTTTTTTTTTTCGTTAGTTTAATTTTCGTTTATTCGAAATTCGCACGCATTCGTATACATTCGTAACATTCGTAGATTCTTAATCGGAGCATAATTCATAATTTTATGTAATGTGTGCTATTATTACATGTTAATAATTTACGAATCGAAAAAAAAAAGTTACGAATTGAAAAAAAAAGTTACGAATGTACGAATTTTTTCGTTCAATCTATTTGAAGCACGTTAAGCAGCGCCATTGTAAGGGACACGGAAAATTACCAATTCAACAAAAAGTTACGAATGTACAAATTTTTTTATTCATTTTCGTTGTTCCTTTTTTCGTTTTTCGGATTTTCTTCATTAGTACATTCGTTGTTTCTAATTTGGTTTTTCGGATATTCGTTGTTTTTCGGATTTGTTCGATTCGAATAATTCGTTAATCGGATTCGTACGATTCGAACGATTCGTTCATTCGTACGAAAAAAAAAAAACGAAAAATACTGAAAAGAATTGCACATGTCTACTCCTGTATTAGAGAGCCCCCACTCTGGATGAAGGAGCAACAGACACACCTTTGGACAGCAGCACTGTTATTCTGGGGGAGGGGAGTGTTCGCTGGACTAGCAGAGTTAGATACATAGAAGCTTAAACTTAAAGGGGAGTTCCAGGCTTTTTATGTTTATTAAAAGTCAGCAGCTACAAAAAGTGTAGCTGCTGACTTTTAGTAAACAGATACTTACCTGTTCCATGGTCCAGCGATGCGGCCGAACGGAGCGTCGCTCCTCTACCCCCTTCTCTCCGCCAGCGCCTCCATTGCCACTCTGGGCACTTGGCCGTGACAGCTTTCGGCTTCACGGCCGGGCACGTACGGCGCGAGACGCTCTGCGCTCCCGGAGTGAGAATATAAGGTCGAGTGGTTCTATTTTATATCATTTTATCTTGGTCCTTTGTTCCCTCCTGCGGTCACAAAATCGCCACCCATTGTTCTATGTTGCAGAGTGGTATTAATATCCCTGAAGAAGATTTTATCTATTTTGAAACGCGTTGGTCATCCCCCAACTATTGGAACCATCAATTGTCTATACAAGTGATGGAAATCAATAGCAAGTAGTTGGGGAAATACCAATTGTTGCACCCAGACTTTTATATATGGTGTATCGTGATATATATATAGAACATGTGTTATGTGATGATCATTCCACAATGTGCTTAATTGTTTTTTATAAATACTAAAGGAACTTCTTCAGTATTTATAGTTAAAAAAATATATAATAATAAAGAAATGTAAAATTGTATATATTTTTTTTTGCCTTTTAAAAATCCCCAAAAAGAGAGGATTTATAATTTTTGTCACCACCCATTAGGTTACCACCTCTGGCACCTCACTATTACCACACATTGAAAGAGCTCAATAGTTAGTCAATAGTATCTTTTGTTTTTTGGATTCTGCACTTTCGTTATCGTTTGTTAAAACGATAACGAAAATACCTGAAATTCGTACAAAATGTATTTGGACAAAAAAAAGGATGCACATGTCTAATGGGGTGGATGATTTAGTAGACTCTCTGCTCTTACTACTGAAGAACGGCTGAGGTAGCTTGAGCACCGTGTCCTAAGTGGCACTTATTTGGGTTGATCCACATATGTCTAACTGGGAAGAGTCCCAAGGGCAGACCTGGAACATGCCGGAGGTTTTGTATCGCCCAGCTGGCCTCGAAAAAAAGACCAGATTTTTCAACCGAGGAGCTAGCTTGTGTTTTATGAACAAATGTCTTGAAATTGGAGCTGTACATCACAGCCTGCTACAATTCAGTGTACTGATAAGATGACCGGTATGGCCGTGTATGGTCTGATTCAGACTGGCCAAGTAAGCTCAAAAAAAAATGATGCTGTGCTCATCGGAGGAAAAAAAAAAAATCGGATTTCATGCTAACCTTTTATTAGTATGAAATTCCAATTATCAATGTATTTTTAAGCTCGCATCAGAATGACAAAGGGCTGTATTTAGAAAGCATACTGGCCTTTTTGACACATCCTTCAGTTATCTTGCTACCAATCCCATTAACTGGTTGCTAATGTGAAAACTAACCCAAAATGACTTTTAGTATATGATGAGTTACCATTAGACTATGCACTCCACTAATCAAAAGTTAACCACTTTAGCCCCGGAGGATTTTACTTACCAAATGTTTACCTCAGTTTAGGCTGATATGTATTCTTCTACATATTTTTGGTAAAAAAAAATCGCAATAAGCATATATTGATTGGTTTGCGCAAAAGTTATAGTGTCTACAAAATAGGGGATGGCGGCGATCTGCGATTTTATTTATTTATTTTTTTTCGTGACTGTGACATTGCGGGGGACACTTCGGACACTTTTGACACATTTTTGGGAGCATTCACATTTACACAGCGATCGTTGCTATAAAATTGCACTGATTACTGTGTAAATGTGACTGGCAGGGAAGGGGTTAACACTAGGGGGCGCTGCAGAGGTTAATTATGTTCCCTGGGAGTGATTCTAACTGTAGGGGGAGGGGACTCACAAGAGGAGCTGACCGACCGGTGTTCCTCAGTACTAGGGATGGGCCCAGTGTTCGATTCGAACCCATGTTCGAATCGAACATCGGCCGTTCGTCCGCTCGTTGAGAGCAGAACTCTGAGGGCCGTTCGCATCAAATTTGTGTGATGCGAACGGTCCACAATGCACTGCGCCAGTCGCAGTGCATTGCTGGCTGATGATTGGCCCAGCATGCTTGGCCAATCATAGAGCCAGCGGCGAGGAGAGCAATAATTGGCCACAGACAGGATACCTGTGGCCAATTATAGCTCAGGGGGTTTAGTACACGCCCCACACTATATAAGGACGCCGCGCCGGCGGCCTTGTGTAGTGTGTTCCAGCTTGAGGAACAGTGACAGTGTACTGTACATGTACACACTATATGGGAATCATTTCTGGGTGGGGAAAGTGTAGGGATAGAGGAAAAATAGGCAGGGATAGTGTGTTCTTCTCAGTGCTGTTCTCTACCAATTCAGCCATCTGCAGGAGTTAGTGTGTGTGTGTGCTGTGTGAGTATAGCACAGCAGTAGCACACTAAACCACCTTACACTGTATCTGCCCTGTTGTCACCTAAGACAGCCATCTGCAGGAGTTAAGCCCCATACACACGCGCGGATTATCCGAGGACCAGGTCCGTCGGATCATGTCCGTCATACTTTGTCTGATGTTGGTTTTGCGTACACACGGTCGGACAAAGTTGTCGGAAAATCCGATCATTCTGAACGTGGTGACGTTTGTTGCCTACGACGGGACTACGTAGAGGCTAGTAGCCAATAGCTTTGGTCTTGTAATGTGATCTGAGCATGCGTGGCACTTTGTCCGGTCGGACTACCATACACACGATCGGATTTGGTGTGATCGGACCGTGTTGTCGGAAAATCTATCCAGCAGGAGATAGGACTTTGTCCGTCGGACAATACGACGTACACTGTCCGATGGTGCATACACACGGTCTGATTTTTCAACAACATTGTCTGATCGGACAGAATCCATGCGAAAATCCGACCGTGTGTATGGGGCTTTAGTGTGTTTTTGTGTGCCTCCAGCACAGCACAGAATACACCAACAGTCCATACATACATAAATACAGTATATACCTACAGTCCCTGTCTTGTTTGTATCGCCTGTATACTACGGTTCAGAGTATATAGGGTTTTAGGTATAGGGTTTTATTTTGGGTGCAGGGTTCCCTTAATATCCATACAAGACCCAAAGGGGCTGGTAATGGGCTGGGGTAGGGGGGATGGGGTAGCCATGCCATTTTTCTCAAAGATTTTCATCCATATTGCCAGGACAAGACATGACATTAAAGCCGCAAGCAGTTTTAAATGGCTTCTTTTTTTCCTTTACAAATGTCATTTTGTGCAGGGACAGTTCTAAACACGGGGAACACATGCCACTTCACAGGTATACTTTAGACACACAACAGGAATATTTCACTTTATTTTTTTCACTTTATGCATCATTAAAATCACTGCTCCAGAAAAAAAAAAATTCAGTTTTTAAAACTTCTTTTTGCATTGATATATGTCCCCTGGGGCAGGACTCGGGTCCCCAAACCTGTTTTATAACAATAACAACATGCATATTGGCCGTTATAATTAGCACTTTAGATTTCGAAGGTTTGCGTTCCATTGTAACTAATAGGGTTCTAACGTTCGTGAAAATTTTCGGTCCGTTCGCAGGTTCTGGTGCGAACCGAACCCGGGTTCGGTTCGGCTCAGCTCATCCATACTCAGTACTGGGAACACACCATCGGTCTCCTCTCCACTGACAGGACGTGGATCTGTGCGTTTACACTCACTAAACAAAAATTGTAGCCACTCTAGCCAGAGGTATGGCAGCTGACAATGTGATCCGGAAACTTGTTAAAAGTCTCTGACACAGAATAAACTTGCAACCGAAAGTGAAGAGGAACCTTTCTGACAGTACCTGGAACTTTCTCTGTCTACTTGGCAGTACTGTGGAAGTGTGGATTCTTTAGTGTCTATACAACTCAGCAACTAGGTTCTTACTGAGATGCCAGCTTGTTGGCCCTCCTTCGAAGAGTCCTCCCCCGGTCACCTATACGAGCTGTGGTGCCCCTCCAATACTGAGAGCACACCAGGACACCTTGAATCCTCCTTCAGTTACTGGGCCTCGGGCAAACCGTCTCCGAGACTCCAGAACAGACGGATCCTTGCCCCAGACCAGGCGGGTCTATGGGGCTAGTCAAACTGACCATGTTGTGGGACGGAAAACGCTCCTCGCGGGGGCTACCGTGGTCCAGAACCAGGAAACAGGACTGCGGCCGAACACGTGACTTCAGCACATTAAGTACCCTTCCCCCAGAATACTCAGCAGGGCCAGGCGCACCCACTGATTGGCTCCGGGGAAGACTGATACCTAAGACATCCAACCAGGCCTGGTTCTAGGCCTGTCATGTGTACCTCACTGCACCCATGACCAGGCAGAACCCTAGTACAGCCCAGGCAAACTGATGCCAAAGTAAACCTGCACAATAAACCCTCAGAACCCCATTACTGTTCTGAGGGAAAAAATAAATTTCCACATGTAGCACACACTTGTGAAAGTGTGCCCGCTACATACAACTATATATTAGCTTAAAATGAGGGACAAATGAGGAGGAAAATCAGGGACGGTCCCTCAAAATCAGGGTTTCAGTTTCAGTTTCTATCGAGGTGCCGCACCCGGGTGCCACCCGCCAGTGGGGTGACACCATTAAGGTGCTGTCAAGCCCCCCTATCAGTGTAGTGTGACTTTGGGCTCTTTTCCCTGCTCAGTCCAGCAGAGAACTCAGCGGTGCTGTGACGAAAGAAAGGCGAGCTGCGGGCTGTCAGAGGTTTCCCCCCACTCGCTCCACCCATTCTCCTGTCAGGGAGAAGAGACGGGGGCTCTCACAAGGTTCCCCACCCAGCTTCCTGCCCTGCTCCGTTCCTTCCCTGTTGGCCATTATCCATTACTTAACCTAGGAATTGTAATACGTCTGCAGTCTCTAACCATAATAATGTGATAATGACATTGTCGAAAAGGGGCATGGGTGACCCTAAAATGATGCCGCCCCCCCCCTGAAAAAAGTTCTGCGGACGCCCATGGCCAGCGATGAAACGTCACTTCCCTTACACATTCTGATGGGTCGCCTAATCTGACGGAACACCTGCTCTAAGCGGGTCCTGTATTTTCAATTATTTTTAGATCAGCTTCTAGGTTTGAACACGAGAGTGGGGGGGGGGGGGGAATTGCGTAGAAAGGGTAAAAGTAAAAGAGAAAAAAAAAGCACAAATTGTAAAGAATACTGTGCTTTGGTGCTGCCCAGGACCATGGGAGCTTTGTCAAATAGCAGCGCTTTTCTTGTCCTAGCCACTATTCCACGCACATTAATCATATGCATTGCGTGCTGCAAGCAGTCCCAGTGTAATGAGAACATCCTTATTTTTAGGACTTTACTTGTCCTTTAAAAAAAGAATTTCATTGAGGAATTGCCTCTTTTTTTCCCACCTTCTCATTCTGGTTTTGTGCGTTCATTAACTGGGGAAAATAGGGAAGAGGTCATTTTAATTTTGTACTAATCCCATGTATAAACCAGCTATGGCCCTAAATGGTTTAGTTTGTATTATTTCCTACATTTCTCATACACAATCCAATGTTTGCAGAAACTGCAATGTTATATTAAAAGCAAGCAAATAGCTCCTTTTTCTGGGCAAATTTGATTTTCATATTAAAATCCTTTTCGGCGTGAGTCACTGACTGTATATTACTTGAGAGATCCTAGAATATTAATGCCCCCACTTACTTTTATGTACAGCAAAATGACCTTCACAAGACAGCAGCTTAATATGCAGAAAATCTGATCCATTTAAATGTTGCTTTGTGGCCTCAAATAAACTTGTACCTAGCTTGCTATGTATTGTAGGGAAAAGGAGTTTATTTTTAATATATCAAATTTGAAACTGTGGCTGGTACAGGTAACTTGGTGTGTTCAGGTTGCAGCAAAAACCATGGCTGTAGTGTTGTTGTTTTTTTTTACTTTTATTTTTTATTTTTTTTACCTTTGGCTATTTATTGGGCATTTGTGTGTAAAAATAAAATCATGATTAGAATAAGGAGAGCATGTGTGTGTGTGTGTGTGTGTGTGTGTGTGTGTGTGTGTGTGTGTGCGGCTAGGTGTAGAGAATTTTGAAGACTCTGCAGATTGGAAAACTTGCTATTTCAATTTATTTATTTTTTTTAACTGCAGGATTTAAATTGGCAAGCTGTAGAGTCTAGTGGGAGTTCTGCAGGTTTGCCCAATAAAAGAGCAAAAAGCAACAAAGTTTCAGCAAAGTAAAGTAATTAGACATGTGCACAATAGAAAAATTTGTTTAGTTTCGTTTAGTTTCTGTTAGTTTCAGTTGATTCGTAACGATTCGTAATTTCGTAAGTCGTCGGTTCGTATTTTCATAAGAGTTATTTTTTTCGTTGATTCGTTTTTCCGTTACTTTAATTTTCGTTTATTGGAAATTCGGACGCATTCGTATTTTCGTAGATTTAGTTACAGTTGTACTTTCGTTAGATTGATTTATTCGTACTTTCGTAACATTGTTTTCGTAGATTCGTAATCGGAGCATAATTCATAATTTTATGTAATGTGTATGCTATTATTACATTGTAAGAGACACGGAAAATTACGAATCGAAAAAAAAAAGTTACGAATGTACGAATTTTTTCGTTCAATCCATTCGAAGCACGTTAAGCAGCGCCATTGTAAGAGACACGGAAAATGACGAATCGAAAAAAAAAAGTTACGAATGTACGAATTTTTTCGTTCAATCCATTCGAAGCACGTTAAGCAGCGCCATTGTAAGAGACACGGAAAATTACGAATCGGAAAAAAAAAAAAAAAAAGTTACGAATTTTTTCGTTCAATCCATTCGAAGCACGTTAAGCAGCGCCATTGTAAGAGACACGGAAAAATACCAATTCAACAAAAAAAAAAAGTTACGAATGTACGAATTTTTTCGTTCATTTTGATTTTCGTTGTTCCTGGTCTTCGGATTTTCTTCTTTCGTAGTTTCGTTGTTTCTAATTTGGTTATTTCGGATTTTTGTTGTTTTTCATATTCATTCGATTCGATAATTCGTTATTCGTTAAAATTTTTAGCGAATCATTCGTTCATTCGTACGGTAACGAATGAACAAATATAACGAATTTTAACAGAAAACGAAAAAAAAAAAAAAACGAATTGCACATGTCTAGAAGTAATACATAGCAACAAATTCAAGAGTAGAGTCTAGTGGGAGTTCTGCAGCCTTACCAAATAAAAGAGCAAAAAAGCAACAAAGTTTCAGCAAAGTGCAGTAATACATAGCAACAAATTTAATTTTAAGAACTGAAATCGGATCAATACAAGGTGAAGCCTAACTCCTAGGAGGTAACTGCACTTTGTTCAGTGCTCTGCAACTTAAATAAAGTCTGAAAGCCGAGGAAAAATAATAAGTTACACTGCTGAGTTTCAACCTTTTTTACCAAACCATTTGTAGCGAAAGCAAGCATCCAACATACACTGTATTACCAAAAGTATCAGGACACCTGCCTTGACACGCCCATAAACTTTAATGGCATTCCAGTCTTATTACACTTATTATTACTTAGTACACACGGTCGGAAATTCCGACCACAAAATCCGTCAGATTTTTTTCTGATGAATTTTGTCCGACACTGGTGTTGCATACACACGGTCGTTGAAAGTTGTCGGAAAATCCGATCATTCTGAACGTGGTGACGTTCGTTGCGTACGACGGAACTACGTAGAGGCTAGTAGCCAATAGCTTTGGTCTCGTAAGTTGATTTGAGCATGCGTGGCCCTTTGTCCGTCGGAATTCTCTACACACGATCGAATTTTGTTGTCGGAAAATTTGAGAGCAGGATCTCAAATTTTTTCCATCGGAAATTCCGATGGAAAAAGTCAGATGGAGCCCACACACAGGCGGATTTTCCGACAACATGGTCCGATCGGACATTTTCCGTTGAAATTTCCGATCGTGTGTACGGGGCATTAGTCTGTAGGGTTCAACATTGAGTTGGCCCACCCTTTGCAGCTATAACAGCTTCAACTCTTCTGGGAAGGCCGTCCACAAGGTTTAGGAGTGTCTATGGGAATGTTTGACCATTCTTCCAGAAGAACATTTGTGAGGTCAGGCACCGATGTGGGACAAGAAGGCCTGGCTTGCAGTCTCCACTCTAATTCATCCCAAAGGTGTTCTATCGGGTTGAGGTCTGGACTGTGTGCCGGCCAGTTATGTTCCTCCACCCCAAACTCGCTCATCCATGTCTGAACACGTTTGCAGTATGAGAGAGAAAGTAACATCTGATGAATTCCGTTCTATGATACCACTGCAGTTTTTTTTTTTGTTTTGTTTTAAAAATAAATATTTATTATGCCTTTTGCTATTTTTTAGTACTTTTACCTGTACAGCTTTACACTGGCTGCTTTCACATTTCCTCATAAGATAAACTAATAGCAGTCAACCATTTTTATATATTTTTTTTTATTTATTTTTTTTAAACCTGAAAGCAGTAGAAAGGATTGAATAGGTCAGTCCACAGAACGAGGACATATGGTGGCAATGTTTTATGACACAAGGGCATATATAGAAGTAGCAAGAAAAAAATATAACTGGGACGCGACGCTGTGCTTCAGTACACCAGCCCATAAAGCTTTTGATTAAATTGCCGATCCTGTCGGAAACATATTAAAGTGACACGGTTTAATGTATTTGTGAGAGCAAAGCAGTGTACACTATTATTTTAACACTATCAGTTTAATGGATATTATCAATTTACAGTAACTGTGTAGATGAGGACGAAGAAAGAACCGTGCCGATTTTCTATCTGTCAATGTAAAGAACTTTCATGCGGTCAATACTTTCCATACAGAGATGACAGACAGAGAAAAGGATAAGGCATAGCTTGGAGTATACAAGACTGTAAACCAAGGAGTGTGTTTAGTGGAAAAAGGGAAATGCTTCATAGTCCAAAAGCTTTGAGAGATAAAAGGGTAATTGTCGGGTTTTGTACTCTGATGCCTTCAAAGAAGAAAGGCCAGGCAGTTGCATTATTGGAAAAAAAAAAAAAAAAAAAACATAAAAATCACATTTAGCAATTATTATTATTATTATTATACAAGATTTATATTGTGCCAACAATTCATGCAGTGCTTTTCAAAATAAAGGGAAACTGTACTGTTAAAAAAAAAAAAGAGAGAGAAGAGGGTTAGTCATGAGAGCTTCCAATCTAAAAAAGGGGGTAAGTAATACAAAAGTAATACAAAAGAAATTAGCTGTGAAGGATGAGTTGACTGAAAAAGTAAAAGTTCTGTTTTTGGGCGTTTTTATAGGCTTCCATGAAGAAGGTGAGTTTTTTTTTTTCACTTAAAGCGGAGTTCCACCCTAAAGTGGAACTTCCGCTTATCGGATTCCTCCCCCCCTCCGGTGCCACAATTGGCACCTTTCAGGGGGGAGGGGGGTGCAGATACCTGTATAATACAGGTATCTGCCCCACCCATATCCGAGGATGCCCGGCCCATATCCGAGGGTTCCCGTTGTGTCTTGGGAAACACACAGTTCCCAGGACACAGCGGGGACCAATAGAGGCGTGCAGCGCGACTCGCGCATGCGCAGTAGGGAACCGGGCAGTGAAGACGTTGCGTCTTCACTTCCTGATTCCCTGACAGAGGATGGCGGCGGGGGCAGCTGAGAGACGAGCGGTCGCTTGTCACATTCTGCCGACACCGCTGGAACCTGGAACAGGTAAGTGTCCATTTATTAAAAGTCAGCAGCTGCAGTATTTGTAGCTGCTGACTTTTAATATTTTTTGTGCGGGTGCAGCTCCGCTTTCAAGATGGACAATGTAAAAGATAGTCAGAGAAATTGAAGTATGAATTCTCCAGAGGATGTAGGAGGGTCTGGAAAAGTCCCGGTGGTGGGCATAGGTGAAGATGAGGGATTTGGGGAGCAGGATGTCTTGGGTGAAGCGGAGAGGAGGATTTGGGTGATATTTTAAGATGGGGCTGGTTCTGTAGAATGGGGCAGAGTAATAGATGGCTTTGTATGTTTTTTAATATTTTAGAGTTTATTGGGCAAACAGAAGCCAGTGGAGGGATTGGTAGAGAAGGGTGACGGACACTAAATGGTTGATGAGGTGGATGAGTCTTGCAGCCGCATTCATGGTGAATTGAGCAGGAGATAGTCAGTAGACATGTGCGATTAGTTTCGTAAAAATCTAAAATTTCCGGAAATTCATACGGATCCGAAATACGAATTTTTATGCATACGAATTCTGTACGGAATACAACATTTTGGATCCAAATTAACAGAAATGTGACTGGTGTTTTGTTCACCAATCACTCAGAGGAAGTCAGCACAGCACCGGGATGGTGGGAACCCCTCATAATGATAAATTCATCATAACGAACTTTAGTTATTTTAACGAAAAGTTTACGAATCTAACGAAAATTCGTATTTCGTACGAATCCGAATTGAATTCTGTACACAAATTACGAAATACGATTTTTTTTTTTTATACGAAGCGGAACGGAACAAAACTATTTTTTTGATGGCGCCCATGTCTAAAGTCAGTCAGTTTAGATGTAGGCTGGCAACCCATCGATCGCAGGCTACCTGTTGACCGCGGGTAGGTGACAGGTAGACCGGGAAAACAGGTCTGAACTGCCGATCCCCCGCCTTCTCTCTCCACCTTCAGCCTTCCTTGCCGTGCCTTTGGTTCTCCTCTCTCCCCCCCACCCTCCACCGCCGCTGTCACCAGTGAAAAGTGGAGAGTAAGAGAGAGCATAGCTCAGGACGGAGGACGGGGGAAAGAGCTGGCCAAGTTAACCTTTTTAAGTTAACCCGTAAGTGATTAGTTGCCAATGTAATAAGCAACCAATCCCCAGCTTGTTAATATGAAAAGTCACTGGGCCAGCTCCTGCTCCCACCCTCTGTCCTGAACTGTGCTGCTTCTCGGTCTGAGACACTACTGTGAGTGTGTGTGTGTGTGTGGGGGGGGGGGGGGGGGGGGACATAGCAGTGTCCTTTACCACCCTTCACATCACCCCCCCCCCCCCCTCAATCCCTGATCCCTGCATTCTGAGCGCAACGCACACCTGATCCCAGCATTCTGAGCGCAATGCACTCCTGATCCCTGCATTCTGAGCGCAATGCACTCCTGATCCCTGCATTCTGAGCGCAAAGCACTCCTGATCCCTGCATTCTGAGCGCAAAGCACTCCTGATCCCTGCATTCTGAGCGCAATGCACACCTGATCCCAGCATTCTGAGCGCAATGCACTCCTGATCCCTGCATTCTGAGCGCAAAGCACTCCTGATCCCTGCATTCTGAGCGCAAAGCACTCCTGATCCCTGCATTCTGAGCGCAATGCACTCCTGATCCCTGCATTCTGAGCGCAATGCACTCCTGATCCCTGCATTCTGAGCGCAAAGCACTCCTGATCCCTGCATTCTGAGCGCAATGCACTCCTGATCCCTGCATTCTGAGCGCAATGCACTCCTGATCCCTGCATTCTGAGCGCAAAGCACTCCTGATCCCTGCATTCTGAGCGCAATGCACTCCTGATCACTACATTCTGAGCGCAATGCACTCCTGATCCTTGCATTCTGAGCGCAAAGCACTCCTGATCCCTGCATTCTGAGCTCAACGCATGCCTGATCCCTGCATTCTGTGCGTAACACACTCCCAAACTCTGCACTCTTGTAATACTTTTTTTTGTGTCCACTGCGTTTGCAATCTACATTTGGGGTTAACAATGTATCATCGCCCACAGTAGATCACAAAGGCAGTGTATTTTGAACACTGTGCATGAAACACACATGAAACATGCCTTTCTGGCATTGCTTTATGGTGTGAAGCAGCCCTAACAGGACACTATACCCAGTGATCTTTTGACTTCTTCAGTGGTGTTCAAGCAGATCACCATCTCTCTAAGGTTGCCTACCCCTGATGAAGGCCAACAAAGAGTTGCAGTAGCCGAGGAAAGAGATAACAAGGGAATAAATTAATAGTTTGGAAGTTTTATTGATTAAGAAGGGGCATACTTTGTGAAATATTATGAAGGCGAAGGCTCGTTCACTGGGAGCTAGTCTCTTATGAGTATTGGATAATCCACAGGAGGGAGGCACGATGATACTTGGACGTGTGGCATGATGTGCCCAAACGGTTACTCCTGACTGATGATTGCTTAAAGCCCAATTTTGCCTTCAGGAAAAAAAAAAAAAAAATAGTTAAACCCAGACTGCTGCAAATAATCCTCTAATAACGTGTAAGTTTTATATGTGGTGGAAATAATCTGCAGCAGTTTAAGATCATGTGCGCTCTATGAGCAGCGGTCCCGCTCACCCCTCCTCTGACTTGCACGCTACAGCTTTTCAATCAGTAAAGCTAAGCTCACCCTTCCTAATAATTGATGAGTTCTAGGGCTGACTCTAAGTAAATGGGGCTGTGGGGTGCGTGTGGGGTGACTACCAAGGGACCATGATATGGTGCAGTGGTCCAGCCACAGAAGAACTTGATTGTGATGCAGCACTTTGTGTTTAACTGTTTGTTTTTTTTTTTTTCTGAAGGTCCAGTTGGGCTTTAAAGAAAAAATACAGAGACACAGCTCTGTTTGTCATTTTTGTATAGAAAATATTTGCTTTTATGAATTTTAATACATTTTATCCCTTTCATGACTACGCCTATTTCTGACATTTGGTGTTTACAAGTTAAAATACGTATTTTTTGCTAGAAAATTACTTAGAACCCCCAAACATTTGTAAAGTTCGGGGGACCAGCCAGACCGCAGGACACAGGCTTTTAACCCAAAAGGAGGTTTATTAAACTTAAAACAGCTTGACAGCAGCAAAAACAAAAGAAAAAGGTTTCAGTCTCACCGACATTCAAAGTCCAGCATTGCTATCGCAATCAAACAGTCCTTGGGGTGGTTTCAGGTGTCTTCACCTGCTAGGAGGCTTCCAGGCAGAACGCTGCTGTCCACGTTGGTTGCTGCACATCAAACCAAACACAAACCACCATCATCTCCTCTACACTCCTCCACACACACCTGCAACTTCTTGTCTTGTTTTTAAACCCACTTCCTCTGACAGGTGAGTTAACCCTTTTTGTTCCCTTAAAGGAACCACAGTCCAAACAGAGGGGGAAACATAGCGTCCTTCCAGGACCCAGCCACGGCGTCCTGTACATATCCCCCCCCTGTGCCCCAACGCCAAGGAGGTGGAGGCACCAGTGGAGCTCAAACAATGGACTCGGGAGAGGGCATCTGCATTTTGATGCAGTCTCCCGGGCCTATGCTCCACTACAAATTTAAATTCCTGGAGTGCCAGGAACCACCGAGTAACCCTGGCATTAGTCCCTTTACCTTGTCTCAGCCATGTTAAAGGGGCATGGTCAGAAATCAGCCTAAACTTCCTCCCCAAAAGGTAATATCTGAGGGATTCCAGAGCCCACTTAATGGCCAGACACTCTCGTTCAATTATAGCGTAGTTTTTCTCCGCTGATGTTAACTTCCTACTGAGGAAAACTACTGGGTGCTCCTCGCCATGAACAACCTGTGACAACACGGCTCCCAATCCTACATCGGAAGCATCAGTCTACAACAAACTCTTTTGAAAAATTGGGTGCTACTAGGACAGGGTGTTGGCACAGTGCCGACTTGAGCTCCAAAAAAGCCTTCTCAGCGTCTGCATTCCACTCCACCATGACCGATTTCCAACCCTTAGTCAGATCGGTCAATGGAGCTGCCAACGTGGCAAAGTTGGGTACAAACCTCCTGTAGTATCCCACCATACCCAGGAATGCACGTACCTGTTTTTTTGTGAGGGGGCGGGGCCAATTCTGTACAGCCTCTACCTTGTTGACCTGAGGTTTTACTACCCCTCTACCCACAACATAGCCCAGGTATTTCACCTCCTCCATTCCCAAAGCACATTTTTCCGGGTTTATTGTAAACCCCTCCTTCCAAAGGGAGTCCAGTACTGTCTGGACTTTGGGCAAGTGTGATTCCCAGTCTCTGCTAAAAATGACTATGTCATCCAAGTATACTGAGGCATACTCCCGGTGAGGACGTAAAATCCTATCCATTGCCCTCTGAAATGTGGCTGGAGCAGTTTGCAATCCAAAAGGCATTCTCTTGTACTGAAAACTTCCCTCTGGGGTAGAAAAAGCAGTTTTCTCTCTAGCAGCCTTAGTCAACGGGATTTGCCAATACCCCTTGGTAAGGTCTAATGTAGTGATATACCTGGCTGGACCTAGTCTCTCAATAAGCTCATCTACCCGGGGCATGGGGTAGGCATCAAACCGTGAAACTTCATTTAGTTTCCAGAAATCATTGCAGAATCGCAGAGTTCCGTTGGGCTTCGGTACCAACACAATCGGGCTTGACCACTCACTCTGTGATTCCTCAATAATCTCCAGGTCCAACATCTTCTTCACTTCCTCTGCAACAGCCTTCTTTTGGGCCTCTGGAATGCGATAAGGCCGGACAAAAACTTTGATTCCTGGTTCTGTGACAATATCATGCTCTATGACACTAGTGAGCCCTGGCAAGTCTGAAAATTTCTCTTTATTTCTCTGCAAGAACTCCTTTGCCTGCTGACTTTGGACTCTAGACAGGGTATTTGCTACTTGGACACTCTCCACCCCAACCCGAGGCTCAAGTCTTGCACCAGCCAGGGAGGTCACCGGTTCCCTGTCTGTCCAGGGCTTTAACAAGTTTACATGATATATCTGATAGGGTTTCCTCTTACCTGGTTGGTGGACTCTATAATTTACCTCTCCCATTTTTTTCTACAACTTCAAAGGGGCCTTGCCACCTGGCCAAGAATTTACTTTCCACAGTGGGGATCAACACCGCTACTCGATCCCCTACTTGGAAGTTCCTTATTCTAGCAGCCCTATTATAGACCCGTCGTTGAGCCTCCTGGGCTTTTTGCAAATGTTCTTTGACTAGAGGCATCACAGTTCGGATCCTCTCCTGCATTTGGGAAACATATTCAAGAACACTCTTATGCTGAATAGGTTCACTTTCCCATTCCTCTTTAACAAAATCCAGTAGTCCGCGAGGTCTCCGCCCATATACCAACTCAAAGGGCGAAAACCCAGTGGAGGCCTGGGGCACTTCCCGGATAGCAAACAGGAGAGCGGGTAACAGGCAGTCCCAGTCTTTCCCATCCCTTTGTACAACCCGCTTGAGCATAGACTTAAGGGTCTTATTAAAGCGCTCTACCAACCCATCCGTTTGTGGATGGTAGACCGATGTGCGCAGCTGTTTAATCCGGAACAGCTTGCACACATCAGCCATAACCCTCGACATAAACGGGGTGCCCTGGTCCGTGAGTATTTCCTTGGGAAAACCAGTCCGTGTAAACAACTGGAATAATTCCCGAGCAATAGCCTTAGAGGAGGTATTCCGCAGAGGTAGCGCTTCAGGATATCGGGTGGCATAGTCAAGGATCACCAGTATGTAGGAGTGACCTCGAGCTGACTTTACCAAAGGACCCACTATATCCATGGCTATCCTCTCGAATGGGACCTCAATTATGGGCAGAGGGACCAAAGGGCTCCGGAAATGGGTCACCGGCGCGGTCAACTGACAGGTGGGACAAGAGGCACAGTATCTTCTTACCTCTGCTTTCAGACCTTGGCAGTAAAACCGGTCGGTGATCCATGCCTCCGTCTTTTCAACTCCCAGGTGTCCCCCTAAAACGTCATCAAGGGCCAGGTCCAGGACCTTGCGTCTATACTGTTGGGGTACCAATAATTGTTCTACCACATTTTCTCTCACTTTGGTAACCCGATAAAGCAATTCATTACATATTGCAAAGTGGGGCCACCGCTCATTCGCACCTGGCTCTTGGGGTACCCCATTTAATACTATAACTTGTTCCCGTGCACGGGTCAAAGTGGGGTCCTGCATCTGGGCAGTACCAAATGTCCCCTGGGGAACACCCAAATCCGGCAGGGTAGGGGTAGAGGCCACTTCCTCATCCTCTTCACCCAGCATTACCTGAAGTGGGGAAGGTTCCCCCTCCTCAGTGTTCAGGTAGGTCTGCGAACCACACATTTTGTCACCCTTAACAGTATCAGCACTACTTTCATCACCATTAATCCAATCATTAGCATTTGTATCAACCGGATCCACATTAGGAACATTTGGCATCTTAGGGTTATTACCCTCAACCGTAGGAACAGAGGAACTAGTTTCTCCCCAGTCTTGGGATCGTTCAGGTAGTTCTCCTTGTCCCCACAGTTTTTCAAAAAATGGACAGTCTCGTCCTATGATAACATCATGTATCAAGTTCTTTACCACCCCCACCTCTTGAGTACCAGTGCCATATGCTGTGGAGATGGACACCGAGATGAGAGGGTACTCTCTAGTGTCCCCGTGAATGCACACAACCCGTAAAGTTTTGCTTACCGGACCGATCTTCCCAATTACTCTAGGATGAACCAGGGTTACCATGCTTCCGGAATCCAGCAAAGCCCAGGCAGGGAGGTGGTTCACTTGGACTACACACTCAAATTTCTCTTCTCCACGGTCAAGGTGTGTGGTACATGCTCTATGAGCAACAAAAGACCCCCTCCGAAGAACCCCGCATTCCATGGACTCCTCTTGGAGTGGGCAGTGGGCCCGGGTATGGCCCCAGGAATGACATCGCCAACATTGTACATCCCCTCCTCTCCGAACAGGAACAGATCGCTGAGGAGGTACTGGGAGTGACTCTTGACCTTCCGGGGTGTTGATTCCAGGGCTCCGGGGGACATCCTTTCGAAGGGTGGCAGTCGATCGAATAGGCCGTGGCAGACTGGGCCCTTGGCGCTTGGTAGGGCCAAGCAGATCCTCCACCACTGTATATCGCTCTACCATCTCGACAAGGAGGTTCACTGTTTTGGGGTCTCCATGGCTGACCCACCGTTGAAGGTCGTCTGGCAGTGACCGTAGGTATCGGTCCAGCACGACCCGCTCCACGATTTGGGGGCCCGACAACACTTCGGGCTGCAGCCATTTTTTTACCAGTTGCACCAGGTCATGCATTTGAGACCGTGGTGGACGATCTGGACAATACTTCCATTGGTGCACTCGTTGGGCCCGAACGGCCGTAGTCACCCCCAAACGAGCCAGTATTTCTGCCTTTAGTTTTTGATAGTCTTTAGCGTCCTCTGGTGGCAGGTCGAAGTAGGCTTTTTGAGGATCTCCGGTGAGAAAAGGTGCAATTAGGCCGGCCCACTGGTCCTGGGGCCACCCTTCTCTCTCTGCCGTCCTCTCAAATGTAGCAAGAAAAGCCTCTACATCATCACTCAGGGACAATTTCTGCAAAAAATGGCTTGCCCTCACGGTCACCTGGTTGCCAGGGGCAACAGCCGCTTGCTCACGACCCTGAGAAAACTGCTGCACTACTTCTTTTAAGGCAGTCACCTGAGCCTGCATAACCCCTTGCTGGGTTGCTTGCTGTGCTGCCAACTGAGCCACCAACAGGCGAGTATTTTCTTCATGGCGGGTCTGCGCTTGCATATTAGCCAGGGATAGTTGTTTAATTAGTTCCTCCATTGCTTCAGCTTTCAGGGCTTGGGCAGCTTTAACCCAGGACATAAACCCACTGTACTGTCCCTTTAAATGTCAGTTTTAAATTCAAATGCAAAAACAGCAAAAAAAACGCCTGTTACTCTGTCCTGCCCGCATTCGAGCACCACTTGTAAAGTTCGGGGGACCAGCCAGACCGCAGGACACAGGCTTTTAACCCAAAAGGAGGTTTATTAAACTTAAAACAGCTTGACAGCAGCAAAAACAAAAGAAAAAGGTTTCAGTCTCACCGACATTCAAAGTCCAGCATTGCTATCGCAATCAAACAGTCCTTGGGGTGGTTTCAGGTGTCTTCACCTGCTAGGAGGCTTCCAGGCAGAACGCTGCTGTCCACGTTGGTTGCTGCACATCAAACCAAACACAAACCACCATCATCTCCTCTACACTCCTCCACACACACCTGCAACTTCCTGTCTTGTTTTTAAACCCACTTCCTCTGACAGGTGAGTTAACCCTTTTTGTTCCCTTAAAGGAACCACAGTCCAAACAGAGGGGAAACATAGCGTCCTTCCAGGACCCAGCCACGGCGTCCTGTACACATTATATATATATATATATATATATATCATTTATTTTTATTTTTTTATTTATTTTTTATCAGAGAATCTAGAGAATAAAATGGCAATTGTTGCAATATTTTATGCACGCACTGGTGGAATGGCGACAAACTACGGTACCTAAAAATCTCCATAGGCGTCACTTCCGTGTGCACTCTGCAGCTGCCCAGGAGATGTGTATCATGCGAATTGGATGTGAGGCAACCCGCATCCAATTGGCATAAGTGTGAACCCAGCCTTATGCCGCGTACACACAAGTGGACAATCCCGCAGGATTGTCCGCTGGACTCGAGTCCGCCGGACAGTCTGATCGTGTGTGGGCCTTCGACTGACTTTTTTTCCCAAAAGTTCGGCGGACTAGGTTTTAAGTTTTGTTTTAAAATTGTCCGCTGCACTTGGCAGTCCGGTGGACAATACGGCCGCCTGTAGTATGGTCCGGCGGACCAAAAAGGACGCATGCTCAGTAGCAGTAGTAAGTATTAAGTAAGTAAGTAAGTAGTAGTAAGTATTTTTCTAGTATTTTTCTTTTTCTAGTCCCGTCGTACGTGCTGTACGTCATCGTGTGAACCGACGGACTTTTAGCGTGATCGTGTGTTCAAGTCCGTTCGCTTTCAAGTCCGGCGAAGCCCAGCTGGAAAGTCTGGCGGTTTGTCCGCCAGACTTGGTTCGGCGGACAAAGTCCGATCGTGTGTACGCGGCATTAGGCGATCCCTGAAAACTCAACTTTTCAGGGAGGCCTATACTGCCTTTAGCTAACAATCAAATCTTCTACTTCCCGCATCAGTTCATCCCACACAGTTACTACCCTTTGTTGCACCAGCCCCTCCCTATTCGCTTGTAAGCTCAAAGGAGCAGGACCCTCAGAACCTTCTTGTGTTGAATTTTTTGTTGCTTTAGTGTCTCCCTTTATATTGTAAAGTGCTGCGCAAACTGTTGGCCCTATATAAATCCTGTAAAATAATAATAATAATCGTATAGGATAATATTCCACCAGGCTCCGTTGACATTTGAATTGAATTTTGTTGAGCCGGCTGGTGCTTTCAGAGCAACTCACGGCTCAACTTTCAGCCAAATCGGCTTTAGTTATCAAATAGGCCAAAGCATACAAACTGCAAACCTTTTCTGTGCTTAAACTGGAAGTAAACCCCCCTATCGTTTTCAGCCAAGGAAGCTGCCATCTTTGCCTCTGTTTAATCTTCAACTGCCACGGTGCTGCACATGTGATCCGTTATGACACCAGCCATTGGATGGTTTGACTGTTTGGTTGAGAGCACAGCCAATGTGCAGTTAGCATTCCCGGCATGCCTTTTTTTTTAAACTGTTAAATCGATGGGTTTACTTCCACTTTAAACTGGCCATAAACTATTAAATGATAAATCCTCCACCGGCACATTGTATTCTGGCAATGGCAACTGCCACTGTCACAATATATACGAATCCGTGGCTACAGTGATGACAATTTTTTTCCAAGAAGCCAACTCAAGCTAAAGTTTAGTCATTTGATCTTTCTTAAAGCGGAGTGCCACTCAAAAGTGGAACTTCCACTTATCTGTCCCCCCCCCCTTCTGGTGCCACATTTGGCACCTTTCAGGAGAGAGGAAAGAACAGGTACCTGTTTTTGACAGGTACCATTCCCCACTTCCGGGAGATTTGACCGGTCCCCAGAAATTCGCCCCCTCCTCTTTCCACCGCCGGACCAATTAGAAATCGCAGCGTGCTTTGCATATAGCTTCACAGCCGGGTTCCCTTACCAGGAATGGTGGCGGCTGCACCCGACATTCAGAACATTGCATTCAATGAGACGTTTTCCTGGTCCCGGTAATTGATATCTTCCCTTCTTTAGTCCCCCTATGCCCCCACAGTGGTAATCTTTTGGTACTGTGGGGAATATTACAGCGGCTTGACCTTGTCACTGGCCCATGTGAAGGGTGTCAACTATGCTTGCCTATTCCCTCCCCCCCTCCTCCATTTATAGAAGCGGTACTATTGCTTCCATCAATGAAAATCACTCTTTGATTAGAGGGTAGTTGGATGAATAAAAGGTCTGCCTTCTCCTCATAGATCACTTTTCATTCATGGAAGCAATAGTACAGCTTTTATGAATGAAGGTGGGGGGAGTGGTAGAAAGGGTGGGCATAGTCAGCACTTTTGACAAGTGCCCATGACCGGTGTAGGCGCTCGTATTTACCTAGTGCAAGATGTCCGCTGTGGGAGTACCCAAGGGTAGCACAGGAATGAAGATTTCAACTAAGAAAGCACAAATGAATGTTGGTATCATCCTTTTATGCTGATTTCAAGGGAAGAAGTCATTTTGAAGTAGCGTGTAGGGTGAAGTGCCATAAGATACACGGCATACAAAGCAGTGTTCTTTGTTACAAGTAGCAGCCCGATCGATCCGAGTGAGTGAGCTGTCAGCCTAGTGAGTGGTGAGCCGTGGGTTGCATCCCGCTCAAATGTAGCGGTGTTGGTATTTATGTTTACTTTTGTAAGTGCCGATTTTACATGTGACCGCAGCGCCGCGCTGTGGAAGAAGGTATTTGGGATTAGAGTTTAAAAAGAAAACGGACACCACAGTACTTTATAGCTATATAAAACAGAGAGGATACAAATATCGGACATACAGTATGTGACTTCACAACCACTTTACTTTCGGGGAAGAGCATCGCACTGTTTTGGGATTATTTCCTGATATATGTTCACGATAAAAAATTTTCATATACTTTGAGCACCATTTTGTAAATTAATTATTCTAAAACTTCATGCTAATATTAGAGTTGCAGATGTCTCCAATTTACAAGCCGACCTCAATGCTCTGTCTAATTGGGCGCAGTGCCGGGACAAGGTCATGCAGTGCCCAGGGCAAAGATGCCAAACTGCGCCCCCCTTTCCCTTAGGGTTAGGCTCAGGGTGCCCCCTACTCCTGCAATATACCATTGTGCCAGGGGCAGCCGCACCTCCTGCCCACCCCTTGTCCCGGCCCTGATTGGGCGGCTATGTGGCAGATGAGGTTTAATGTTGATAAATGTAAAGTTATGCACTTGGGGGGCTAAGAATATGTATCATACATACTAGGGGGAGTACAACTGGGGGGATCCATAGTGGAGAAGGATCTGGGGGTTCCGGTAGATCATAAGCTCAATAATAACATGCAATGCCAAGCTGCGGTTTCCAAAGCGAGCAAAGTCCTTTTATGTATTAAGAGAGGTATGGACTCCAGAGAGAGAGATATCATTTTGCCCCCCTGTTCAAATCATTAGTAAGACCTCACCTGGAATATGCAGTTCAGTTTTGGGCACCAGTTCTCAAAAAGGATATCGGGGAACTGGAGAAAATGCAGAGAAGGGCAACTAAACTGATAAGAGGCCTGGAGGAGCTCAGCTATGAGGAAAGATTAGAGGAACTGAATTTATTCTCTTTTGATAAGCAGAGATTAAGGGGGGATATGATCAACATGTATAAATATATAAGGGGTCCATATAGTGAACTTGGTGTTGAGTTATTCACTTTACAGTCAACAAAGAGGACAAGGGGGCACTCTTTACGTCTAGAGGAAAAGAGATTTCATCTCCAAATCCAGAAAGGTTTCTTCACAGTAATGCCCCATACACACGGTCGGAAATTCCGACCACAAAATCTGTTAGTTTTTTTCCGACGGATTTTGTCCGAAACTGGTGTTGCATACACACGGTCAGACAAAGTTGTCGGAAAATCTGATCATTCTGAACGTGGTGACGTTCGTTGCCTACGACGGGACTACGTAGAGGCTAGTAGCCAATAGCTTTGGTCTTGTAATGTGATCTGAGCATGCGTGGCACTTTGTCCGTCGGAATTCGCTACACACGATCGGAAAAAGTCCGATAGGACTTTGTTGTCGGAAAATTTGAGAGCAGGAGATAAAACTTTGTCCGTCGGAAATTCAGACGGAAAAAGTCCGATGGAGCCCACACACGGTCGGAATTTCCGACAAAATTGTCCGATAGGACACTTTCCGACGGAAAATCCAACCGTGTGTATGGGGCGTAAGAGCTGTGAAAATGTGGAATAGACTCCCTATAGACTCCCTACAGAGGTGGTTCTGGCCAACTCAGTTGATTGCTTTAAGAAAGGCCTGGATTATTTCCTAAATGTACATAATATAACGGGGTACCAACATTTATAGGTAAAGTTGATCCGGGGAAAATCCGATTGCCTCTCGGGGGATCATGAAGGAATTTTTTCCCCTGCTTTAGCAAATTGGATCATGCTCTGCTGGGGTTTTTCGCCTTCCTCTGGATCAACTGTGGGTATAGAATTGGGTATATTGGATTGTATGATATTGTTTTATTTTTTTGTTTATTTTTTATTTTTTTGCGGTTGAACTGGATGGACTTGTGTCTTTTTTTCAACCTGACTATGTAACTATGTAATTATCTTGGCATGTGGACTCTTATTTTATGTTTGGGTTTCAGCGCGGCACATTGGGTAATTAATTTTTCTGTACTTGCATCTAAAACAAGGAGGGAAAGGGCATGTATTCCAGAGACGTACTGACATTCACTTTTAAGGGACTACAAATGATTAAAAGAAAAAAAAAAAAATGTTGAATTATCGATTTATAAAGTACATGTTTGTTTTGCTTTTTGCAGTTCAGGAAGGTTCCAAATCTCATCAGCACAAAATGACAGACATGCAGAGCTATGTTGATGTGTTTCAATACATTTTGTCACACATCTAACATGCAATCAAACCCACGGGGCTATTTAATTACAAGCTAACGTGAGCTCTGTGTGTACTTTACTCACAGGCTACAATTAGAGCCCAGAGTAATTAAATCCTATTTCTGGTTCAGCGGAAAGTCTCCCAGAATCCTCCGGGAAATTCCGATGGCTCATCAATAGGGAGTGCGGCGCAATGACACTCGAGTCCTTTGCTCCGTCTATAAGTCGCCTATTAGAATTAGGAGGCATTCTGTGAAACATTTATCATGTATTATCATGAAAAGTGTCTCTGCCTCTTCACTGCCCTCTCCACGCTCTCCTTTACCATGGATAATAATGAACAAGCAAAGAAATTCCTTTAACAAAAAGCTCAATCAGAGGCTTCCTTCTGTACTTTATATGGAGAGCAGTGACTTTAGCTATGAGTGGCCTACATGTATAGGTTGGTAATTGCTTATCTTTACCATATTGTTTACCTCTTTAGAGTCATTATAAGCCTATTCATAGGCGACATATTATAGCTGACATCAGAACGCTTATTTATACGGGATAATGTGACTTCAGCTATAAGTTATTTGGATGCTGGCATTCAGTAGAGCGTTTGAGTTCTGATGTAAAGACATGAAAGTTCACCAAACCCCAAGGCAGATCCCAATTGTCCAGCTAAAACTTTTTTCTCCCCTAATGCCCCATATACACACGGTCGGACAATGTTATCGGAAATTCCGACCGTGTGTAGGCTCCATCGGACTTTTTCCGTCGGATTTTCCACATCACTATCTCCCCAAGCATTCTGTCCAGATAATGTGCAGTTCATTTATGACCTTTCCATTTAACCCTGTGTTATCCAAACTCTGTTCAATGAAAAGTGTAAGCTCACCACATAAACACTCTATATACAAGTCCCTGGCCCTTTCCATAAAATGCACAGATGTGAACTACATCCATAGGGAACCATGTTAAATGGGCTGTAGTGTGTTTCTGCAATACTGAAAACGCGCTAAAGGTTGCATAGGTGTGAACCAGTAGCCTTAGTCATGTGAAAGTGGACAGCCCCTTTAAGGAATGGGAACCGGGCAGCTGATGAGTTTGCAGTTTGAATGAAAAGAAAACTTCCAATAACTCGTACGTCAGTTGTGGAGATTTTTTTTTTTTTTTTTTACAGACTGAAAAATGATATTTGTTTTTGCCTAGGTACTTGTGTATTGCGATGTGTGATTGTCTAACTCTCAGTGACTAATGACTTGTGATTGATGACTCCTGGGTATCAGGTTATTATGCGGCATTAAAATTCAGATATGATAATTGGTGTCACAGATAGCTTAGAAGGGCATTCCATGTTCCCACTGAGATGGAAACACTTGGGGATAGACTCATTTAGGCATGATCATCATTATCGAATGTTAATGGACATTCGCTGACTAAAGTATCCTAACAAGTGCACATAATGTTCTATAATTAAGTAAATAGGCTGGGGTTTTATTACCCAATTCTCACTGGAAGGGGCAAGTCTTAAACAAGCTTCTTTAAGTTGTTTTTAGTAAACCTTCGCATTGAAAAGGCACATTTTTTTTCAGTCTGTTCCTTTGTGATCCAAATTGTGATGTCATTTCTAGGCACGCTCTGCAGTGGAATCTGCTTTTAAAGCCCAATTAAATGCTTTTTATTTATTATTGTAATGAAGCCAGCTTGCATATACACCCGTAAATATGCCTCCTTTTTTTTTTTGTTGTATTCTTTCTTTCAAATCTAGGGTAAGGTTAAAAAAACGAATCTGGCAGCCCTTGGAGAGATGGGATGCTGCACAAGTTGCAGCCCAGCGCTCAGACACACACCCCTGAACACTGCTCTAATCAACAGCGATGTTCAGAGATCGAAAACGATGTGGACTATAGCAGTGTTCAGCAGGACAACCCTCCTATGTACTGACAGTTAAAGCCAAGGTTCACACAAAAATTGACCCTCCACTTTTAGGAACCCTCCCCCCCTCCTGTGTCATATTTGGCACCTTCCAGGGGGGTCTAAGACAGGTATTTGCACCCACTTCAGTGCATAGACTCCCACGGGAGTCTACGCCTCTTCCCGTCCCCCCGCACTGTCTGCTGGGACACACACACCGGTCCCAGAGACAGCAGGGACAATTTGGATTGCGCAGCACGACTCGCACATGTGCATTAGGGAACCGGGAAGTGAAGCTGCAAGGCTTCACTTCCTGATTCCCTTACTGAAGATGGCGGCAGCAGCATTCAAGGACCGAGGGCCAGTTCGGCCCCGGGTGCCGACATCGCTGGACCCTGGGACAGGTCCTGTCACGTGTCCCAGGAGAGCGCCTAGAGGGAGGGGCCGCCTTAGACGAAAAGTCGCCTAGGCGGTTCCTGGGCGGAAGGAGGAAGTGGGATGGGAAGTCCCCCTCCTAATGAAGCCCCCATCCCCCCCCCAAAAAAAAATTACATGCCAAATATGGCATGTAAGGGGGTGAGGAGTGCTTAAAGCGGATGTTCCATTTGTGGGTGGAACTCCACTTTAAATAAAAAAATAAATAAACTTGTCCTGGTCTTATATTAAAGCGGAGCTCCACCCGATTTTTAAGACGTTACACCAATACAATCAACTTTCCTAATGTAAAAACGGAAGGTATTTTTTGTCCCTGTAATTTACTTGTGATTGTAATCATCTGTATTTCCTGTCTCTGTAGTCGTCGCATATAGGCGTGGCTAGTGCAGCTATTTTGTAAATTTCCCGATAGCCGCACTGGCTCCTGGGAGCTTGTGTCATTGTTCCCAGGAGTCAGTGTGGCGGCCTGGCGCGAGTTATCGCAGGATTTCAACGCCGCCGCCGCCTGTTGCGATGGCAACCTCGGCTGTTGACGGCGCTCCGATATCAAGTTACTGCGCATGCACGAGATTGGGGATACAACGCACATTGCATGCTGGTCGATCAGCGGCACCTGTATCCCGGAAGAGGATGCCTGTGGGCTTCACATGCCCACAGGCAAGATGACAACAGCCAAAAAGAAGATCTACAAGTAATTTTTTTAAAGAGAAAACTGATATTTTAAAGACAGAAAAACTGAAACAAGTAAGCTGAAATTTTTAATAACTTAATCTGTCAGTGTACCCCCCCAAAAAAAAAAAAAGATTTAGGCAGTGGAACACCGCTTTAAAGTAAAAACAAAAATTACAAAACTAATAAGCGTATGATATCAGCACATACTTTCTACCTCAACGTTCGCCCCTCTAGCTTTATTTGACAACTGTTGTCCGGAGCTGGTTTTCCTCTGATCAAAAGCACTGCTGAGGGCATGTTATGAGCTGCTGACTTAGTTAATTGTGCATTAGTTAATTAGTGTATTAATGAGACAAAAGTGTCCCACCCCTAAATGAATATTCCATGCAGGGAATAAAGCAAAAATGTTTGGCTTATTGACTCGTGCAGAAAAACAGCCCTTGTACAGTCATTGCAAGTGCATTAGGCACAATAGGAGAAGTCAAATGTGTTTTTTTTTAAAGCTATGTATTTTAACTGACAGGTTATGTTTTCTGGCCCTTTTACATGAAAATGAATCCTCAGTGGAGCTCTAATGCCGCGTACACACGGTCGGAATTCTCGTCGGAAAAAGCTCTGATGGTTTTCCCGTCGGAATTCCGATGGAATTTTGCTCAAACTGTCTTGCCTACACACGGTCACATCAAATTCCGACGGTCTGTAACACAGCGGCATAAAACACGTTCGACAGCACTATAAAAGGGAAGTTTAATGCTTCCAAGCATGCGTCAAATTGTTTCCGAGCATGCGTCGAATTGTTTCCGAGCATGCGTCGGAATTTTGCGTGTCGGAATTGCATACACACGATCGGAAAATCCGATAGAAAGGTTTTTCGTCTGAAAAATTGAGAACAGGTTCTCAATCCAAAGTCCGTCGGAAATTCCGACAGAAAAAGACCGATGGGCATACACACGGTCGGAAAATCCGATGAAAAGCTCCCATCGGACTGTTTCCATCGGAAATTCCGACCGTGTGTACGCCGAATTATGCTGGAGCTAAATGGGCAGTTTGCAGTAGCTCAGTCGCACTATTAAAATGTCTAGCGCATTATCGCTAAGAGTTGCAATTGATCACTGAACAGATGGCGCAAACGGCTCCCTATGGTGCGAACTACACAATGTAGCATGTAGTAACAGGCAATAGCAACTAATTGCACACATTTAGAACAGTGTGTGATAACGTGTGATTAATATCGTTAGTAGTTGCTTACGACTTTAGTAACGGGATTGAGCTAGTAAAGCCAAGTCTGTGTTCTTCTTCTGTGTTCTTCAAGCCTGTGTTCTCCTTAAAAGTGGTCCTATCATTTGTCACCCTTCACATTTTATAATATGGATCAGCATTACCCAATCAAAATAATAAAAAAAATAAAAAAACTCTTGCTTGCCATGTTTTAAACCCACCACTGAGCTCCATAAATCCAAGTAAGCCCAGTTTGGATGGTAATTTGCTACTAGGAGCTCTATAGATGCTATGCCACTGCATACTGCGTTATGTATTTTATATAAAATATCCTTGCGAAAGGTATCGACAATTAAAGCCAAAATATAGGCTTGGACCTCCCCCAGTGTTTTTTTTTTGTTGTTTTTTTTATTTACCTTTTTCTGATGTCTTCTGGCCAGTCACTTAATGCATTGGATCCTCTTTGGTCTTTTTACAACAATATTTGGTTCTGGATAATGTAGAGAGATTTGCTGGCATGATGTCTCTGCCAAATCAAATTGTGAGTGCAAACTGCCAAGCTTAGGGGCCAGGACCACGGTGTCTTGCACAATACAGTCTTTCCTTAGACGACTATGGGCTGGAAACACTTTCAGACCACAGAAAAATACAAGGCATACTTTCCTTTAATAACTAAGGCCATCTAGATATTACGCAATGACTCTCTCTCTCTTTCCCTTCCCTAATCCTTTCCATTCTCCCCTTAACTTCTCCCCACTTCTACCTCCTGTACTACAGTTTTATTCCTTCTTTAGGGCGTTTTAGCCAACCAAATATTCTCTGGAGACTCCCTATTTAACACACCGGAACAGCCACCACGCCATAATGATCAAAACGTATACTATTTCCATTACCTAGGTCAGCCTTTCTCAACCCTTTCAACACAAAGGAACCCTTGAAATATCTTTCCGGTCTCAGGGAACACCTGCTAAAAATGATGATATCTACAACTCATGATACATTAGTGTGATGGTCAGTGGGAAGAATGCTCCTTACACGTGTGGTCATTGGGAAGAATTGCCACCTTACAGATAGCTAAAAAAAATCAATGGTGTCAGTGGGAACTTATCTGAGAGGAAGAAATTGCTGATTGCTCAAGGAACCCCTAGCAACCTCTGGAGGAACCCTAAAGTTCCATGGAGCCCTGGTTAAGAAACCCCTACCTAGGTGATATGGACCTGATGATATTGGTCCCACGGGTACTGCGCCAACTCACAAAGTTACTTGACCTAGCTTGGATGCCTCTTCTTTAAAAGATCAATATATTGGATATTCATTTATGGTTTTATTTTCCTGCCTACTAGCAATCTATGACTATATTTGTATCGCACTGTTCTACTTACCATGACCCATACTACTATAATTCATCCTGATTTATATGCTGTTGAAGATAGACATGTGCATTTCGTTATGTTCCGAATCGAAATTCGGACGAATTTTTCATTATTCGGACATTCGGATGCATCCGAATTACCGAATTACAATACTAACGAATTTTACCGAATCCGAATTTTTTTCGAATCGAAAAATCGCGGACGAAATTCGAAATATCTCAGGGTCACTTAGTGATAGAAACCCCAAATTTGGATATGTTATAGTGCTAGTTCTACTGTGTTTGCATACCAAATTTCAAGTTTCTAGCTACAAGTGGCCCCGAGATATGTGGCCCCAAAGTCGGGTCGAAAAATGTCATTCTCTGCTGCAGAAAAGTGCTTGACATTTTGTGACCCGACTTTGGGGCCACATATCTCGGGGCCACTTATAGCTAGAAGCCCCAAATTTGGTATGCAAACATAGTAGAACTAGCACTACAAGCTCTCCAAATTTGGGGTTTATATCACTAAGTGACCCCGAGATACGTGGACCCAAAGTCGGGTCGCAAAATATTTTCGAATTCGGTTGAAATAATTTCAAATGCAGTTGAAATATTTTCAAATCTGGTTGAAATTATTTCAACTGCATTAGAAACTATTTCAACCAGATTTGAAAATATTTCAACTGCATTAGAAACTATTTCAACTGCATTAGAAACTATTTCAACTGCATTAGAAACTACTTCAACCAGATTTGAAAATATTTCAACTGCATTAGAAACTATTTCAACTGCATTAGAAACTGTTTCAAATCTGGTTGAAATAGTTTCTAATGCAGTTGAAATAATTTCAAATCCAGTAGAAATATTTTTAAATTCGGTTGAAATATTTTTAAATCCGGTTGAAATATTTTCAAATCCGGTTGAAATAATTTCAAATGCGACTGATTTTTCGAATTCGGTCAAAAATGAAACAAAATCCGAAAACGAATTTAACGAATCTAACTAAACAAAATGAATTAATTAACGAATTAAAACGAAACAAAACAATTTTTTTATTTTTGCACGTCTAACACAGATGTCGATCGCAAGGCAAGTACATATGCTGTATGTCATTGTCCACTTGCCACATCACCTGCCACAAGTTGTGTATTGTTCACTTGCCACAAGTGCCACGACAACTGCCACGAGTGGCACGACACCTGCCACGAGTGCCACGTGACCGGCCACGCGTGCCACATGACCGGCCACGTGACCAAGTTGTGGATAGTCCACTTGCCTTGTCACCTGCCACAAGTTGTGGGGTTCCTAGCACCAAGTGACCCCAAGATAGGGGCGATATGTCAAGTACTTTTCTGCAGCAGAGAATTACATTTTGTGACCCGACTTTGGGGCCCCGTATCTCGGGGCCACTTGTAGCTAGAAACCCCAAATTTGGTATGCAAACACAGTAGAACTAGCACTACAACTACAGACTATTAGTATCTATTTCGTTTTCTCACCAGATCTCCTGCAGACTATTAGCATCTATTTCTTTTTTTAGCAGATCTCCTGTAGACTATTAAGAACCATTTCACTTTTTTTTTTTTGCAGATCTCCTGCAGACAATTAGTATCTATTTCGTTTTCTCACCAGATCTCCTGCAGACTATTAGCATCTATTTCTTTTTTTAGCAGATCTCCTGTAGACTATTAACAGCCATTTCACTTTTTTTTTTTTGCAGATCTCCTGCAGACAATTAGTATCTATTTCGTTTTCTCACCAGATCTCCTGCAGACTATTAGCATCTATTTCTTTTTTTAGCAGATCTCCTGTAGACTATTAACAGCCATTTCACTTTTTTTTTTGCAGATCTCCTGCAGACAATTAGTATCTATTTCGTTTTCTCACCAGATCTCCTGCAGACTATTAGCATCTATTTTCTTTTTTAGCAGATCTCCTGTAGACTATTAACAGCCATTTCACTTTTTTTTTGCAGATCTTCTGCAGACTGTTAGAATCAATTTCATTTTTTTTTCAAATTCGGATGGCAAAATATTCTCGAATCCGCTTGAAATAGTATCAACATGATTTGAAATTATTTCAACTGCATTTGAAATTATTTCAACCGCATTTGAAACTATTTCAACCGGATTCGAAAATATTTTGCAACCCGACTTTGGGTCCACGTATCTCGGGGTTACTTGGTGATAGAAACCCCAAATTGGATAGGTTGTAGTGCTAGTTCTACTGTGTTTGCATACCAAATTTGGGGTTTCTAGCTATAAGTGGCCCCGAGATACGTGGCCCCAAAGTCGGGTCACAAAATGTCAAGCACTTTTCTGCAGCAGAGAAGAACATTTTTCGACCCGACTTTGGGGCCACATATCTCGGGGCCACTTGTAGCTAGAAACCCCAAATTTGGTATGCAAACTCAGTAGAACTAGCACTACTACATATCCAAATTTGGTGTTTCTATCACCAAGTAACCCCGAGATACGTGGACCCAAAGTCGGGTCGCAAAATATTTTCGAATTCGGAAATCGGTCTAAAACTAAACGAAATCCGAAAACGAATTTAACAAATGTAACGAATCTAACTAAACGAAATTAATTAACGAATTAAAACGAAACTAAACTAAACTAATTTTTTCCTTTTGCACATGTCTAGTTGAAGATTGGTCATGGTGGCACTCTGGAATTTGAATTGTTTCTGTTACATATTTGTATGCCCCTTTATATTTTCAATGAAAACATTTTGTGGAGAAAAAAAAAAAGACTGTGGGCATTTTATGGTGAAGAACGGGCAATGTGGGGGGGGGGTCAGCTCCAGATAAAAGGTAAGTTTATTCAGTAAGCTAAATAGCAATCTTCAAAGATCAGTAGACTATAAATAACCAATAAGAAGTATCGTGTAAACAGTTAAAATTTGTTGCTATAAGCCGTATATCACTACTACCCTTGACATTACATTCTGTAGCGCTGACCCCCGAAGGAGCGGCTGAATTTTTCTGGGCTTACCGATCACCTCCACCAGCTCATACTCGTTGTCCTTGTCTAGGGGTTCCCAGGGTTGATGAACCAGTAACTGTGGAGACCGACACCTGAATTCCTTTTTAGGATTTTTTTATTCTGGTTAAAACTGTTGAACAAACTCAGTCTCTAAGTTGGGAATAGAGGGTATAAGGATTAAGTTTAGCTCAGGTGCTTGGAACTGCTGACTTCAATAAAAGTCTCTGTACATAATCCAGGGAATAGCCACTCGCAACTGGATTCTTTAATTGCTGGATACATCCTTGAGCTTGGATCTAGCAGCCAACAGTGATTCTAGCTTTACAAAGTCTCTCACACAGACTTGGTTGAAAAGTTTAGTTGTAACCGGAAGGTAAAGGTAGGAACTTTTCTTACTGTACCAGAATCTTTCAGCCGGTCTGGCGATACCGTAAGAAATTGTGGTTTCAATCAATGTCCATGGCAGCTCAGCTTCCAGGCTCTTAACGAGCAGCCAGCCTCGTGTGTGGCTCTCTTACTGAAGAGTCCTCCCCTGGTTGCATGTAGAGTTGCTGGTCCTCTCCAAAACCGAGACGGCACCGGAACACCTTAGAATCCTCCTTCAGTTACTGCGCCTCGAACTAGCCAGTTCCGTGGCTCGGAAATGGATGGATCCGCACCCCAGACCATGAGGGCCTCTGGGGGCCAAATCCGGAGGACCAGGACCACAGAGTCAGCAACAACTTCTGGACCGGAACCCCCGAACCACGTGACTTCAGCACCTTAAGTACCCTCTCACGGAATACCCAGCGAGACAAACGCTCCCACTGATTGGCTCCGAGAAGAGATTGGTACCCAATGCGTCCAACAAGACTGCGTTCTACGGTCTCTCACAGGTACAAATCCCACCTATGACCAGGCAGAACCTCAATGCAGCCCAGCCAAATGATGCCAAAGCATCATTTAGGGCAATTAACCCCAAAACTCAACTAAAGTTTTAGGCAAAAACTAAATTTAAAACCATAGCGCATACTCGTCAGGAGTACCGGCGCTACAATTCTAATTTGGACGATCTGCCTAGCAATAGCCATTTCTGGTAAGTAAAAAAAAATAATGTTTTTTTTTTTCTTTTAGAAGATGCCCCAGAGGGGGCATTTAAAAGAATAACCTGGGGGTGGATAAATTTAGAATGTAAAGTCAAGGCTAGTAGTGATATATGGCTTATAGCAACCAATCCAATTTAAACTGTTTCTACGATACTCCTTATTGGTATTTTATAGGCTACTGATCTTTGAAGATTGCTATTTAGCTTACTGAATAAGCTAAGTGGTCTCGACATTTCTCCATACATACTATTCAAAGAACACAGGGTATTTCCAGCCTACAATTATAGTCATGCCTTTACTTTCTTTTTATTTCCCCAGCACATGTAAGGTATAATTATATATTCTCCATGCTTTATTTACAATGTACATTAAATCACCTTTTTCCAGCCTGTAATTACAAGGATCTGAAAATCTCCTGGTTCTATATTTACACAGAACATATAGACTAGTTTTCAGCCTATAATTAGTCTTGACTTTTTCCCTTTCCATTTATTTCCAGTCTCTGTATAGTCTCTCGTTCACTGTATAATTATTGTTCTATCAGGTCTTACTTATAAAGTACATGTATGGGACCAAAATACACTTCCACACACGGGGGTTATTTCGTAAAGCCACACAAAGCGCAGCAACCTGTAAATTACATATTGGAGTCAGATTAGTTAAGAAATTATTATTTTTTTCTGTGATATGAGGTGATTAAGCTCAATGTGGTAGATTAATTTTCAATGTGTTGTGCCAGTCTGAGCTGTATTTAGGGGCTTTCTGGCCCATGTTTATTGCAAAACTAAAAAAAGTTCACATAAGGTTGTCCATGCAGGGGTTTCAGGTTCATGAAGCAAAGTCAACTGAAAAATGCTGAGCCCCCCCCCCCCCCCCCTGGCTATGCTACAGCAGCTCCGCTGCTCTTGACAGGTTACTTCAGACACAGCTCTGTGGCTCTCTTGGCTCGCTCAGCCTTTTTACAGCACCTCGCTGAACAGGCCCACTCCTGGCCTTTTACATAGGGTCCTCCCAGCGCCCCCAGGCTCTCTCACTCTTCCAGAGACTAATGCCACGTACACACGGTCGGATTTTCCAGCAGGAAATGTTGGATGTGAGCTTGTTGTCCGAAAGTCCAACCGTGTGTAGGCTCCATCGAACATTTGCTGTTGGAATTTCCACCCACAAATGTTTGAGAGCAGGTTCTCTAATTTTCCGCCAACAAAACTTGTTGTTGGAAAGTTTTTTTTTTTTTTTTATTGTCCAAATTTTTAAAACAATGTTTACATTTTGAAAATTATTTTCCTTTACAATTTCTAAAAATTATTTATTACAATGTTTAAATACTCCTTCCAGTTACTGCGCCTCGGGCTAGCCAGCCCCGGGACTCGAAAATGGATGGATCCGCACCCCAGGCCATGAGGGCCCCCTGAGGGCTGGTCAGGAGGAACCAGGACCAAACAGACAGAAAGATCTTCTGGACCGGAACCCAGAAGCACGTGACCTCAGTCCCTTAAGTACCCTCTCCCAGAATCCACAGTGTGACAAACAACTCACTGATTGGTTCAGAGAAAGATTGGCACCCAATGCGTCCAACTGGACTGCGTTCCTATGCTTGTCAGAGGTGACACCGACACCTATGGCCAAGCAGAACACACTGCAATCCAGCCAAACTGGTACTGAGACCAGAATTTAGAACAATTAACCCTAAAACCCAACTGTGGTATCAGGGACTTTAAATTTACAAAAACAAAGCGCAGTAGTGGTGATCAAATACCACCAAAAGAAAGCTCTATTTGTGGGGAAAAAAAAATTATAAAAATGTTATTTGGGTACAGAGTAGCATGACCGCGCAATTGTCATTCAAAGTGCAACAGCGCTGAAAGCTCAAAATTGGTCTGGTCAGGAAGGTGTTTAAGTGCCCCCCGGTATTGAAGTGGTTAAAACCATAGTAGGTGGAAGAAGATGAGAACTGAAAAACTGTTTCAAAGATCTAGACACCAGAGACCCTGTGAGATGCCATAAGACATTGGATGAGCAACACAGTAACCGGAAAGATATCGGAAAGTGAAAACTTGTTTAAGTTGAATGGTTTGGAAATGATTTGGTGATTCTTCATTAGGACCATCTCATCCATTCTTGATATGCAACAAGCAGGGGATTTACGTGTCAACAAACCAGCAGCTAAAAACTTGCATGTGTAACTAGCTGTAGAATGTAACTGTTAAAAAGATAAAAAATAAAAAATCTCTGCAAGTTGGAAAGGTTGCCATCTATGCTGGAAGATTAATTTGCATTCGTTATGCTCATTCACCGCAGTAATTAGAATTTATTGTCCTAATCAAGTCTGTCCTAATAAGGTCTGGGCATTTGGGATTGATAACTTTAGAGACAAGTAAAAGGTTGATGTAAATAGTATGACAGGTGCTGAGATAATAAACACCTCGAGAAGAGCTTTATCTAAATTCCACATCTATGGCATAACACTTCCCTAAGCTTTAATGAGTATGAGGCCTTTAGCTTGTCCTAAAATATAGATATTCAAGATTCAAGATTCCCCAGCTCTGCCCTCCAATGTGAGAGGGGAGAAGCTAAGAACTGAGGCTGGTGGAGACTGATGACCTCAATCATCCATTTTCTTTATAAACCTCTTATGCCCCGTACACACGATCAGACTTTCCGACGGGAAATGTTGGATGTGAGCTTGTTGGCGCAAAGTCAGACCGTGTGTATGCTTCATCAGACAATTGTTGACGGACTTTCCACCAACAATTGTTGGCTAGCGTGTTCTCAAATTTTCTGCCAACAAATGTGTGATTTTCCAGTCGTGTGTACACAAGTCCGTCCGACAAAAGTCCAAAGTACAAACACGCATGCTCAGAAGCTGAAGCGGTCGGTCTTGTAAACTAGCGTTTGTAATGGAGAATTAACATTCGTGACGCAGCAAATTATGAAATCTCCAAATGCAACGCACAATTCTCTTCTTCTTTAATGGGATAAAAATGAAGCTGCTTTGCTGGTGATACTGATGGAGTTATTGCAAACACATTTTAAAAGGCTTTTTTTTTCTGGTGATATCAAGAATAATATTATGTTTTTTTTTTTTATTTGGGCAAGTTACCACACACCATTATCCCGTAGTTTTTAAGATCAAAGATACAACTATGTTGGTGTCCCTTGTCAATTTTACATTGTATTTTTTTAACTGTAACTGCCGACTCCCAAACTGTCATTTGAAGTAAAACACATAGCCAAGTATTATTCTACACAATTTTTTGATTGTGCATTAAAAAAACTTAAAAAATTAGAGATACTATCTGCCAATAGAACTTACCCAAAAAGTGCATTCTATGCATCCAAAAATATAGAAAATATACCAAATCAAATCATTATTCATCCCAAAAAATGTCAAAGCAATAACTCCAAGGCCAATAATTAAATAATACGTTAATAATACACGTTATCTCCTTCGATTCTGCAACATGTCTGGTTGACGAACGGCCGTTCAGAAACAAACTGAAAAGTGCGAAATGAAAAGCATGAATCAACACTCACCAAACTTGGCTTAGGAAATTAGCAGAAGAACCCCAAAGGGTGGCACTAAAGAGCTAAAAAAAAAAACACGTAGTGGGTCTAGTACGTCACTTGTAATTGTTGGCCAACATTTGTGTGACCGTGTGTCTGCAAGACAAGTTCGAGCCAATACCCTTCGAACAAAATCCCACGGTTTTGTTGTCGGAAAGTCAGATCGCGTCCCAACCACAGAAACTCAGGACATATGTCATAATTTTAGCTATAAAAAAACTCCTAAAGCAGAACTTCCCCTAAAAGTAATTTTACCAAGCCTTTAAAAGACACCGTCACCTTGTCCATTCTTGCCAAATTGGCAATATCTTTCTAATGGGCCCTCTAACGGCTGATTCTCATCTGATGACAATTTCCTGAATTGAAAGGTCTCGAACCTAGCGATGCTAGACCCAAGCACTGTCACATGGGTGGAGGTCACATACATGTTGTTGCTGGCTGTAACAAAGGCAGGAACAGCAAGGGAGTATTGATAAGGCCAGTATACATGGGTCTGGGGTGTCCTTTACAAAGACATTGTCATTTTTCAAGTTTGTAAGTTGACAGTGTCTCTTTAGGTGTTAATACGCCTTGAATAAAACGCTTTCAACCATATAATAAACATACTGTGAAAGTATAACCAAAGGCAAAACTTTTTCTTTAGTTTTGGAGAGTGTGAAGATGGATTAGGCTGGGCCCACTCCAGTCCGGTGTGAATTCCAGCTCCGTTCTCTGTGCGAAGAGAAAAAGCAGCTGTTCAGCGCTTCCTCTCCGTTGTAGCTGCCGATCAGCTGAGCAGGGAGAGGGGGAGGTGTAGTGAGGAGGGGGAGAGAATGCCTGTTCCCAACGGAACGCATCAGATGCGTTCCCATAGAAGAATACGTGCCTGCAATTCGCACCGCACTGCCTAGAAAATGCACGCTTTTTTTTGGGCAATGCAGAGTGCGAATGCAACACACCTATGTAAACCAGACTGATTGCAAGTAATGGATTTTAAAATGTTCTGCGAATTCTATGCGGTGTAAGCCTGCATCCAATTTGCGTAGGTGTGAACCCAGCCTTAGAACTCAGTTTTATTGCTGTCTATGCCCCCATTAAGAAGATTAATCCTCCCTATTTGTCCTGCTTACCGTTCGCATTAAAAGTGAAAGTAAAAAAAAAATCTTAACATTTAGGTTGTCCCCAGAAATGTGATAGAGGGGAAATCTTCCACTGGTGACACTAGTTCTGTTGTGGCCTTGCAGCCTCCAAGAGATTCCCTTAATTTGCAACTAACTCTAAATCTACTTGGAGCCACATTCTTAAAATAAATATATCTAGCCCTGTAAAGAAGAAATCTGTAGCCAATACGGTCCAGTCTCCAGCGGCAGATGCTGTGTGCAGGAGAAAACGGACAATGGCTGGGAAGTGACGTCACCCATAGACTTACTATGGGTCTTCTGTCGTTGGTTGCCTCTCCTGCACCCGCCTACACACTGGAGTCGCCGCTGACAGCTCAGCTCGGACTGGAGCGACTGCAGAACAGGTATGTATAGTGTTTTTAGAATGTGGCTGCGAGTAAGTATAGAGTTAGTTTTGGGTGAACTTCTACTTTTAATCATTTTGGTGAATACATGAGAAGCCATAGAGTTCTGATGTGAAGTCAGACGTGGGGAGCCTGAAAGTATTGCAGTTTGTTATGTACGGCATAACACCTGGAAAGGGAGTACCGTTAAAATGATTTTAATGTAAATGCAACATTTAACGTCTAAAAGAAAAAAAAAAAGCTTTAGCCATACTTCTCTTCTGGTTACAGGAGTGCACTTGTGCTCTCCTATGACCCAGAATCAGCTGACAGTAGACTAAAGCCCCCTGTCGCCTGACCTCACCGATCACTTCTAGACTCTGGAAGGATCCTAACCATATTGTTGGAATCCTCTCAGCTGCCTGTTTAAAAGCTGGCTCTGGTTCTCCGTGCAAGTCCGAGAGCCTGAGCCCAAGCCAGCTGCACTCGCTCCCTTTACAGCCCGACACTCCAGTGAGCACTGGAGGGGCAGTGCGGAAAGCGATGACTGACAGTCACCACTCTCATCTAAGAGACGACCGAGAGCTGAGTGATCAGCAGTGTTCCAGCCATAGAGGTGAGTATATATGTTCATACGTAAATTTTCATCTAACGTTTCCTGTAACATACACTATGGTGATTGTTTGTGTTTTAAATTTATGGTGCATGGTAATGAGTGAAAGATTGGGTTATAATACTGAATCTTAACTGGGGGAGGAATGGGAAAGGAAAGAGGTGCCAGCAGTGTTCCTATTTGTCAAATTGGCATTTTATGACCTACTTCTGAATAAGAGGTCGTATACATCTGGTGAGCATTTTGTGTTTATAAATGCTGTACGTGGAGGTGGAGTATAGAGGAGGGAAGAGAACCCAGCATGTGGTGCACACAGTGATTGAAAGAATATATTGAAACACTTTTTTGCTTTTGTGGAAAGTTTTAAATAGTTTCTGAGTAAACTGAGTATAACTGTTAGGGTGTGGGGTCTGATCACAATTATTTTCACTATTATGATTATTATTGAAACCTGTGCATTGGAACTTGTAGAGTTGGGGAGATCGATTTTATCTCCATGCCATTTATTATTTCTTTCAGAGCTATTCAAAATTCCCTATTTGTTTATTTTTTTCCCTGAAGGGGTTAATTTTAGTCATGTTATGTCTTAATAAATTTATACTTTTTTTAAATATAAACACATTTTTGTGAGTCCTTACCGTACCATGAAAGTCCCAAGTGGCCTCAAATATCCTGCCCATTGTTTCTTGAACTGATAGGGCGACGGTACACCATTATTATATATATATATATATATATATATATATATATATATATATATATATATATATATATATATATATATATATATATTTGATCAGTAGTGATAAGTAGTGATAATAAATTTTGTGCCATTTATATATTTGAAGTGATACTACAGTCTGGATTTTTGTTGTGCAAAAAATATCTGGGCTGATGTTTTTACTTTCCAGAGTACATTGAATTAGGGTTTACATTATACAGTATTGGGCAACAGAGAAGGGCAACAAAGCTAATAAAGGGTCTGGAGGATATTGGTTATGAGGAAAGGCTGCGAGCACTGAACTTATTTTCTCTGGAGAAGAGACGCTTGAGAGGGGATATGATTTCAATTTATAAATACCGTACTGGTGACCCCACAATAGGGATAAAACTTTTTTTGCGGAAGGGAGTTTAACCTTAAACTACGTAGAGGGTTCTTTACTGTGGCGGCAAGGATGTGGAATTCCCTTCCAAAGCGGGGGGCATTGATAGTTTCAAGAAACTATTAGATAAGCACCTGAACGACCGCAACATACAGGGATATACACAGGGGCGGACTGACAACCCATGGGGCCCCCGGGCAATAGGAGATTATGGGGCCCCCAGGCAATCAGAGATTATGGGGCCACACAGTATACACCCACACAGTATACAATCACACAGTATACACATACATGTACACACAGTATACACAGACATGTTTCAATTGGCTGAGAAGGTACTGGAGAGGTGGGGCAGCTATATTCTCGTTTTTTTTAGACCAAAAGGATGTCGGTTAGGGACATTTCAGAAACAGATGTAAAAAAAAAACACAGATACATACTGTCCCTGGTTTTACTGAGGCTGGCAACCCTGATGGGGCCCCTTAGTGGCCCGGGGCCCTCGGGAAGAGCCCGAGTGGCCGAATGGCCAGTCCGCCCCTGGATATACAATGTAATACTGACATATAATCACACACATAGGTTGGACTTGTGTCTTTTTTCGACTTCACCTATTATGTAACTATGTATATTTTAATCGGGAAGTTTCTTTAAAAGATATCTATGCTATTTTAAAGGCAGACATGTTTGTGCTCATTTCCTGACGATATTTTTGCTTTCACTGGTTGTTTTCAGTCTTCGCTGAACTTCTGCTGTAGAAAGTTTGCAAATATGAAATGCTTTGCATAAATCAAAATTCATGTTTAGAGTCAGAGCAGGCCAGCTGCTCAACTGCTGCATAAAACCTAGGACTGCGCCTCTCAGTCTAAACAAGTTCATAATTGCCTGTGATCAAGTTGGAAATCTTCAGCTAAACTCCTCTTTCTAGTCTACCTGTCTTTGCTCAGCAGATGGAATTTGATCTGCTGACTTTTATCACTGAGTATGTCTACCCAAAAATGGCCCCCCAAGGGCTGAGCACAGGGCTCTCAGGATATTCTTTACAGCACATAAATATAATACTTCAATCTTTTGGCAGGTAAAGTGCAAAGGCAAAAAGTAGTTCAACTGCAATAATATCTTGCAGTGATATTCTATGTGGTCCAGCTGAAGGGGAAAGTTACAAGAGAACCTATATTGAAGGCAAAGTTACTAACGTGACTGTTATAATAGCTACCTTCGGCTGTTTCTGTTATAAAAATCTTGCCTATATTAGGTAGTTGACTAGAAGGAAGCTGGTCTGCCCTCTCCCACCTTCTGTGCCTACTTTGAACAGGTTTCCTCCCACTCGTGGTCAGTATGGTCATCCATTACAGTTATAGGCAATATCTGTCAATACTGACCAAGAGTGGGGCGGAAACCTGTTCAAACACCAACATTCTATATGAAGTTGAGATTTGTGTTCTAGAACTCTCCAGAGAAGCCTGTAATGAGAATGCACCACAGGGGAATGGTAATGCAGGGCTGGACATGACTGTGTGTATAGTTTACTATATGCAGGGTTAAATGGGGGTTGTGGTTTGCTTGGGGAGGGTCTGAGCAAGCACAGGGGAGTGGCTGTATAAATGTGGGGGCGGAGCAAAGGGAGATCAGTCTGCAGGAAGGAGAACACGAGGAGGCAGGTTGATGATTACTCTGGTTGTTGCACTGCGGGTAAGGTAATGGTCTCAGGGCGGTACAGAACTAGACCTACGTGGGTTTCGGTAAAATCCCGCAGTGCCCCCTGGTGGTAGTTTTGGATATCTATCCATATCATGGGTGTTTGCTATTTGCAACTAGCTCCGTCACTGACCAACAGGGTGGGTTGAAACATGTTGTTTCAAATTATGTTATTGTGTATTTATATTGGTTATTTATATTGGTTATTTTATATGTTATTTATATTTAAATAAAATTGGAGTTTGATTTTGGTTTGGTTAATAAAATCAGGCCTTGCGGCCATTTTACTCCAATTAAAGTTGTGGTCTCTTATTTTAGGGGCTGGTATATAAAGGGGGTTAAAAAGGGGGTTATTTAGCTTATGGTATTGTCTAGGCTACACAGGTCAAGGCTATTGGGGGCTCCTGGAAACTTCTGGCAGAATAATGCACCAAGGTACAGGTACCTTGAGGTGTCTATTACATTCAAATGGCAACTGCCCCTAAACTGAAATGCCAGAATAATGTAATCCTAAAGGGCTTGTGAGCCTTGCTTCTAAACCTGTGGATGGATGTGGAGTGCAGTGTCAACATGTCTGATGGAGCAATTAGTGGCCACTGAGGCAGTTTAATTTGGGAAGGGGCATTCTTAAAAAGATTTTTTTTTTTTTTAAACAACAAACATGTTATACTTACCTCCACTGTGCAGCTCGTTTTGCACAGAGTGGCCCCGAACCTGGTCTTCTGGGGTCCCTCGGCGGCTGTCTCTGCTTCCCCCCGCAAGTACTTCTCACGTTCATGCGAGATCCCTCGCATGGTGAGAAGTGCTTGCCGTGATACAGCCGGCAGCTATAGCCGCTCACTGCATCACTCGGCCCCGCCCCCCGGCGCGATGCGTCATTGGATGTGATTGACAGCAGCACTAGCCGATTGCTGTGCTGCTTTCAATACATCCACTCTAGCCAATCAATGGCCAGGCTGAGCGGGAAGAGGATGTCGGAGACGAGCGCGGGACTTTCGAGGTCAGGTAAGTAAAACGGGGGGGGGGGGGGGCTGGGGGGCTGGCATTGTCAGGTGTTTTTATCACTTTAATGCATGTTCGTTCCCCCACATCGCTGGACCCCGGGACAGGTAAGTATCCGATTATTAAAAGTCAGCAGCTGCAGTATTTGTAGCTGCTGACTTTTAAAAAAATATGTTTTAAGGGGCACCCCACTTTAACACTGGTTTTCTAAAATTGCATTGGGTTATGCCCCGTAGTTCAATACGATTTCCGGGAGTACGTGTGGAGCTATTTATTTGTTGATACAGAGTTAGTGTTGCTAGGTATTTCTAGTGCCCTACTAAGAACGGGACTTAATATTCAATAACCAGCAAACAAATTCAAGCTTTCAAAGCAGGTCTGATGCTGGGTGAGAAGAAGAGCGCCACATTTTGGTATGAAACACCATTGGGACGCCATTTATAAAGCGTGTTTGACTTTTTTATACCAGCGGCATCTCTGCCCTGGAACTTCTCTGTGGCTTAGTTTCAGTAAAATAGCCGCTTCTGTTGGAGGCCTTCCACGCAGGTAATTTTCTTTGTGACAGGCTTTCCTTTAAAAATGGAAAAAAAGTGAGGGAAAAACACTACCTAGGTAGAACAAAGACTTTGTATTTTGCAGAGCAAAGAGAGACTCTCCTAAACATTAAGGCACATTGTTTATAAGTAGAGATGTAACAAATAACCCATGAGGAATGTTTGATTGTGTCTGTGGAAGAAATGATGGATCGTAGCTACGTGTACACTTCCACACCGTTCTATTCCTGTCTTCATATATACGATATGTAAAGGCAAAAAACCTGCATTTATTGTTGCCTGCCAGTGGGGACACCAAATGTCAAAAACATCTTGCAGGAGGGGATCACTTTGAGCCGTGACCTTCATAGCACATGGATAATCTGTTCTATCAAAATATCCCTGTTTATTTTTCGTATCAATGGTTTACAATATTTGGTTAATAGGGAGGATATATGTTTGTGTTATACAAAGCCCTCATTAACGATAACCTGTTACTGGTAGCAAAACATTGGCCTGATAGCAGACAACACCAGTTGTTGCACACGTTTTTTGCTTTTTTTGCATGCCTAAGTGGCTTGTATTGGCAAAGCAAGCAATACTTTACAATTTTTGATTGCTTAACTTTGACTACGAGTTGGGGGTTCCATAAAATGATTTTGGAATTCTATTTTGAGGCCCTGAGGTTAAGAGCAAATCCAATCTCTTTGGTTTGATGGCAATGGGTCAGCCTAATCCAATCTGGTTCATAGGGCTCTGTAGACCAGTGGATTATCTGTTTTTGTTTTTTCTATTTACATTTACAAATTCAGATTTTTGGGGGGTTGTTGGCTCATGTGGTAGATGCTTTTTTAAACACTTGACCACTGGGCACTTAAACCCCCTTCCTAACCAGAACAATTTTCAGCTTTCGGTGCTCTCACACTTTGAATGACAATTACTCAGTCATGCAACACTGTACCCAAATGAATTTTGTGTCCTTTTTTGTGGTATTTAATCACTGCTGGGTTTTTTATTTTTTGCGCTATAAATCAAAAAATACAGAAAATTTGTTAAAAAAATTAATTAAATAATTCTTTGTTTCTATTAAAGAGTACTGGCAGAGTACTGGCAGAGTATTGGCAGAGTATTGGCAGAGTATTGGCACAGTGGTGGCAGAGCATTGGCACAGTGGTGGCAGAGCATTGCACAGTGGTGGCAGAGCATTGCACAGTGGTGGCAGTGTATTGCAGGCACTGACCAGCGCTGTGGGCACTACACATCCAGCCCACAGCGCTGGTCCCGTCTCTCCCCCTTTCCGCTTCTCCCATCTCACTGTACCGACCGGTACAGAGAGGGGAGGGAGGAACCGGCGTCATGATGTGACGCCGGTTTGTGTACATGTGATCGCTTCGTCATTTGACGGAGCGATCACGTGGTAAACGGCCGCTGTCAGCGGCTGTTTACCGTGATGCGCCGGGTCCTTGGGACCCGGCGGTCACGGATGTTCCCGAGTGCGTGCCCCAGGGGGCGCGCGAGAGCAAGTTTCTGGGAGGACGTCCGTAGGACAAGCCGACCGCGCTGTAGACGTCTTTCGACTATGGCGCGGTCGGCATGTGGTTAAGTGAGACATTTTGGTCCAAACTTTAGTTTTAGGGCATGGCAGCCCACATTTATTGATAACGAAGTTAAAGTTCCATCCAAAATAGTTGTCAATGCAGGGACTTCACAAAGGGACTTCACAAAGGGACTTCACAAAGGAAACAACTGAAAAAAACTGTCAAGCCACCTGGCTCCCTAAGCATTAGCGCTGCTGCTCTTTAGTCTCCTTATGCTTTCTAGGAGACATAAAATGCCAACTTGGCTGTACGTGCTTTTTTCCTTGAGACGCCTCATCTTACATAACCTAGGCTCTAATGCCGCGTACAAGGGGTCGGAATTCTCGTCGGAAAAAGCTCTGATGGGTTTTCCCGTCGGAATTCCGACAGAATTTCGCTCAAACTGTCTGGCCTACACGCGGTCACACCAAATTCCGACGGTCAATAACACCACGGCATACAACACGTTCGACTGCACTATAAAAGGGAAGTTTAATGCTTCTGAGCATGCGTCAAATTGTTTCCGAGCATGCGTCGGAATTTTTGCGTGTCGGAATTGCATACACACGATCGGAAAATCCGTCGGAAAAATTAAGAACAGGTTCTCAATCCAAAGTCCGTCGGAAATTCCGACGGAAAAAGACCGATGGGCGTACACACGGTCGGAAAATCCGATGAAAAGCTCCCATCGGACTGTTTCCATCGGAAAATTCCGACCGTGTGTACGCGGCATTAGTCTCTCTCACCGCTTCATTGTTTCTCTTACACGCAGCTCCATGCTGCACAGGTCGAAACTCTGACCTCCTGATAGAGGCCCACCAGACTCCTGTGCTAAGACCTCCTGTCTGAACACACCTGAACCCTGTCTTGGAACCCTGTCTCCAAAAATGGGAGCACTGAACTATCCTCAGGTTTGGCTTATAATGACCCTGCACACTCTCACACAGGCTGCAGGTGTCCAGCAAAACCCGGGACAGGATTGAAGTTTCCGCCCCAACTACACTTTGGAACCTTCAAGCTCCAGCCCTGAATCTGGGATTACAAAGCCCAGAGAAAGTTTAAAGCACAGCTTTCTCTGCTCACACACACTTTAGAGCTTCTCAAACTGAAACTTTGAGAATCCAGTGTTGTTTTCTTCTGTTTTCGCTGTGGCAGGGCCTTACCCTGCTATAAAAGAAAATGTGATTTCCCTCAATTTATAGCGATAGATGTAACCTACAGTGAGTGATACATGGATGCGTCTCCTCCTTAGGGAAGCCTGACGTCTTCCTCCATATTCCATCCATATTCTATGCTTGGGGATGCCAGGAATTTATCCCAGTAGGCAAAGGCACAAGTCTCTCTCAGTGGACCCACTCTTTCTAAATACTTTAACTATATTTGTGCTTACGTTACCACGCCATTATGCCTCCACGTGGGGAGTGGCTGAATGTACAAAATGTTGTTTATTTGAACTGTAAAGCAACAAAACGATATTCACCAGTCTGAACATTGTGTTATTCCCGACTAATAGATACGTCCTTTGGAACTAACTTGTGGATTTCAGGGATGTGATATCCTTAGCCATGAGCAGGGGCGGACTGACCATTCGGCCACTCGGGCACTGCCTGAGGGCCCCCGGGCCACAAGGGGGCCCCATCAGGGTTGCCAGCCTCAGTAAAACCAGGGACAGTATGTAAAAATCTTCTTTTTTTTTTTTTTCCATCTGTCTCTGAAATGTCCCTTAACAACATCCTTTTTTTCTAAAAAATCCAGAGATTATAGCTGCCCCACCTCTCTAGTACCTTCTCAGTAGACATGTGCACAATAGAAAAATGTGTTTATTTTTGTTTCGTTTCTTTCGTTTCCGTTGATTCCTAACGATTCGTAAATTCGTAAGTCGTCGGTGTTTCGTTCAATCCATTCGAAGCAGGTTAAGCAGCGCCATTGTAAGAGACACGAAAATTACGAATCGAAAAAAAAAAAGTTACGAATGTACAATTTTTTTCGTTCAATCCATTCGAAGCACGTTAAGCAGCTCCATTGTAAGGGACACGGAAAATTTCCAATTCAACAAAAAAAAAAAAAGTTACGAATGTACGAATTTTTTCGTTCAGGTTGATTTTCGTTGTTCCTGTTTTCGTTTTTCGGATTTTCTTCTTTCTAGTTTCGTTGTTTCTAATTATGTTATTTCGGATTTTCGGATTCGTTCGATTCAAACGATTCGTTAACATTTTTAGCGAATTTTGGTCAAAAAAATCCAGAGATTATAGCTGCCCCACCTCTCCAGTACCTTCTCAGCCTGTCTGTGTATACTATGTGTACATGTATGTGTATACTGTGTGATTGTATACTGTGTGTGTGTGTATACTGTGTGGCCCCATAATCTCTGATTGCCTGGGGGCCCCATAATCTCCGATTGCCTGGGGGCCCCATAATCTCCTATTTCCCAGGGGCCCCATGAGTTGTCAGTCCGCCCCTGGCCATGAGTGCCGGGTTGGATAAGCCACAGGATCCTGGTCAAGCCAGGCTAGGTTTCCTTTAGGGGCTTGTAGAGGAGAAAGAGCAAGTGGAGGGTTATTTCCGGAGCGGAACCCCAACAGCCCCTTGGTAAATGATTCCTGTGGGCCAGTAGGCACCCCCCACTGCTGGCCTGCAGAGAGTTAAAAATGTAAATGCGTTCTTCTACGTAACATAATTGAAAAATGGAGAGTTTCAGTTGAACAGGAGGACTGAATGTTTCTGGACCTGTTTTATGTTGGGATCACAGCCTGGTACGAAAAGAAGGTCAAGGATACCACCATAAATCCTACTAGGACTTTTTGCTTCTGTACCAGGAATGTAAATGGCCATTCTCCAGTGGGGAAGATTTTAGGAAGTCAGCTCTTCTCTTGTCCTGTAAATTGCAGACCTCTACCTTTTTTAGAAGGTGCTCATGATACAGTTGTCGATACTGGGGATGTTGTGTGAGACCTAAAGTAACTCCATACAGGGGTGTAGTAGTAAACTGGTAAACCTAGAATTCTGGGTCGCGTACATAAAGGTCGTGTTGAAATTACCTTTCAAGAGGGTTGAAAAGTCAAAAGATGTAAGTAAAAAGAAATAAAGCTGTATCTGTAGACTGTAAATGTGAAACGAGATTCTGAGAAATCAACTAGCAAATGGTTACTCTTCTATTGATGGAAGTCCCAGAGGAACCCATGTGCGTGATGAAAGTGACGCTGCTAAAGATGACATAAAAAGGGATTCACTGAAAACAAATTGGCTTCCTAACAGCCAAAGGAATCACAAAAAGATTGTGTTGGTAAAAACTGCTAAAGAAACATAAAGAAAAGAAAATGTTCAGACTCTAAGCATAGAGGTCATGTAGGGTTATGTCAATTAATTTACATGCAGGTGGAATATTGATCTTGGCAGAAATCTATCTGCTATCTTTGGGACAGAAAGTGATTTTTTTCCTTGTTTAGAGTGGAAATTGACAGTTGACTCTGAGGTTTTATACTGGTCTATCTTTAGATCAATATAGGGAAGATCTAGCAAAATTTAGCATGCTGTGATTTCATGAGCTGTGAACTAAATCGTGGATTGAGCATTTGGTGCAGGATAGTTACAGTATGACAGTAGATTGTTAGCTGTTGCTGGTTGTCGACAGTTCTGTGCTTGTACGCATTGGTTGACATGGTCTATGCCAGGGGCGTGGCTAGGTCTACAAAAGATCTGGGGCTAGAGCCCATAGCAGCGTAGTAAAGAAAGTCATACGCTTGGGTGGGCATACACATGTATATAATATACATGTGTGTGTGTGTGTATATATCCCCAGAGAGCCCCCCTTACATCAGGGTCCCAGAGAGCCTCCGCTTACATCGGGGTCCCCAGAGAGCCTCTACCTTACATCAGGGTCCCCATAGAGCCTCCCCCTTACATCAGGGTCCCCAGAGCGCCTCCCATCCCCTTGGGGACCCCTGCAGAGACTCAGGGCTATGGGCCCCAGATTCAGGGCTATAGCCCCCCCCCCCCCCCCCCAGCGACGCCACTGGTCTATGCAATATTGTATTGTATTGTATTATGTTAAAGCATAAATATAACTGGGATTATTTGAAGTGGATTGGCACTGGGAGGGTGAATATAGCCCCTGATGTTTTGTAACTTTTAGAAACTCAGAAATAGGAATTTCTATGTCTGTGTTGCCAGTCCTGCCCTCCTGAAAGAGTCATTACCAAACTTTTCCCACTGGATTTGTCTTTAGGAATGGGATGATGGGGTAGTAGATATTGTTCACTTTGCAAAGTGAATGTTCACTAAGCTTCGTAAATAAGGTGAAGCTGCATTATGTTCTTTACCCAGTCCCATGCAAGGGAGAAAAAAAAAACAAGATATTTTTTGTGCATCATGATATCTTGAACACAGCTTCACCCTTGTTACCAAAATGAATGAACTTTCACTTTTGCTAAGTAAGAAGTGTCTACTCCCTTAAAGTAGAAGTATAGGCAAACCTTTTTATATATTTTTTCAAAATCACGTGTCTGGTGATGAAACTAGTCGGGAGAAGAAGCCTGTGACATTACCAGCAGTTTTTTGTGTGCACTGTCAGCGTATGAGGAGATCCCAGCGTTATGCTGTATGCAACTGATCTTTTCATATGCGTTCTATCCTGCAGGAAAGCGTGAGTGAGCTTCACCCTAACTAAATAGGGATCACTTTGTTCTAGTATCTGTGCAATTGTCTTGTTTGTTCCTTGTTTTTCATGTTATGGAAGCCTGCTGAAAGTCGGAAATTCATCCATGGGAATCAGCAGTGAAATCTCTGAATGAACCATCTGTTACTCAGAAGACTCATTAAGGCTTGATTATCTAGTCCCACATATGTGAATTTATTGGTAGAGACTTTGGTTTGTACACAGTGGAATGTGATATTCTTTTACTTGTGGCAAAAGTTTGCTTTATTGTTACCATTACACAGAAGGAATTTTATATATTTTTATATATTTTATATATTTCTTATATTTGTATGGTTCACTATATGTTCATAATTATTCACTTTATTTGGTGGTACACTGTGCAATATTAGTAGGTTAATATTAGCTCAATTATTCATTTTAAACATTTTATTTTTGTGTATCAGTTCACGTATATAATTGCAGCTACATTATTTAGTTATCTTTTAATATTTATTTCTCACATATTTTAATATTCACATCAGTGCATCAGGCATCTCCAGCAACGATCCGAAAGTTCCCGAAGAGTATGTGGACAAAACCGACAGGGTATGATACCAACCCGTGCGTAACTCGTAATTGGTGTGGGCGCGCATCGCCGCGATCGGTGGAGCGGTGTGTCAGTCTGACACACCGCTACACTGATCTCGGTAAAGAGCCTCCGGCAGTGGCTCTTTACCACGTGATCGGCCACGTCCAATCACGGCTGATCACGATGTGAACAGGAAAAGCCGATGATCGGCTTTTCCTCACTCGCGTCTGACAGACGTGAGTAGAGGAGAGCCGATAGGCTCTCCTGACGGGGGGGGGGGGGGGGTCTGCGCTGATTGTTTATCAGTGCAGCCCCCCCTCAGATGCCCACACTGGACCACCAGGGACTCCACTAGGACCACCAGGGAAGTGGGCAACATGTGGATGGCCAGGTATGTACCCCCTGGCCATCCACATGTGCAAATGATGCCCAATCTGATGCCCAAATCCTTTATGTACCAATAAAAAAGTGATGCCCAGCAATGCCACCCATCAGTGTCCAGCAGTGCCCACCTATCAGTGCCCACCTATCAGTGCCCATCCATGCCACCTATCAGTGCCACCCATAAGTACCCATCAGTGCCACCCATAAGTGCCCATCAGTGCCGTCTATGAGTGCCCATCAGTGCCGCCTATGAGTGCCCATCAGTGCTGCATACCAGTGCCACCTATCAGTACCACCTATCAGTGTCCATCAGTGCCGCCTATCAGTGCCCATCATCAGTGAACGTCAGTGCCACCTCATCAGTACCGCCTCATTGGTGCCACCTCATCGGTGCCCATCAGTGCCGCCTTATCAGTGCCCGTCAGTGCAGCCATATCAGTGCCCGTCATTGAAGAGGAAAACGTACTTGTTTACAAATAATTTTAACAGAAACAAAGAAAAGCTTGTTTTTTTTCCACATTTTCGGTCTTTTTTTGTTTGTTGCACAAAAAATAAAAATCGCGGAGGTGATCAAATACCACCAAAAGCAAGCTCTATTTGTGGGAACAAAATGATAAAAATTCTGTTTGGTTATAGTGTTGTATGACCGCGCAATTGTCATTCAAAGTGCGACAGCGCTGAAAGCTGAAAATTGGTCTGGGCAGGAAGGTGTCTAAGTGCCCCCCCCCGGTATTGAAGTGGTTAAGCATGTTTTCGTGCGGTCATGAAAATGCTCAGATATGATCGGGGGGGGGGGGCCTAAACTCCTATGTCATGGTGGTGGGGGAGTTTATAGTATAGGTCTGCTTTAACGTGTGGTTTCAACAACAACAAAGAAAAAAGAATGACATTCATTCTAAGCTGACATGAAAGTCTGAAGGCATCTGGAAAACAGGAACACAATGCAGTCACTTTGTCTAATGTAGGCCGTCCTATTAATTTTTATGGTTTTGTATTTTTATTTTTGTTCATTGGCCAGCATTTACTATGCTGCCAAGCTGCTTGAATTGTTCTAAATCCGAATGCACTTCTCATGAGTGCCGTGGCTTTTGAATCTAGAATCATTTTGCAGTAAATGATCAGGCCGCCACGTTTGACTGTCTGACGGGTTATATAGCACTGGATATAGTTCAGGTTATAAATCAAAAATTACAAGGTTATTTAATTTTAATGTTATAGCTCTGTTGATGATGTATTTAATTATACTGCCTAATGTTAATGGAAGATATTAATGTAATTTCCTCTAATTGCTTTTGTAAAAATAAAATCAGAAAGCTGTTGATTCAGCACAAAACGGGCACAGTGGCTCAGAAATTTGATGCTGAATCTTATTGTAAACTAAAAAAAAAAAAAAAAGATATTAACCGCTTGCCTACTGTACTACGCAGGCGCAGCACTTGCGCGGTACGAAGGACTACGGAGCTTACGAAAATTTCCGAACCTAAACAGCTCTGAGTGAAAAGGCGCAGTTAACATGTAATTGTACGAGGCGATGCCGCACGCTCCCGATGCTCGTGCTACTCTGCAAGGGGCGTCTATCTTGTAAGTAAGGGGCGGGTCTAGTATTACTATAACCAAGGGGCGCATTTATTATTATTGTTATATATCGAGCTCTGCCCATTAATTTAATATTCGCCCTCTTCTGTAGCCATCCGCCCCCTTACACGATATAATAATAATAGACCCGCCCCTTACACGATGTAATAATAATAGACCCGCCCCTTGCTTACACGCTAACAGATCTGCCCCTTGGTTAGAGTAATAATAGAGCAGCCCCTTGGTTACACGATATATAACAATAATAATAAATGCGCCCCTTGCTTACAGTAATACTAGACCCGCCCCTTAGTTACACGTAAAATAAAAAAGTCAGTTACTTTGCTGCGTAACTAATTACTTTTCCAATGTAGTAACTGAGTTACTAACGCAATTACTTTTTGGGAGAAGTAATTTGTAACTTAACTAATTACTTTTTTAAAGTAAGATGACCAACGCTGCTGCTGTCAGTGTCAATACGAGAGTCAATTTCACGTGTGTGGGGGGGGCGTGGTTTCCGCATGGCGCTGGTCGGACGCTTCTAGACAGAGCTCCGTCCGAGTACCGGCCTGATACCTCTGGCAATGCCTGCAAAAGCGACCAAACCCCGCTCTACCACCGGTAAGAGGACGGGGAACATCACCGCCGCCTCGATCGCCTCATCGGGATCCATAAAGAGATTCCTGGCTACCGGCAAACACAGCCCCAACGTGCGGCCCTCACAAGCCAGGGCCTCGCGGTCCTGCGGATCTCGCTCTGAAAGGACGGCGTCACCACGTGAGAGCTCCCCGGCATCCTCATACGGATCGGAGCTGATGGAGGACCCTGGCTCCCCGGCGGGATCGGAACTTTCCTCACTGGTAAGCGGGCTCAAAAAGGAGATGGCGGGGATGTTCAAAAGCTTAGAAAAATCCCTTAAGAAGGACATAGCTGCAGTCCGCACGGACATGTCACATGTACTGGAAAGGGTAGAGGAGACGGAGAGGCGCCAAGATGCCCAGGCTGCCGCCATCATTGAACTACAGACTGTGGTCAAACGACTGGCATTAGCACACAGATCTTCCCTGTACAAGCTGGAAGATTTGGAGAACCGGAACCGGAGGAACAACCTCCGGATCCGAGGTCTGCCGGAGGCAACCAGGGATTCTGACCTGGAACCCACAATCCAGGGCATCCTTAACACGGTGCTGGGAAAACCGGTTACAAACCCCCTACGCTTCGACAGGGTGCACAGAGCTCTTCGCCCGCGCAACCTAGCCGCAGACCTCCCGAGAGACGTGGTGTGCCGCCTGCACTATTTTGAGGAGAAAAACGCCATCATGCTTAAACTGAGGGGCATGCAGGACATTGATTTCGATGGTGCTACACTGCATATCTTCCCGGACCTATCCAAAGAGACACTGATGAGGCGCCGGGCCCTCAAACCGCTCCTGGAGCACCTGAGGGGAGATAACATCACATACAAGTGGGGCTTCCCCGCCTGTCTCATTGCAACTAAAAATGGCCGCTCCTCCACACTAAGGTTTCCAGAAGAGCTACCTGCATTTTCGAAGGAGATGGGCATCCCGCTAGTGGATCTCCCCGGATGGCAAGACGGGGCCCTTGAGCTCACAGAGACCCTGGAGCAAGATTGGAAAGGCTCCCCACGTAAGAAACAGCGAGCCAGCATGCCGGGATCGGCAAAGAAGAACGGCTAAAACCACACGGAGTCGAAAGCTCGGTAAGCCCTTTCTCTCCTTCTGGGAGCAACGTGTCTTTCCCCCTACCTTGACTATGATTTTCTTTCCGGATCACCTTACACCTTAATTTTCACCAAATCCCGTTATGATATCAGGAGAGACACTACTATCTTGTAACCGACACCTGTCCCCTGAAAATAGGGCGTCCGTACATAACCTGCCGACACCCCAGAAGGAGTGCTAACCCGGAACACTCCGCCATGTTACGATTGTTCAAGGTTGCTTTGCTGAAAAAGCGAAAGAGTTCATTATTTTATTTGAAGCCAGAGGTACATTTTACTGTTGACATATATGTTTAGATACTGTTTTAGAAGGTATTGGGTCGGTACCGGAGGTCCTCCAAGGGAGTCTCCACCGGCTCTACAGATCCTGAGTGTTTTCCACTCGGGACGTGGGACCATTGTCCTCCCCATTTCTCTGCAGGGGGAGGTGAGGGAGAGCCCCCCGCGTGACTTCACAGGAGTCCCCCGTATAGGAGGTCTCTGGGGTTCTCTCCCACACGCTCCCCCAGGGGAGCACTGCGGTTCTCCGCGTGAGCACTGGTATTCTCCCATGTGCGGTCGGGAGATGCACCCCACAATGCACTCCCTACTCGCGTTCCCATCCCCTCCCCTCCCCCCTCCTACCTCCCCCCCTTCTCTTCATCTCTCTTCTAATCCTTTCATTCTCCTCTTCTTCTTCTCTCTCTGCCCTCGGGCAGAACCTCTTGAGCTTGGTGGCCAATTTATGAGGGGTGGGCGGATACTGTTACTCCAATGGCCACCCTAAAAATCACATCTTATAATGTCAGAGGCTTGCACCATGCTGCTAAAAGACACCAATTGCTGAGGGAATTAAAACTAACCTCGAGCTCCATAGTGTTCCTACAAGAAACTCACCTCACGCACAATACTGCCGTGAGAATTGCCTCGCCATACTTCACAAAATGGTACTACAGCCTCTCAGACATTAATAACGCAAAGGGGGTGGCCATTGGATTCCACAGAGATGTCCCCTTTCAGCTGGAGGAAATGTCCTCTGATGACAGGGGTAGGTTCTTATTCTTGAGGGGTTCTATGGGAAACACTCAGTGCACGCTGGTGAATGTATACAGCCCTAACACCCAACAGCCAACCTTTTTAGCCTCGATCCTCTCCAAACTATCCGCCTTCGCGAGAGGCATTATTATTATGGCAGGTGATCTCAACGTGCCACTTGACCCGATTTTGGACACGTCCCAAGGCAAATCTACCATTTCATTCAGAAGAATAGCGTTCATTAAAAAGAAGTTACATGAATGCCAACTCATTGATGTTTGGCGCACACTACACCCAAAGGTCAGGGACTACTCCCATTACTCCAAAACCCATGATTCTTACTCGAGGATCGACAACATCCTACTTGATCATCACCACTTACCCCTTCTAAAACAAGCCTCAATTGGGGTCGCCACTATCTCAGACCACGCCCCAGTCCATATGCTACTCGCAATGCCCTCCCTCGCTAGGCGCTCGACTAACTGGAAGCTCAATGAGTCCCTACTGAACAATTCTGTAGACGCAGACCTCTTAGAGGGCGAACTCAAGCAATTCTTTGTGGATAATGACTCCGCTGAGATCTCACCACCCCTGCTATGGGAAGCCCACAAGGCCACCATGAGGGGTAAGCTCATAGAGCTGGGCACCAGAAGGAAAAGGGAACAGACTAAACAAATGCAAGACCTGATGGTACAGGTATCCGAGTTAGACAAACAACATAAATTGTCCCAACACAAAGCCCATCTAGAGGCCCTGACACAGAAAAGGGAGGAGTTAACCAGCCTACTGGAGACTCAAACGAAAAGACAATTCCAAATTTTCCACCAAAAGTGGTATGAATGGGGAGACAAACCAGGCAAACAACTGGCACGCTCGATTACTGCAAAGAAATCGGCCTCATTCATTCCCAAAATCCAAAACTCTACAGGAGCGATGGTACACTCCTCCCCTCAGATTGCCAAAGCCTTTCAGGCATACTACGCTGAGCTATACCACGTCAAAGGGGAACTAGATGGGCTTTCACCCACCGCTAAGCGCTCCCGTATACTAAAGTACCTCCAGCAGGCCAACTTACCCAAACTCCCCAGACAGTCCCTCGCACAATTAGAGGCAGAATTCACAGCCGAAGAGTTCAAGCTGGCCCTAAAAAATACCCCTACAGGAAAGGCGCCCGGCCCCGACGGGTTCACAGCAAAATATTATAAGACCTTCGGCGAGACCCTAATCCCTAGACTGACGGCTTATGCAAACTCGATTTCAAACACCACGGGCTATAGACCAGAATCGCTTGCGGCCCATATCACAATCATTCCCAAACCCGGAAAGGACCCTACCCAATGTGCCAGCTACCGCCCCATCTCCCTTTTAAATCTTGACCTGAAGCTCATGGCCAAAGTTATGGCTACCAGACTTCTCCCTCTTATCCCTAACTGGGTCTCAACCGACCAAACAGGCTTCATCCCCACCAGAGAAGCGAGGGATAACTCCCTTCGTGCAATCTCACTGATACACCATGCCCGCAGGAGCTCCCAGTCCACCCTCCTCCTGTCAACAGATGCTGAAAAAGCGTTCGACAGGGTGGACTGGGACTTCCTCAAAATGACATTGCGGCATCTGGGATTAGGCCCCAAAATGTACTATAGGATAGCGTCACTTTACTCCCAACCGTCGGCTCAAATCAGAATCAATGGCACGCTGAGCGACCCCTTTACCCTTCATAACGGAACCAGACAGGGGTGCCCGCTGTCTCCCCTGCTTTTCGCTATCTCTCTAGAACCCTTTTTAGCACATATTAGGCAGAATAGCAGTATTCATGGAATCAAAATAGGAACCAGCGCCCACAAATACGCCGCGTATGCAGACGACATTCTTTTCTTTATACAGCAGCCACATATCACTCTCCCCAATATCATGTCGGCCTTTCGGACCTACCAATCCCTATCGAATTTTAAAATAAACATATCCAAATCCGAAATTCTTAATATAAATACCTCGCCTTCTACTGTAGCCCTACTGAAACCTCAGTTCCCCTTTCATTGGCAACACAGAACCCTGAAATACTTAGGAATCTATCTCACACCTGACCCTAGAAACCTCTTTAGACACAATTATATACCGCTACTGAACGCCATCAAATCGGACCTGCGTAGGTGGTCCTCGCTCTCACACTCCTGGCTGGGCAAAATTAATATAATCAAGATGAATATCCTTCCCAGGGTGCTGTTCACCTTTCAGATGCTGCCACTGGGTGTTCCCATAGGACTTTTCTCCATCTTGCAATCTTTAGTCTCCCGTTTTATATGGAAGGATAGACACCCCAGAATATCTAGATTGACGCTGTACAGGGGTAAAAAATCAGGGGGTCTGGCCCTACCGAACTTCAAAGCTTATTACCAGGCAGTTGCCTTAGCCAGGATGGCGGACTGGAAGTACGCAAGAAAGTCAAAACGCTGGGTGCAAATTGAGCAACAACTAAGTGAGGTAGATCTAGCCACGGTACCGTGGATCCCAGGAGCTTATAGGAACCTGTCACCTCACGCTTCACCCCTGACCAAATCCACCCTAGCAATTTGGGATGCTATGCATAGACAGTTCTCCTGGCAATTTAATTCCCCCTTGATGCCGATTCTCTCGCACAATCTCTTCCCGCCAGGCCAAATGGACGTAGGCTTTAAGAACTGGCGCCCCGACGAACCCATCCTCCTTTATCAGATCTTGGGAGCCAACGGTATCAAACCACTCGCAGAAATTCTATCCCCCAATTCTCCTACCATCATGGATGCTTGGAGGTATAGACAGATTCAAGGTTTTATACGCTCTCTCCCCCAACCAATACGAAGCTTTCAAGAGCTAACACCAATTGAATACGTGTTCTCGCTGAAAGATCCACCACTACACTGTATCTCTTCTTTCTACAAGGGTATCATACAACTACTCAACCCAGCCTACCCGGACTTCCTCAGCAAATGGGAGAAGGACCTCCACACGACAATCCCGGACCCCCAGAAAGACAAAATCCTACAGTTGACACATGTCTCTTCTATCTCCTCCAAAACCTCAGAAATGAATTACAAACTACTCACGAGATGGCATCTCACACCGGCCAAACTTCACACCATCTTCCCCTCCAACTCCCCGTTATGCTGGAGGAGTTGTGGGAACGTAGCGTCTCATGTTCATATCTGGTGGTCATGCCCAATCATACAGCCCTTCTGGACCAGGATTGTTCATCTGATCAACCAGATTGCCAGCGTGTCCATACCGATGGACCCTGGGACGGTTCTACTGCACAACACAGTGGAACCGGTGGGCCCTTACAAACGCTCTATCGTCCCCCACCTCCTAAATGCGGCCAAGTCCCTTATCCCTGCCAGATGGGGACAACCCGCACCACCAACACTTAAGGACTGGATACAAGCAGTGAACCATACTTCCCTTATGGAGGAACTTACTCTCTCAGCAAAGGACAACTTCCACAGATATTCCACTACCTGGCTGACTTGGATTGAATTCAAGAGTACACCCAGCTACAGGGAAATTTGCCAACCATCCCAAACAACAACACAACCCTGAAGTGTACTCTCTGCATGCCACAATGGCTAAACGACTAGCCCTCGACAACAGATTGCTGAAGACAGGTGCTCTGGGTCAAAGACATATTGTACAAAGTAATATGTAATAAGTATGGCATATGTTTTACACATCCATAGAGGTAATGGTTCAATGTCGGCCATCCAAGCTCACACCTGCTTTTCTTCTTTCTCTATCTTCTCTATCTCACCTTTCCCTCCTCTTCTCCTCCCCTTACCCGTATCCCACCCCTTCTACCCCCCCCTCCTCCCACCCCCCCCCCCCCCCCACCAGAAAAGGTCATACGGCAGTTAGTATACATTTGTAGATGGAAGTCATGATCTCAGTTGTTTATCTGGGCCCCCGACCCGCCTGGTTGCGGGGGCGACCAACATCTTAAGTACAAACGATGGGATGATGCACATAGAAACGGATTTAAGTTGTAATGTTCTGCAAACCCAAAGATCTTGTTGTAACCTGTATAAGCTGTATGTTAAAAATGCTCAATAAACAAAAATTAAACAAAAATTTCACGTGTGTGCGTCCGCCCATTCTAATTTCTTGCCCTACTGAGTCCTGTCCCTGAGCTACCTACTATATTGAAAATAAAATAAGAAATACCGTATTTATTGGCATATAACACGCACAGGCATATAACACGCACCTTCAATTTAGGAGGGACATTTCAGGAAAAAAAAATTGAAATAAAAGAACTTTGAAGCAAAATAAGTGTCAGAGCCCATCAATGCTTCCTTACCACTGCCATCAATGCAGCTGGATCAATGCCCATCTACAGCCTCAAAATTGCCCATCAATGCAGCCTGATCAATGCCCATCTACTTCCTCACCATTGCCATGAATGTAGCCTGATCAATGCCCATCTGCAGCCTCACTTCAGATTACTGCTGCCTCGAAGGGGACAGGGAGGGGGGCAGGACAAGCGCCGTCAGATTACATACAGCGAGAATCTCCTGTTTACTCGGTGGCCTCTTTAATACAAAGTCCCACCTCCTGGACCGGCTTCTACGATAGACAGAACAGTGGTCCAATGCCCGCCCAGGAGACGGGACTTCCTATTACAGAGGCCGCTGAGTAAACAGGAGATTCTGGCTGTATGTAATCTGATGGCGCTCGTTCCACCCCCCTCCCCGTTCCCTCCTAGGCAGCCCAAATTGCAGCATCGGCGTATAACACGCACACACTATTTGCACCCAATATTCAAGGTGAAAAACTGAGTGTTATACGCCAATAAATACAGTATGTTTTTGTTGCCTTAAAATCTACCTTAAATGACATTGCTAATTCCATATTGTACTTATTTATAGCTGAAATACTGAAATTTGCACTTAAAAATGTAATTTTGTAACTTTTGGAAATTTTGGGTGTCTTGTCAGTAAATTTCAATCTGGTAGGTTGGCAACACTGGCTCTAGGCATCATTGCCACTGATACTATCCTAAAGCTCACAGAGCAGAAACTAGCAGACCTTGTTTCTGATCAGCCATTAGACATGGGCGCCGTCAAAAAATTAGTTTTGTTCCGTACCGCTTCGTACGAAAAAAAAATCGTATTTCGTAATTCGTGTACGAAATTCATTTTGGATTCGTACGAAATACGAATTTTCGTTAGTGTCGTAAACTTTTTGTTAAATTCATCATAACGAACTTTCATTATTTTTACGAAAAGTTAACAAATCTAAAAGTTACAAACCCAGGAAGTCAGCACAGCACAGGGATGGTGGGAGCCTCTCATAATGATACATTCACCATAAAAAACTTTCATTATTTTATCATTATGAGAGGCTCCCACCATCCCTGTGCTGTGCTGACTTCCTGGTTTTTAACTTTTAGGTTTGTTAACTTTTCGTAAAATTAACGAAAGTTCGTTATGATGAATTTATCCTTATGAGGGGTCCCCACCATCCCTGTGCTATGTTCCCAGGTCTGTACACCCGCTGTGCCCATTATGAGGGTTCCCACCATCCCTGTGCTGAGTTCCTGGATCTGTACACCTGCTGTGCCCATGAGGGGTTCCCACCATCCCTGTGCTGAGTTCCTGGGTCTGTACACCCGCTGTGTGCCCATTATGAGGGGTTCCCACCATCCCTGTGCTGAGTTCCTGGGTCTGTACACCACCTGTGCCCATTATGAGGGGTTCCCACCATCCCTGTGCTGAGTTCCCGGGTCTGTACACCCGCTGTGCCCATTATGAGGGGTTCCCACCATCCCTGTGCTGAGTTCCCGGGTCTGTACACCCGCTGTGTCCATTATGAGGGGTTCCCACGATCCCTGTGCTGAGTTCCTGGATCTGTACACCCGCTGTGCCCATTATGAGGGGTTCCCACCATCCCTGTGCTGAGTTCCCGGGTCTGTACACCCGCTGTGCCCATTATGAGGGGTTCCCACCATCCCTGTGCTGAGTTCCCGGGTCTGTACACCCGCTGTGCCCATTATGAGGGGTTCCCACCATCCCTGTGCTGAGTTCCCGGGTCTGTACACCCGCTGTGCCCATTATGAGGGGTTCCCACATCCCTGTGCTGAGTTCCCGGGTCTGTACACCCGCTGTGCCCATTATGAGGGGTTCCCACCATCCCTGTGCTGAGTTCCTGGGTCTGTACACCCGCTGTGCCCATTATGAGAGGTTCCCACCATTCCTGTGCCCGGGTCTGTACACCTGCTGTGCCCATTATGAGGGGTTCTCACTATCCCTGTGCTAAGTTCCCGGGTCTGTACAGCCGCTGTGCCCATTACGAGGGGTTCCCACCATCCCTGTGCTGTGCGGACTTCCTCTGATTGGTGAACAACACACCAGTCACAATTCTGTTCATTTGGATCTGAAATTCGTTAACGAAATTTTGGATAAAATTCGTTAGCATAGAAATTCCCATAGGGTTCCCACAATCCCTGTTCTGACTTCCTGGGGTTTTAACTTTTAGGTTCGTTAACTTTTCGTAACAATTACGAATTTTCGTTATGAATTTGGATCCGAAATTCGTAAACAAAATTTCGTATATTTCGTACAGAATTCGTATGCATACAAATGTATGAATTTCCGAAAATTCGTACAAATTTTTGTTTGGTACGAAACTAATGGCACATGTCTATCAGTCATGATGTCCATCCATAGTAGAAGAAGAAAAAACAAAATGGGACTTCATTTAGGGTGAGAGAGAACACCAAACAAATGTGATTTCTGTACGAAACAAAACTTTTTAAAAACAAAACTTTTTATTCTGTAACTGAAAACTTGAGAGATGAACTTTGAGGTAAAACCTTTGAAAAAGATTTTTCGGCCACAGCCTTGGGTTTTCAAAGAAAAAAAGAACAAATTGCCGCTTTCAAATGATTTATAACAAAGAGAAATGCGTTCAAATGTTTCTGTGTTGACAATTCCAGAGCTACATTCACGATGATACAATTTAAAATGCGTTACATAATATGTCTGCAAACATTTTTTTGACAACTTTAAAGAGGAGGTCCACCTAAAAAAAAATATGAAAAGTCAGCAGCTACAAATACTGCAGCTGCTGACTTTTAATAAATGGACACTTACCTGTCCTGGGTGCCCGTGATGTTGGCAGCAGATGACGAGCAATCGCTCGTCTCTCGGCTGCCCCGCCGCCATCCTCTGTCAGGGAATCGGGAGGTGAAGCGTTGCGGCTTCACTGCCCGGTTCCCTACTGCGCATGCGCGAGTCGTGCTGCGCGTCTTCACTGGATTATATGTATATAGGATACCGCATAGAATAAAATGTCTCCTCATCAGTGATGCCCAGCAGTACCACCCATCAGTGCCGCCTATCAATGCCCATAAGTAGTGCCACCCATCAGTGCCGCCCATCAGTGCCCACCCATGCCACCCATCAGTGCTGCCTATCAATGCCCATAAGTGGTGCCCATCAGTGCCACCCATCAGTGCCACCCATCAGTGCCGCCTATCAATGCCCATAAGTGGTGCCCATCAGTGCCACCCATCAGTGCCACCCATCAGTGCTGCCTATCAATGCCCATCAGTGGTGCCCATCAGTTCCAACTCATTGGTGCCACCTCATCAGTACCACCTTATCAGTACCCATTAGTGCAGCCTCATCAGTGCCCATCAGTGAAGGAGAAAACTTATTTATTTACAAAATTTTATAACAGAAACCAAGAAAACCTTTTTTTTTTTTCAACATTTTCGATCTTTTTTTATTTGCAAAAAATAAAAATGCCAGCAGTGATCAAATACCACCAAAATAAAGCTCTATTTATGGGAACAAAGTGATAAGAATGTGTTTTGTGTACAGCGTAGTATGACCGCGCAATTGTCATTCAAAGTGCGACAGCGCTGACAGCTAAAAATTGGCCTGGACAGGAAGGGACAAAAGTGCCCGGTATTGAAGTGGTTAGAGAGATTAGGTTCACTTGAAACTGTAAGGAAACGTGGGAAGTGTAGAGTTACCCTTTAAGATTTAATAGTATTGTACAAATATGTTTTTCTGTTTTTCTGTAGAAACTCACTGTAACTCTGTTTATCTCACACTCACACATTGTCATAACAAGTTTACTTCTCATAACAAATTTACTGTTCTGTGCTTCTGTATACCAAAACATGCTGAGAACCTTATCAAGGGCATATATTGCGTGAGACATTTTTAGAGTAAATATGACGTTGAGTTTGAAGGAAGAAATATTATGAATCTTGCAGATCAATATTGATTGTATAACAAAATGCTTGAATGTGATTGGTTGTTCAATTGCGTTCTCCCTATGCAACCTCCCCCTTGTGATTATTGTGTATGCTCTGTATAGCGGGAAGTAAAGGTATTATTCTTTTATCAACCACACACGGTGTATGGTGTCTTTTTGCCTGTCCGGACAGACAAGGGGGGGGGGAAAGGCGAGAGTTTTCCATTGACCGTCAAAGTCCAGTTGAGGGAAAGAGGAGCTGATACCGAGAACGTAACAGAAACAGAAACCCTTTACTGCTTTAGGAGATAAACTTTTAATACTTCCAAATCTGTGTACCAGGAATTAATCTTGTGCTTCTACTACATATTTAAGCTCCCACCAGTCACTCCTGTTGGAAAAAGAAATCCGGTGGTAGACTTTGCAAAGTATGTGGGATTCTACAATAAAGTTTGCTAAATCCTTTGCAATACATACAGTTGACCTTTATGTTTTTTTGCTAAGCTCTGCGGAGCTAGACTAATTCCCACCGGCACATCGGCGAGTTTGGTTAGAAAGTTTGCATGCTAGCTGTGACCCCCCCCCCCTCCCCATACCCCCTTTTCCATATTTGCATTTTAATGGTCATATTTACAGTAGGCCGGCACTTCTTGTAACCGGAGATAAGCAAAGGCAATTATTTCATAATGAGCACATCTTAGAAAACAGAATGTAGCAGTGTACAGAATCCATTCTCATAATTTATTTCATGCGGCTTTGTACATGCCTACATCACTTCACACAGCTAGAACCTACAGGGTAAATAGCAAGCTTTTTTTTCAACGATTTTGGTATTTTTTTTCCAGCCTTCTCTCAAGTTAATCCCCCCCCCCCCCCTCGATTATTTTTTTTTATTTCTTTCCACAAACATCTCTAATGCATTATAGGAGACTTAATCCTTGTGGCCATTAAACAGTCTATTTTTGGCTACCGCTATCTCTTGGGTACATAATTTTGTATAATCTTTTAAGGATATTGAACAAGAGTCTGAGGGTGGCGGGACTTGTGGTGTATGAATGCTCCCAGTATAATGACAAATTGAGAAGTGGGCCAGCATTAATCTAAGGATTATGAAAATGAAAAATATGATGTTCAAAGAATCCCTAGAAGAATTAGGCCTTAGCCGATAACTTTAAATTACAGTATTTTTTTTTCCGCTTTAGAGGCGTATTTAAATGTCATTAACTTGACAATGATGTCTTTCTTTTTTTTACCTTGTTACTGACGCTTGATATGTTTTGTAAAAAGTCCATGGAGTCCGCGTACGAGCCAACGTACACCTACGGCGATTTGCGGGATCGATCCACATTGCCGCAGTATAATGACGGCGGCTGGTCCTTAAGGCCCCTTTCACACTGGGGCGGTGCGGGCGTCGGCGGTAAAGCAGCGCTATATTTAGCGCTACTTTACTGTCATTTTAGCAGCGGTATTCGGCTGCTAGCGGTGCAGTTTTGACCCCCGCTAGTGGCTGCAGCGGTGCTTTGCCGGCGGGATAGCTGCGCTGCCTCATTGATTTCAATGGGTAGGAGCGGTATAGGAGCGGTGAATACACCGTTCCTTCACCGCTCCAAAGATGCTGCTAGCAGGACTTTTTTTTTTACCGTCCTGCTAGTGCACCACTCCAGTGTGAAAGCCCTCCGGCTTTTACACTGGAGTGAAAGGACCCGCTTTTTTTCAGGCGCTATTTTTAGCGCTGTAGCACCTGAAAAACGCCTCAGTGTGAAAGGGGCCTAAGTGGTTAAGTCCATACGTTTTTATAGTGCACTTCTTTTTGTTTTTGTTTTTGTTTTTCACACTTTAATTACAAATAAACCTTTCATGACAAAGGATTCCCAGAGCATTGTGGGTTATCTAATTAGCACCACAGTAGCTAACTTAAAGCGGTATAATGCAATAAAATAATGTTCTCTTACAGGCGCACACCTCACAAATCCTCCCACTCCGATGTTTGCTCCCGGCAGTTGCTGGCTGCACGAAAGAAGTCATCTCCAATACTCGCAAAGAGTAGAGGAAATCACTCGTTGCTCTATTTGCGCTTGATTATTGAGAAGCGGAAACAGTTTGCTGTTTGGAAGCCTTTTACAAATGTATTGATCACTCTGATATATCAACTTTTCCACTTAGTATCCATGTTTGTATATTCGAGTGCTTTTAAACAGCCATTAGATTCCCCTTCTCTTTGTTAGTATTGCAGATTAATACCTTAAAGTGGTAATCAACCCCAAAACAACATTTTAATAATTTGCAGCTTACTAATCCCTAAATGTGGTGGATGCATTTGGTTTCTTTTTTTAGGCTTTTTCGTTTTATTTTTACTGGCTGTAGAGGATTTACAAAAACTGGTGCACGCAGAATCTGGTGCAGCTGTGCATAGTAACCAGTAAATCAGCTTCTAACTTCAAATGATACTAAAGTTTTTATTTTTTTCTTGTTAACCACTTCCCTACCCGCCCATAGTAATACGATGTCCACAGGAGGGATCTCCCATGGGGTTGAGCGAACCCGAACCGTAAAGTTCGGGTTCGCACCGGACTTTTGTGTTTTTGGGTCCCGAACAATTTACTGTATGTTCGGGTTAGAGTTCGGTGTTCGGCAATGTAATGGTGCTTTTTAAAAAGTTTTTAAAAAGTTAATGTCAGTTTGTCACAAAGTGTCATTTCTGCAGGAAAAAAAGTATTTTAAAATCACTCGCGGCTATAATGAATTGTCGGCTCCCCATGATACAGAGCACAGTCATCGAAAGTCATTGATTTTAAAAAAGTTATTGTCATAAAAAGTGTTTGGGGACCCGGGTCCTGCCCCAGGGGACATGTATCAATGCAACATTTTTTTTCGGGAGCAGCGATTTTAATAATGCTTAAAGTGAAACAATAAAAGTGTAATATTCCTTTAAATTTCGTACCTGGGGGGTGTGTATAGTATGCCTGTGAAGGGGCGCATGTTTCCTGTGCTTAGAACTGTCTCTGCAAAAAGTGTCATTTTTGAAGGGAAAAAAAGCTATTTCCACTTGTCACTCTTCTTTTCTTTTGTTTATAGCGCAAAAAATAAAAAACGCAGAGGTGATCAAATACCACCAAAAGAAAGCTCTATTTGTGGGGAAATTCTGGGTGCAGTGTTGCATGACTGCACAATTGTCATTCAAAATGTGACAGCGCTGCAAACTGGCCTGCACAGGAAGGGAGTGAAAATGCCCTGTATTGAAGTGGCTAAAAATAACAAACATGTTATACTTTCCAGCTCTGTGCAGGGGTTTTGCACAGAGCAGCCCAAATCCTCCTCTGCTCGGGTCCCTCTTCTGCACTCCTGGCCCCTCCCACCCTGTTGAGTGACCCCACAGCAAGCAGCTTGCTATGGGGGCAGCCAAGCCGCTGCTCTGTGTGTCCATTCAGGCACGGAGCCGTGGCCTGGCCCCGCCCCTCTCTCCTCATTGGCTCACTGACTTTGACAGCAACTGGAGCCAATGGCGCTTCGCTACTGTCTCAAGCCAGTGAGGAGGGAGAGTCCTGGACAGCCGAGTCTCTCGTGGATTGAGATGGGGCTCAGGTAAGTATTAGGGGGGCTGCTGCACACAGAATGTTTTTTAATCATAGAATGCATTCCTGATTCTGCAATAAAGTTGATATTTATTTATTATTACCTCAAAAGTCCTGCAAGTGCTTTCTGTTTTATCTATATTGATGTGCTTTAAGCTCACCCTTGGTTTACTTTCAACTTGGCTCTGTGATAAGCCAACTAACCTATATTGTGTGACTACCACAGAAGGTACTAAAATATAAAGCCACTCATGCTGCAGAAACCAAACGCACCGGAGAGAAAGGTGCAGACTGCCTAAGGTGCTCATCCGAAGCGATGCATGTAAAAAAGCAGATGCGTTGCCATGGCTGGGACTAGGGGTGGGCAGGCTGCCCCGGGTGCCATGGTTCATTGGAGGGATTGGGGGGACTCTGTGCCATTTGCTTCTGTTACAAGGCTCTCAGGAGTAGCGACAGCGGCATCACTGCTAACCCTAATGGAGGGGGGGGGGCACAATTTGGCATCTTTGCCCTGGGTGCTGAGTAACCTTGTCCCGGCACTGAGCCCCCTGAAACATGTCTGGCTTTGGCAGAGACTTGTGGGCTGAGCCAGTTTTCAAGTCTACTCTAGGTTGTCTACACTAGGCGCATTTTTGATCTTGTACTACTACAGAAGGATTTGACTCTTTGCTATACAGTATGTACAAATGTAAAAAGAAACAAAAATCAAATTTCACAGACGTGTAGACTAAAAGTGTAATGCCGCGTACACACGAGCGCACATGTCGACGGACTTGGTCCGGAGGACTAACCGCAAGACTTTGCAGCGGAGGTCCACCGGACTTTCAAATGAACGGACTTGCCCACACGCGATCACTCCAAAAGTCTGACGGTTTCGAACGTGATGAGGTACGACCGAACTAGAATAAGGAAGTTGATAGCCAGTAGCCAATAGCTGCCCTAGCGTCGGTTTTCTTCCGTGGGACTAGCACACAGACGACCGCATTTTTCCGACCGGACTCCGGAAAGATTTGAAACATGTTTTATTTCTAGGTCCGTCGGACTTTTGGGAAAGAAAAGTCCGCAGGAGCCCACACACGATCGAATTGTCCGACGGATTCCGGTCCGCCGGACCAAGTCCTTCAAAGTCCGATCGCGTGTACGCGGCATTAGGGTAAACCTTAGCCTGTGACAATAGGTCAACCTTAGGCTGTTATAATATGTCAACCTTAGACTGTGATCATATTAAAATCTAGTAGACATGTGCAATTCTTTTTGTTTTTTTTTCGTTTTTCGTTTTTTTTCGTTATTTTCGTTCGTTCGTTTTCGTACGAATGAACGAATCATTCGAGGCGAACAAATCAGAATAACGAATCGTTCGAATCGTACGAATCCGAAAAACAACGAAAATCCGAAAAAAAACAAATTAGAAACAACGAATGTACGAATAAAGAAAATCCGAAAAACGAAAACAGGAACAACGAAAATGAACGAAAAAATTCGTACATTCGTAACTTTTTTTTTTTGTTGAAATGGTAATTTTCCGTGTCTCTTACAATGGCGCTGCTTGACGTGCTTCGAATAGATTGAATGAAAAAATTCGTACATTCCTAACTTTTTTTTTCGATTCGTAAATTATTAAAATGTAATAATAGCATACACATTACATAAAATTATGAATTATGATCCGATTACGAATCTACGAATGTTACGAATGTACGAATAAATACGAATGCGTCCGAATTTCGAATAAACGAATAAACGAAAGTTAAACTAACGAAAAAACGAATCAACGAAAAAATAACTCTTACGAATGTACGAATCGTTACGAATACGAACACCGACGACTTACGAATGTACGAATCGTTACGAATCAACGGAAACGAAAAAAACAAAACCAAAATAAACAAATTTTTTTGTCGTGCACATGTCCAAATCTAGTCATTGCTAATGCAGTGCAAAAAAAAAAAGAAAAGGAAAAGAGTTTCCCCAAAAAAAGTAAGCAGCATATTGTAAGTGATTATAACACAAGTGACTCCTTTACACTAATTTGTTTGTAAATATTTTGATTGCTAAGTGCATCTCCGTGGAATGTGATCTAATTATCCCCTCGCTACTGAGTTCTGATGGTCGCATCATTAACTCTATATGTGTTTAAAAAAAATTGGCTGTCTTTTTTAATGCGCCACCGACAGGAAGTTTAACTGAATGGCACCACAATGCATGTCTATTGTCAATAGCATGAAAAATTACCATATTCTTAATTAATATGTAGCTAAAGCCCCCTGGCAGTAATTTATTTTTAATTAGACTTCGAGAGAACCCAACAGTGACGCAGGTCTCTGCAAGTTTCTGTGTGCCTTTTTTACAACCATCTGCGATCACTTGAAGGGTTCACAGTTTCATCACGAGGACGTGATTTCAGTAATATTCCTCCATCGTTCGCTATTAATACGCCACCCAATGACCGCAGGTCCTCGTGGCTGTTATGTGCTCATTTTAAATGACCGAAGAAGGTGTAATGAGTGAAATGTATCCTTCTTAAAGGGTAACTCCACTTTCATAGGAAAAAAATTAATTCTAGCAAATGAAAGAAAAAAGTATAGAGCATACAATTGCTACAAACTCCATATTATAATTTAGAACTATAGGAAAACTGTGCAACAAAAAACAGAAAATCGCCCCGGGACTTTAACCACTTTCAGACCGGACCATTTTGCTGGCTTAAGTCCAGGCCCCTTTTTGCGATTCCGCACTGCGCAGCTTTAGCTGACAATTGCGCGGTCGTGCAAGGTGGCTCCCAAACTAATTTGATGTCTTTTTTTTCCCACAAATAGAGCTTTCTTTTTTCTTTTCAAAAAATAAAAAAACGCAGACCACCCCTGCGGTTTTTATTTTTTGCGCTATAAACAAAAAGCGTCAATTATGAAAAAAAACGCATTATTTTTTACTTTTTGCTATAATAAATATCCCCCAAAAATATATATAAAAATATATATTATTTCCTCAGTTTAGGCCGATGGTATTTGATCACCTCTGCGGTTTTTATTTTTTGCGCTGTAGACAAAAGAAAAGAAGAGTGACAAGTTTAAAAAAAAAAGACAATATTTTTTACTTTTTGCTATAATAAATATCCCAATTTGAAAAAAAAATGTCCTCGGTTTAGGCCGATATGTATTCTTCTACATATGTTTGGTAAAAAAAATCGCAATAAGCGACTATTGATCGGTTTGCGCAAAAGTTATAGCGTCTATGAAATAGGGGATAGTTTGATAGCATTTTTTTTTTTTTACTAGTAATCGCGGCGATCAGCGATTTTTATTGTGACTGCGACATTATGGTCGGACACATCGGACATTTTTGACACATTTTTGGGACCATTGTCATTTATACAGCAATCAATGCTATTTAAATGCACATGTAACCTGTAAAGCATAGTTTTTTTTTTTTTTTTCTTGTTCACGGTAATAAAACTAAACTGACATTTGAACTTGGTATGGAAGGTGATAGCACCATTAAAACTACATCTGAAAACATAATTCAGGACAACCTTGAGGCTTATTTGGAGACTTTCCAAAGACAAGTCATCACCGAGCAAATGGAAATTGTGCCAGATAGAGAAAACTCATTACAGCAGAAAAAAATGGGCATTTTATGTGACATCACAGCTTTTTTTACTCTTTTTTTTTTTTTTCTATATTGGATTTTACAGTGGATGTAGTTCTCACTCAGGAAGTGCAGCCAAGTACTGTAATAGCACTATCTGGAAAATAAGGCTTCAGGTTATCATGCAAATATTTTGTTACCATACTTTTATTATTTTTAACATTTTGCACAAAAATGTTCCTTAATATATCTGTACTGTATTTCCTGCTAACAAATACATTCCCCATCTCTAAAAATCGAAATCAAATAAATACTTAAAAAAAAAATAAAATCAGCTAAGAGAAAAGTTATATTTTTATATATGCATTCACTATATACGAGGTGTGTCTATTAAATAACGAGACTGTGATCCCACCTAGTAAACAAAGCAGTCAGAACTGGTTATAACTGCATGCATGGTGACCTTGAACATGTTTGAACCTACATGATAAGCAGCAACACTCTATAACGTTCGGTTGATTGTGAGTCGCCATTTAGTTTGGTTGCGTTTTCTTTATTAAGCTGAAAAAATGCTAAGTTTAAAGGTTGAACAATGTGTCCATTTGAAATTTTTTGTAAAACTGCACAAAACACCAATAGAATGTTTTCAAATGCTTATTACAGCTAATGGGAATGACGGCCTGTCTTGTGTGCGTGTGTTTGAGTGTCACAAAAGATTCAGCGAGGGACGGGAGAATGTCAAAGATGAACGCCCTGGATGACTTTGCACTTCAGGAACTGAGGAAAATGTAGAAGAAAATCAGTCAGATTGTTCGAAAAGACCGCCGACTCAGTGTTCGAATGATAGCTGAATCCGTGAACATTGAGAAAGACACTGCATGGAAAATTTTGCACGAGGATCTTAACCCCTTCCCACCGACCGTACACATATGTGGCCTCGGCTTTAAGGGGTTATACCAGGATGATGCATGCGGCCAGTCAGATCTTCAGGGATAACAACCAATGCGGCTAAAAGCCGCTCAGCTGTTATCCCTGGCCTTACGCCGCTCTTCTCGGGTCTCGCGTCCCACCGGGAGACCCGATCCATGATCCATAACTTCTGCTGGCTAGTGAGACTGAAAGGAGGCCGGAAATGGCTTTGTTCCAGTCTGCTTTGTGTAAACACAGAATCAACGCCACAACGTCACTTCCAGTTTACGCAGCTGCCAATGGCGCCGGTTTAAAAAAAGTATTCAGAATTGCAGTTTTTTGGCGATCTGAACACTTTGAAGTGCAAAGGAGAGATTTGGGGTCTTTTAGACCCCCGATCCCTCCATAAAGAGTACCTGTCACCACCTATTACTATCACAAGGGATGTGATCCCTCCTTTGCACTTCAAAGTGTTCAGATCGCTAAAAACTGCGATTCTGAATACTGTATTTTCTTAAAATATAGGTTCTGGTGATGATGCGAGTTCGGAACCAATTGCAGTTTATGGAGGGACTTGAAAAGGAGACCAAAAAGAAGGCAATTGCAGTAATCTGTGTGGGAAGTGATCAGATTGTGAATTAGTGCGTAGCAATCTGTATTTGATCTCTTACACACACACACACTGGGGTTGATTTACTAAAGGCAAATCCACTCTGCACTAGAAGTGCACTTGGAAGTGCAGTCGCTGTAGATCTGAAATGAGGGGAAGCTCTGCTCATTTTCTCATCCAATCGTGTGCAAGCTAAAATGCTATTTTTGGTTTTCCTTTGCATGCCCCCCCCCCCCCCCCCCGCAGATCTACAGTGACTGCACTTCCAAGGGCACTTGCAGTGTAAAGGGGATTTGCCTTTAGTAAATAACCCCCACTGTGTGTGTAAGCCACTCACACTTTATGTAAGTGAATAATAATTATTGCAACAGGTGAATTATTAAATATTGAAAAAAATGTAATATTGAAAAAAATTATCTCGCCATTCAATACTATGTAAGTGCAATATTGCAACATCTCTACATGTAATTGTGTATTTTATGTCGGTTATGTTTCACTCAAAGATATTGACTATATATTTCAATTATGTCTAATGCCCTGTACACACGGTCGGAAATTCCGACCACAAAATCCGTTTGATTTTTTCCGACCGATTTTTGTCCGACACTGGTATTGCATACAGACAAAGTTGTCGGAAAATCCGATCATTCTGAACGTGGTGACGTTTGTTGCGTACTACGTAGAGGCTAGTAGCCAATAGCTTTGGTCTCGTAATGTGATCTGAGCATGCGTGGCACTTTGTCCGTCGGAATTCGCTACACACGATCGGAAAAAGTCCGAAAGGACTTTGTTGTCGGAAAATTTGAGAGCAGGATCTCAAACTTTTTCCGTCGGAAATTTCGACGGAAAAAGTCCGATGGAGCCCACACATGGTCGGAATTTCCGACAACATGGTCCGATCGGACATTTTCCGTCGGAAAATCCGACCGTGTGTACGGGGCATTAGACAAATTTCTCCTTTTTCTGCACCCCTGAAGAAGGACTAAACTATATTTCCGAAATGCGTTGGGTGTAAGGAGGTCTCTTTCTGTATGGTGACATTAATTTAACATTAATTTATTATGTTCGGATAATAAATGTTTCATTCCAATTTTTTAATCATGTTTAAATACTAATAAAATTGATTGTTATTACCGTATATACTCAAGTATAAGCTAACCCGATTATAAGCCGAGGCACCTAATTTTACCACAAAAAACTGGGAAAACGTATTGACTCGAGGTATAAGCCTAGGGTGCGAAATGCGCAGCTACTGTAAGTGGAAAAGAGGGTCAACAATGCCAATTTGCAGCCTCACTGTGCCCATTTGCAGCCATAGGTCCCCTGAACTTCAAACTTGGTAGCTAAGAGTTCCTACATGCCCCATAGCTGCAGACAAAATGTGGGGTCTCTGGACCCAAAGGGTCCCGAAATAACATTGCTGCAGATGGACACAGTTGACCGACTTTGGGGCCCTGTATCTCGGGACCACTTGGTGCTAGGATCTGCAGCAGAGAATGGCATTTTATGAACCGACTTTGGGGCCCTGTATCTCGGGGCCACTTAGTGCTAGGAACCCCAAATTTGGATATGTTGTAATGTTGGATCCCCTGGGTTTGCACACCAAGTTCCTAGCACCAAGTGTCCCCGAGATGCAGGGCCCCAAAGTCGGGTCAGAAAATGTCATTCTCTGCTGCAGAAAAGTGCTTGACTCCAGTATAAGCCGATGGGGGCACTTTCAGCACAAAAAAATGTGCTGAAAATCTCGGCTTATACTTGAGTATATACGGTATACTACTTTTGTACATCTCTATATAATATTTAGTTGCCTAAAAATTCCATCTAGGGGAATTCTCTTCTTTGTCTAGGTGAATTATTACTTCATATTCCTCTGTCATGGCCAGCTATTTGACACCATGAGGTCAACAGCACCTTTGTGGTAATCCTTGTATGTGAAATTTTATTGTGGACCAATAGTCAAATTTAAACTGTAAGTCTTGCTAATACAGTAGATAAAAACATGGATATTGCTCTAGACTCCTACCAGTTCTGGTCATATAAGTCAGTGTTGACTTAGGATCTTTGCAGAAAGATAGGATAAGCCAAACTAAATTAAGATCTTCTCCTTCAACATCACATGACCGGACTGAAAAGAACCTGAAGCCCCTGGCAAAAATTTGAATTTCAGCTGCTCTGTTGCATTTTGTTTACCCAACTAAGCAAGCCTGTTAACATTTCGTTACAGGACCACTTGGGGTGCACCTTTTTGTGAAGGTTCTCTTTTAATATTGGTTCATTTTTTTTTTATCAACAAGCAAAAAAATGAAAAATACAAAATCGTTTGTTTTTTTTGTTTTTTTTCCAAGCTTATCTTCGGCAAATGAAAGACCCATACATAGAACGTATTAATCAAAATAAAATAGACATTGCATGGTACTTAGTCCAACTAGCTTAACTGAATGCTAATAATATCACATTTGCAGAACAGACTGTGGCCCCGCAGGAAATTTTTACAAATTAACATGGATTTAATTTCCTATACATCCATTTTCATTTTGGCAACTTGACATGATCTGACTTCCACATCTCTACTAAAAGCCTTTCAGTTTTATTTTTTTTAATGTCGGTTTGTCATTTGTAAGGATTTTATAGCAGGACTTTGTTTATCAATTTTGTGACATTTTATTAATTGTAAGGCCTTATAGTGATTGTAAAGGAATTTTTTTCTTTTTTAAAGAACAAACATTTTACACTTTTTATATATTTTATATATATACAGGGGGTCCCCGACTTACGAACGCCCGACCTACGAACAACCCCTACTTACGAACGGGGCGCTGCGGGGACCCTCCGCTATTTTTCGCCGTCTTCCGGCCGCTCTGCGCATGCGCGGCCATACGGAGCCTCGGAAAATGCCGGCAAACTTCGGAAATGTCCGTAATTTGCCGCGCATGCCCAGAATGGCATTAGACGGAACATCGGAAATGTCCGTATTTGTCGGTCTGCGCATGTGCGGCCGACTTACGAACATTTCCGACTTCCGTACAGGCGGGCAGTCCCTAACGAGTTCGTAACTCGGGGACCCCCTGTACAGGGATTTTTTTCTCAAACAATAGGTGCTGGAACTCAACCACGACCCCTCCCTCCAAAACCTCTCCCCCCCACACACACCCTCCAAATCACATCAAGGGTGTAGTCATATTTCACAAACAGAAGGAGGCTCTTAAAGGGGCATTAAATACCAGGATTGCATTACATACAGAGTGCAGAGTTCAGGGGGGTTACACACAGAGTGCAGAGCTGTCACTTGTAAACACAGAAGCCGGACTTCTGTGCTTACAAGTGATTGTGGTGAGCAGGCACCGAAGGGTCTGAGCCAGAGGTGGTGGAACTGAATTCCACCAAGTTCCCTCTGAAAAAAAGCCATATATGCTGTACATACTCGAGTATAAGCTCAGTTTTTCAGCACATTTTTTTGTGCTGAAAATGCCCCCCTCTGCTTTTTTTCTGACCCGACTTTGGGGCCCCCTATCTCTAGATTCCCCCCTAGCTGCAGCCAAAAATTGGGGTCTCTGGACCCAAAGGGTCTCGAAATGATATTGCTGCAGATGGACACAGTTGACCAAATTTGGGCCCCGTATCTCAGGGCCACTTGGTGCTAGGAACCCAAAATTGGTGTGCAAACCCAGGGGAACTAGCACTACGACATATCAACAGATGGGGTTCCTTGCACCAAGTGGCCCCGAGATACAGGGCCCCAAAGTCGGTTTGGAAAATGTCATTCTCTGCTGCAGAAAAGTGCTTGACATTTTCTGAACTGAGTTTGGGGCCCCATATCTCGGGGCCACTTGGTGCTAGGAACCCCATTGGATATGGTGTAGTGCTGGTTCCCCTGGGTTTTCACACCAAATTTGGGGTTCCTAGCACCAAGTGACCCCAAGATACGGGGCCCCAAATTTGGTCTACTGTGTCTATCTGCAGAAATGTCATTTCGGGACCCTTTGGTTCCAGTGACCCCAAATATTGTCTGCAGCTATGGGGCATCTAGGAACCCTTAACTACCAAGTTTTAAATTCGGAGGACCTATGGCTGCAAATGGGCACAGTGAGGCATGCAAATGGGCACAGTGAGGCTGCAAACTGACAAAAAACAAAACCCCCTTTTCTCCCAACCTCCCCCTGGGTCCCCGCACATTCGAGACCTGAAATCGGCTACAAACAGTCACCAATACAGGTGAAAATAATTGCTAGTGAATCTAGTGGATTCTCAAGCATTACCAAGTGTTTCTTGTTACAATAAGACCAAGTACAATACAATTGTTTGGAATGTAACATTAATTAATAAACAAATATCAATGCAGCATTTAGCTTGGGTCACTTCATTCATTGGCATGCCTTCCATGGGATTCATGCATTATCTCCACTCTATACACTCTCAGTCAGCTTAGATTCCCCACAGGGCACCAATGGCCCAAAGTACCATTCATTTACAACATCTTGTAAATTAAAGTGAAGTAAAGTATTGTTTGTTATTTTTAACAAACAAACCATAAAAATGTAATATTTACCTGCTCTGTCCACTGATTTTGATTGACAGCAGCGGGAGCTAATGGCACTTCAATGCTGTCTCAGCCACTGAGGAGGGAAGGCCAAGTCTCGTATACAACAACGCTGGATCGAGATGGGGCTCAGGTAAGTATTAGGGGGGCTGCTGCACACAGCAAGCTTTTTATATGCTCTAAGCAATGGTTTTGCACTAAGCAGCCCTGATCCTCCTCTTCTCTTCGTTTCTGCCCTTTTGAAGTGGTGTAGGGAAGCGAAGACTGCAGATAAACAAGTAAAACCCATGTAGGATGGGTACATTTTCCAAAGGTCAAGTGGTTAATAGATTTGGTGGCTTTGGTCATTTTAGTTTTCACTTTTCATTACAAGGACACTCCCACGAGATTCGACATGATGCTGACAACAGTGATCTGTGTCCATCAAACCTGTGGTCCAATGTGCCTAACCTTAGCTCTATTAGTTCAAGATTATTCTACATGGAGAGAAAAGATTCGACATAGAGAGAAAAGATTCGACATAGAGAGAATAGATTCGACATAGAGAGAAAAGATTCGACATAGAGAGAAAAGATTCGACATAGAGAGAATAGATTCGACATTGAGAGAATAGATTCGACATTGAGAGAATCGATTCGACATTGAGAGAATCGATTCGACATTGAGAGAATAGATTCGACATTGAGAGAATAGAATAGATTCGACATTGAGAGAATAGATTCGACATTGAGAGAATAGATTCGACATTGAGAGAATACATTCGACATTGAGAGAATAGATTCTTTTTTATATATTCTTTATTTTGAAGTTTCAAAAGTACATAATATTTACAGTCATGCAGTCAGCAGTTGCATCTATTCAAAGTACATTTTTCCCCGGTCCTCCCTCCCCCCCCTCCCCTTCTAAGGGCCAAACGAAAAAAAAAAAATAAAAAAAAATTATTTGAGACCTACCCCGTCTCGCTCACCCCCCTCCCATTCACCACAGTATTTTCTTCCATTATCCTCAAATATTGTTCTGTTTCCCTGAACTCAATCCACTGTTGCCTCATCCTCTGATATTTTTCTTCTAGATTCTCTAAGTTATGTATGGATTGTTCTAATATTCTTGTCCTCTCCACCCTCTCTACCCACTCTTTCATTGAGGGTATCTCCTGGGATTTCCAATAGCAAGGGATTAAAGCTTTAGCTGCATTTAGCAGGTAAAGGATGAGGTTCCTCCCCTTCTGTTCCCTTCCCCTCTCCGTGTAGTGGAAAAGACAAACCCAGGGGAAGCTCTTCACTCTAACCTGTGTTATATTAAAAATTATTTCTATTATTTGCTCCCAATATTTTTTTATTTTCGGGCAATACCACCACAGGTGCGAGAAGGACCCCGGCGTATTGCACCCTCGCCAACAGTTTGGAGAATTATCTCCACTGAGGGCGTTTGCTCCTTGAGGGGTTACATACCACCTGGCTAGAAGTTTGTAGGACATTTCTACTGATTGTATATCTTTTGGTGTGAAAACGCTTTCTAGAATTTTGTTCTTCTGTTCATCGGTATTTAAGGTGCCGATTTACCTTTCCCATCTCTCTAGATACGCCGGGTATTCGTGTTCCGCCTCCCGCAGCAAGATTTGTACGTCTTTGAGATCCTCTTCTCACGACTATTGGGGGATTCTATTAACTTTTCTAAAGGTCTAAGTTCCTTCTTGCCCCGTAGAGGTTTTGGAAGTGTATGTGTAAAGTGTAGTATTTGAGTGTATCGCCACTTATCTAGTGCTCTGTGTCCCCACTTCCCAGTGAACTCATTGTAGGTGCTCATTCTATTCCCTTCCATCACATCTATTACTCTTAAATTCTCTTTATTGAACCACCTGCTAAAATAAATATATTCCTCCTTTCCTTGGAGGAAAACTTTGTATCTAATAGTGGAATTAATGGGGAGTTATAGTCCCAATTGTGTCTTTTGTGTATTCCGTCCCAAATTTTTAATGAGTGCTTTGTGAGTGTGGTTGTGTTTGGGCCTAATTGTCGGTAATGTGCTGGTATCCATATAATTTCTCCTATTCTTGTTGTGCTCAACTCCACCCAACTTTTCTCCTCATAGTTGTGGTTCCAGTCTATTATTCTGGCGATTGCGGCGGCCTCATAGTATTTTTTAAAGTCCGGGGCAGCTAGCCCCCCTCTTCCTTTTTCTCTAACTAATATGTCATATGCTATGCGTGCCCGTTTACGTGCCCAGATGAATTTTATTATCATTGACTTTATTTTCCTTAAATATGGCTGTGGGAGGGGGATTGGGATCATTTGGCAGGTATAAATGAATACGGGGAGGATAAACATTTTGACTGCGTTTATCTTTCCAATCCACGAGAGGGCTTTGGACATTGAGAGAATAGATTCGACATTGAGAGAATAGATTCGACATTGAGAGAATAGATTCGACATTGAGAGAATAGATTCGACATTGAGAGAATAGATTCGACATTGAGAGAATAGATTCGACATTGAGAGAAAAGATTCGACATTGAGAGAATAGATTTGACATTATAGAGACAATAGTAAAAAAGGTCGATTGTGCCTAACCTAACTCTATTAGTCCAAGATTATTCGACATAGAGAGAAAAGATTCGACATGAAGATTCGGCGAAGCAGTCGGCGCGAGCGGACATTTATGGTCAAATGCTCCGCCCATAGGCTATAGAAGAATTCTAATGTTGGTTGACTAGTAGTAATAATAAATATAATTATTACTAGTGTCATACAACATTAGATTTCTACTATAGCTTGTAGGCGGAACATTCGACCGGAAATGTACGATTGCGGCGTCGTACAGTTTAGCTGCTCCGTCGAATCTTCTTAGAACATTCGACACACCATGAGCCTTCAATGACAGATTCGACCTTAAATATTTTGGATTTTCGGACGAATGCATTTTCTAACGAAACAAAATAAATAAACACGTATTTCGGGAGTAACTAAATACATTTTATTTTTCGGGTGAAAATTAAATTCCGAAACGAAATATTTCAGTGTGCACATGTCTACATGCTACCACAGCGTTCTAAAAAGCTGAAATGAAAGTCAAAGGAGTCAAGTCTGACGCTGTATTTATCTTGTAATGTAGAGGATGTGGACTTTTATATTGTTTCCCGTTTTTTTTTATGTCTTTCTGATGCAAGTCTTCTGGGAAAAAATATTACAATGGACATATTTCATCACGTATAGAGTACACTTATTTATGTCTTATAAAATGTATAGAACTGTCTGACAACCGTGATTTGTGGTCAGACAATAAAAGGTGGTGGTGGGTAATTTTACAAATGACACATTTCCTCCTGGGTGTAGGATCATAGTGCAAAACAGGCCAGCTCAAAGGTTGTAGTATAGCTGACATTATTTAGGTAGCAGCTGTGTAGGCATCGTCGTGTCTGCTCATATGACCACCACACTGCAACTGTTTATGTTTTGAAGGCCTTTTTCCATAATAGCCTATTTTTAATTACAGGGAAGCTTGAACTAGGTGTATGCCAATCGGTAGTAAAAACTTGCTAGTTCCTTACTATTGGGAACAAAGGACTGATTTACAGTCACAAAGAAATCTATGTGATATCGTTGCAAGCCCAGACAGTTTTGTCCCTGGACAGTTGATGTACTGCCGTGCTACAATGCTGTAAATCTGAGACACGATGAGTGACTATCATCCATTTGGTACAGAACTGCTGACTCTATCTATTTTGCCAATTAATATTTTATTACACCGAAAGAACTTGGCAGCAGGATGCTCGCATCTTGTTTTAGCTGTATGTTTGTGTTTTTTTTTTTGATGACCGAAGAATCGCGTTGATTTAAAACTTTTGGCACTCCTGATGAGCATGCCGACGTCGGAATGTTGTGTCAAAAGATACCAAAGTATTGTTGTCCCAGTGGATAGGTTGATTTTCAGGCCACATTGTGGCCACTTTGTGGTGCCCCTACTCTTCAAAAAAGTTATTGTCACTTGAGATCTTTAATGTACATGGCAAGTAAAGTCAAGGAATTTAGGACAACATGCCAAGTTCAAGATATGCCGTGTACACACGAGCGTTTTTTTTCCTACTGAATAAACTCTGAAGGTTTCTCCGATGGAATTCCGCTCAAGCTGTCTTGCATACACACGTTCACACCTTAGCCCGGCCGTCTAGAACGCGGTGACATACTACGGGACTAGAAAAAGGAAGTTCAATAGCCAATAGCTTTTGTCTCGTACTTGCTTCAGAGCATGCGTCGTTTTAGGTCCGTCGGAATAGCATACAGACGAGCGGTTTTCCCGATAGGAATTAGTTCCGTCTGAAAAATTTAGAACATGTTCTCTTATTAGGTCTGTCAGAATTGTCGATGGAAAAAGCCCGATGGGGCATACACACTGTCGGAATATCCAATGAAATGCTCCCATCAGACTTTTTCGGCCTGGAAATTCTGCTTGTGTGTACACGGCCTCAGTGCTGCAAAGATGTACACCTCCTTCACTTCCAAAAGCTTTAATATGCCCACTCAGTAAATTCATGCTGATAGTGCAGCTGTCCAACCTTTGCTCCATAGCTCCTCTAGTACAGTGGAACCTTGGATTACAAGCATAATCCGTTCCAGGAGAATGCTTGTAATCCAAAGCACTCGCATATCAAAGCGAGTTTCCCCATAGAAGTCAATGGAAACTAAGATAATTTGTTCCGCATTGACGTCTACTGCATGCAATACCGCATGTGGCCAGAGGTGGGGGGGGGGGCCGGAGAGCCTCGGAAATACTCAGGGACAGCTCGGCTGAACTCGGAAAGGCTCGGAAACACTCGGAACGGAGTATTTCCGAGTGATTCCGAGTATTTTCGAATGGCTCCGAACCGTGTCACCGGCGCCCCCGCACCTCTGGCCAAATGCAGTACTGCACACCCCATTAGCTTGAATTCTGCTTGTTTTGTGAGACAATACTCCGAGTCAGAATAAAAAAAAAAAGAAAAAGTTGCTGGTCTTTCAAAGCGCTCGTTAACCGCATTACTTGTAAACCAAGGTTCCACTGTAGAGTGGAGATGTACTAAGACCGGGAGTGTGTTACTGACCAGATCAACAAGTAAAAATAAATGTGAAAAAGCTCAAAAAAAAAAAAAAGACGAATACAGCCACTACATCAAAGTATTGGTAAGCTGCAATATATAATATAATATTGTAGTTTTTTTGTTATAGACTTGACATCAATATTAATGTTCTAGTATATTATGGAAACCAAAGTCTAGTAATGATGTTTTCTTTTAGTATTTACAGTCACAATAGATTCCAGACAGGTGAAGGATTTGTAGGCCTTGAATTAGGTTTGTGATTGTGTCTGGAATGTGACTTATGCAAATAAAAAATGCCTTCTATTTTTCCAGAGAGATTTCAAAATAAACTGGTAAAATATCTGTCAATTAAATTAAATATTTACCTACTGTATGTATAATTTAGATTTTTTTTTCCTGCGGGTATTTGTTATCTTGGAACATTGCATTCATATTACAGTCTTTCATCTAATTCAATCAAATAACCTTGCAGGATTTTTTTTTTTTTTTTAATTAAAGCCGAAAAACAAATGGGAAAAAAAAGCCTTTTTCAGAAATGTAAAAGCAAAAGTTACAAAGTATAATTAGAAAACTATATTTTATTTAAAAACCTATTATAAAAGGTCTCTCAGGAAAAAAAAGACATGTTTAAGGGACTAAAACTATAAAGTATCATTTTAAAGTTAGTCACATGCCAAATAATATTTTGGTTACTGTACGGTATATCTATTGTATAAAGTATAGTATAGGTCAGTTATAATTGGATAAAAGAAAAATAGAGCTGCTGTCCTTTATCGTGCTCTTCATTTTAGAGTGGAATCTGGTTGGTATGGACATCACCCCACTGTCCTATGTGATGGGCCTCATAAGGAATGCACTGTGTCAGCTGCAGAAGTGTAAACCGGCATAGATTTACAAGGAGCATAGTCAATCATAACCCATATCCACATAAATATGATGCCCAAACATAGAATATTCCTTATAGAGTAGAACAACATATTTGCAATAGGTTGCAGTATCCCCTGCATTAATAGTTATCGTTCTCATAAAATTTCACCTCTGCCTTGTAGGCAGAATGCACAATAACATTATACACTACTTTCTCAAACAGCTTCTAAGATTTCGAATTTTTGTAATTGAACGTGAGAGCGAAAATAAACCTACCGTACTCTTTAATTATTTGCTGCTTACTAGACATGGGCGCCGTCAAAAAATTTGTTCCGTTTTCGTTTCGTACGGAAAATAAAAGCGTATTTCATAATTTGTGTACGAAATTCAATTCGGATTCGTACAAATACGAATTTTCGTTAGATTCGTAAACTTTTCGTTAAAATAGCGAAAGTTCGTTATTATGAATTCATCATTATGAGGGGCTCCCACCATCCCTGTGCGGAGTTCCCGGGTCTGAGTGTACACCCGCTGTGCCCATTATAAGGGGTCCCCACCGTCCCTGTGCAGAGTTCCCGGGTCGGAGTGTACACCCGCTGTGCCCATTATAAGGGGTTCCCACCATACCTGCGCTGAGTTCCTGGGTCTGTACACCTGCTGTGCCCATTATGAGGGGTTACCACCATCCCTGTGCTGAGTTCCCAGGTCTGAGTGTACACACGCTGTGCCCATTATGAGGGGTTCTCACCATCCCTGTGCTCAGTTCCCGGGTCTGTACACCCGCTGTTCCCATTATGAGGGGTTCCCACCATCCCTGAGCTGTGCTGACTTCCTCTGATTGGTGAACAAAACACCAGTCACAATTCTGTTAATTTCGATCCGAAATTCCGAAATTCGTTAATGAAATTTCGTATTTCGTATGAAATTCGTAAGCATAGAAATTCCCATAGGGTTCCCACCATCCCTGTGCTGAGTTCCCAGGTCTGTACACCCGCTGTGCCCATTATGAGGGGTTCCCACCATCCCTGTGCTCATTTCCCGGGTCTGTACACCTGCTGTGCCCATTATTAGGGGTTCCCACCATCCCTGTGCTGAGTTCCCAGGTCTAAGTGTACACCCGCTGTGCCCATTATGAGGGGTTCCCACCATCCCTGTGCTGTGCCGACTTCCTCTGATTGGTGAACAAAACACCAGTCACAATTCTGTTAATTTGGATCCGAAATTTCGAAATTCGTTAACGAAATTTCGTATTTCATATAAAATTTGTGAGCATAGAAATTCCCATAGGGTTCCCACCGTCCCTGTGCTGACTTCCTGTGTTTTTAGGTTCGTTTTTGTAACAATTACGAATTTTCGTTATGAATTTGGATCCGAAATTCGTAAACGAAATTTCGTATTTGTATGCATAAAAATTCGTATTTCGGATACGTACGAATGTACGAATTTCAGGAAATTCGTACGAAACTAATGGCACATGTCTACTGCTTACTAGTGTTTGGAAGAGTAAAGCAAACCTTGTTTGTCTTTCATAGCAATATTGTCCCTGCCCCAGAACTGGTATGTGTCGAAGGAGACTGAGAGAGGCAGGATCCATCGGAGGTTTTTGACTAACCTTTTAAAAGATTTTATTGAGTATTATGAGCGTTACAGGTTGTAGAAGAGTGGACAGCATATACAGTAAGGTAACGTACATAGCTACAGAGTCAATATGCAACATTAACAAAAATATGTAGAAGAATACGTATCGGCCTAAACTGAGGAAAAAAATTGTTTTTTATATATATATTTTTCAGGGATATTTATTATAGCAAAAAGTAAAAAAATATAGCTTTTTTTGTTCAATATTGTCGCTCTTTTTTTGTTTATAGCGCAAAAATAAAAACCGCAGGGGTGATCAAATACCACCAAAAGAAAACTCAATTTGAGGGGAAAAAATTTTGTTTGGGTGCAACGTCGCACGACCGCGCAATTGTCAGTTAAAGCGACGCAGTGCCGAATCGCAAAAAGTGCTCTGGTCAGGAAGGGGGTAAAATCTGAAGCAGATAAGTTCGCCAGGGCCTTCCGGTGTGACAAATTGATTTTAAATGCAGGTGTTTGGCTGTGTAAATGGGCATACCTTATTGCAATTGGGTAGTGACCACAGATTAGTTGGCACACTGGAGTCAGGAGTGTTTCAGCCTAAAAAGTGGGCATGGGTAAATAGAGTGTAGATACAAAAAAGAGAGGAGGTCCCCCCAAGAGGGATTGGTGGGGTTTTTAGGCAGCGTTTGGAAAATAAGTTCTCTGAGAGGTGTTATTATATTCAAAAATGAATCTTTATTGAATTAAAGATGTCGCATGTGACATATGAATAAAGATAAAAATCTGAGGCATGGGTCCCAAATGGATAAAACGATACAGAAATATTAAAACAAATTTACACTGACAGACAGAAAAGCTTTTACAACAATGTAGTTTACATAGCCAAATGTTGGGGGTAAAAGTAAACCTGACGCGTTTCGACCCGTTTTAGTAGGGGTCTTCCTCAAAGGTAGTTTTGTCTGTTTGAAAAGAAACAGGGTAAGAACAACATATTGTAACAGTATTTCATTTACATATATTTGTCTCCAATTATCCTTTCACATCATATAGCATAATATCACATTGTACTGTGAAATATTTACCTAATGTGTAAATTTTTTTCTTTATAATTTACTCCTTGTGTATGATGGGGTTCCCTCTAGGTCGGTGTGTTCCAGGTCCTAGATAGCGTCCCGCTATAGCACCCCCCAGCGGGCGCGCGGCAGGCAAGGCGATCCAGACGGGACCTGCGAGGGGTCACATCCAATGGATAGGCTACCCACGGATCCGTGCGTGGGCCAGACAGGCAGGGGAAGGGGGATGGGGGGGGGGGAAGAGGGGGGGAGGGGAACGGAGATACAGGAGGAAGGATGAAGGTGGGGTTCCTTGGGGTCCCCTGTTTTGCACACCTGTCATGAGATCCAAGAATATATACTTAAATGTATACCGTAGTGGGTTGCCATAACAGTTAACAATGTCTGGTATACTCGGAAATATAGAGTGTAGATTGGCATGGTTAGTCCATTGCACTTTTAAAGTTCTCCTAAAAATGATGCTTTCATTAGAATTTTAATATGTATGAGGCTGTATCCAAAGTAATGAAAAAGTAGGCAACACTTTATTAACTTACATAGGCTGTTCAAATTTTGCATGTTGGTAGAGTAACTATTCCTCTATAGTAATTTTTCAACTTCTTTCTTTTCATTGCAAGTAAAAAATGGATTCCATGCAGAAGCAACATGTCATCAATGAGTTCATGATAAAGAAGGGGTGCAAGCTGCCCCGACATCCACAGAAGGCTACAGAATGTTTACAGTGATGACACCATTGAAAAGAGGCGTCAATAAAAAGACATTGCTCTTGTCTTTGGAGTCATCACCAGGGCCGTTTTTAAGGCAGGGCAAAAGGGGCAGCTGCCCTGGGCCCTGTGATTGTTGTGGGGCCCAAAGCAGCTGCCTCATACTTGCCAACTATCCTGGTTTAAATTCCCTCATCCCTTGAGGTTTTAGTCCTGTGCTGTGTCCCAATATCTGTGTGAAGTGCTGCTACTAATGCTGCCCAGCTCTGTCCTATTGTTGTGTACAGATGACTCACCTGCAGACCCTGTGTTTACATGTAAATTACGGGCATTCATATGTAAATAGCGGTGGCTGGCGGCATTGATATGTATTTAATGCCCCACTGAGGTCATATCCACAGTAATCTCTAGCAACCAATCAACAAGCAGAAATCATGTGCTGTAACCTCTAGCAACTAATCAGTGAGCGTAATGTGTGCTGTAACCTCTAGCAACCAGTCAGTGAGCGGTAATGATACACTGTAACCTCTGGCAACCAGTCAGTGAGCGGTAATGATACACTGTAACCTCTGGCAACCAATCACAATAGCTGCCTGATCTGATTCAGTAAACTGATTTTGAGTCTAGCTGCTACTTATTGTATGTCTCAGAGAAGCAGGTTGAGAGCAAAACTGCATGGGGGGCCCCAAGAAAAGTTTTGCCCAGGGTCCAATCAATATAAAAGACGGCCCTGGTCATCACTGTAAACATTCTGTAGCCTTCTGTGGATGCCGGGCTGCCTGCATCCTTCCTTCATCAAGAACTCAATGAGAGCGTATTGCTCCTGCATGGAATCCATTATTTACCTGCAATGAAAAAGAAGAAGAGTTACTATGAATGTGAAATTTGAAAGACCTTATGTATATATTCATTGTTTTTTTTTTTTTTTTTCCACATAGAGCAGTGGAAAGTTATTGTAGAATTTTATACACTGAACACTTTGATCAGCAAGGCATTCACACGCTGCCTCTGCAAGCTAAGCTGCACGGAAGATCCCATCTGTTTTTCTAATTACTTCCTTCAAACAGTATCTTTACTTGTTTTTGTCCCAGAGCTTTTCTTGTTGAATCAGCAGCTGTACGCACTTATAGAAAAGTTACGTTTGCACTATCATGCCATTCTCCTTTAATGATAAAGCACTGCCAAAAATCTGTTTCTATAAACGCACTATTCAAGAGATTTAAAGAACGCAGGCACACCACTGTATTGTGTTTTGCAGGAACTGAAAGTTTGTTGTATCTGAATACTTTGTTTTTGTATTTTTTGTCTCTTCTAGCTAAAGGACTGGGATGTTCCTTTTATGCCCCTGTACACACGGTCGGAAATTCCGACGAAAAAGGTCCGATCGGATTATGTTGTCGGAAAATCCGATCGTGTGTGGGCTCTATCGGACATATACATGGACAACAATGGAATAATCTGGATCACTTCTAGTACACAAGTTTGTCACTTAGGCCCCTTTCACACCGGGGCGTTTTTCATGCGGTGCAGCGCTAAAAATAGCGCCTGTTCACCGCATGAAAAAATCCTGCCCCTTTAACTCCAGTGTGAAAGCCGGCGGGCTTTCACACTGGAGCGGTGCGCTAGCAGGATGACAAAAAAAGTCCTGCTAGCAGGATCTTTGGAGCGGGATAGGAGCGGTGTGTTCACCGCTCCTATACCGCTCCTTCCCATTGATTACAATGGGAGACCGCGGTAAAACCGCGGCAATACCGCCGCAAAGCGCCGCTACGGCGGCGCTCTGCGGGGGGTGTTTAACCCTTTTTCGGCCGCTCGCGGGGGGTAAAACCGCACCGCGAGCGGCCGAAAACCGCGGTGAAAACGACGGTAAAGCAGCGCTAAATATAGCGCTGCTTTACCGTCACCGCGGCTCACCGCCCCAGTGTGAAAGGGGCCTAAACGGCTAAAGAAGGGTTTGTGTTTAAAGCCAAGACAAGGTTTACGTATAACCTGGAAAAGGCAGATCCAGCAGCCATTTCTTAACCACTTGACCACTGGGCAGTTAAACCCCCTTCCTAACCAGACCAATTTTCAGCTTTCGGTGCTCTCACACTTTGAATGACAATTACTCCGTCATGCAACACTGTACCCAAATGAATTGTGTGTCCTTTTTTTCACACAAATAGGAGCTTTCTTTTGGTGGTATTTAATCACCGCTGGGTTTTTTATTTTTTGCGCTATAAATCAAAAAATACTGAAAATTCAGTAAAAAAAAAAAATAATAATTCTTTGTTTCTATTAAAAATTATTGCAGAGTATTGGCAGAGTATTGGCGAGTATTGGCGAGTATTGGCAGAGTATTGGCGAGTATTGGCGAGTATTGGCAGAGTATTGGCAGAGTATTGGCAGAGTATTGGCAGAGTATTGGCGAGTATTGGCAGAGTATTACAGTGTTGCACAGTATTGGTAGAGCATTGCACAGTGGTGGCAGAGCATTGCACAGTGGTGGCAGTGTATTGCACAGTGGTGGCAGTGTATTGACCAGCGCTGTGGGCACTACACATCCAGCCCACAGCGCTGGTCCCATCTCTCCCCCTCTCCGCTTCTCCCTTCTCTGTACCGATCGGTACAGAGAGGGGAGGGAGGAACCGGCGTCATGACGTGATGCCGGTTTGTGTACATGTGATCGCTCCGACATTCGACGGAGCGTTCACGTGGTAAACGGCCTCTATCAGCGGCTGTTTACCGTGATCCATGATGCGCCGGGTCCTCGGGACCGGCGGTCACGGATGTTCCCGAGTGCGCGCCCCAGGGGGCGCGCGGGAGAAAGTTTCTCGGAGGACGTCCGTAGGACGTCCACTCAGGGAAACCCGACCACGCTGTAGACATCTTTCGACTATAGCGCGGTCGGCATGTGGTTAATGAAGTTTTGTACTTGGGGAAACTTTTTAAACTTCAATGAATAAGCTATGGGGGGTACCTCGTCCTAATGAGTGTACAAAAAAGAGAACAAGAGGGGGTTTAGCCAACCTGACGGACTATTACGGTACCTGAACAAAGTCGGATTTTACATACTAGATAGTTTATATAAATATCTTTTTATTCTTACAAAAATAGAAAATAGTGTATATAGACATTAAAACAGAAAAAAATTCATTGAATTTATAATATGCATACAGACGCAATGGATTACATTATTGATTCAAACATGCTGGTCAAAAGATGGTTGACGCGGTCAAAAGATGGTTGACGCGTTTCGCGTTCAGGTACCGTAATAGTCCGTCAGGTTGGCTAAACCCCCTCTTGTTCTCTTTTTTTTTGTACTTGGGGAAACTATTTCTCCATCTGCTCAGAAAGGTGTGCTGTAGACAACCAATGGCACAATTTCATTTAGTAGAAGCAAAATATAAAGTGATAAACCAAGAAATGGTTTGCTAGCCTGTCCCAGAATCGACATGGTCTTGGGTCTACACAGCATGCACCCTTGTCCAAGTATTCAGAGCACTCGGTATTGTGTGTGTGCGTGTCCTTATTTACAAAATGAGATATTGTTCTTGATAAATAAAACTTGATACTCTAATGCCGCGTACACACGATCGGAATTCTCGTCGGAAAAAACTCTGACGGTTTTTCCAACAGAATTCCGACGGAATTCCGCTCAAGCGGTGTTGCCTACACACGGTCACACCAAATTCCGACGGTCAATAACACAGCGGCATAAAACACGTTCGACAGCACTATAAAAGGCAAGTTTAGAAAACCGAACGGGCAGGGATGGACGTAGCGTCCGCACGGAGGGAGGAGTCTGAGCCCGAGGGCCGAGGAGAGCGGGTGAATAGCTAGGGAGGACGTGGGACCGGACCGCGCCGTGTGAGAGACGCCGCGGACGCCCGCATGACTCCCTGGGCAAAGGAAAGCAGGATGCATGGATCCTCCCGGAGAACAACTAGATCGGTGAAGCGGCGACCCTGAACGGGATCGCAAGTAGTGGCCCCCCCCATCCCACCCTACCTCCGCCAACCCACCACCTCCTGCACAGCGGTACGGGACCTCACGAACTCCCAGAGAAGGTATGGTCTGTGAGTATATCATACAACCACTTGAAGCTCTTCTCTCGCGGAGGTAAGACAATAGTAATGTCTGATACACTGGGAAGTTTATTTTGTGTGCCAGGATGTCATTAGCATAGGGAAAGCAGCACAGGACACGTGCGCCCCACCGCACAGGAAGAACTAACATAACCAGCAGACCCAGCAGACCCAGCAGTGTGAATGTTTGATGTATGGCTCCGGCTCTCCCCCCCACCACCCCGCCTCAGCAAATGCAGTACAAACAAACACGGTCAGTGCTGCAAGGAAGGTCCCGACCGTGAGTTTACCTCACACCTATATTGAAACCTGGTCCACCTGGAGTGAGTGATGGTCAGATTTGGTCCCCTGTTTCATTGATTTTTCTGAGCGCCCTTGTCTCTCCCCCTCTCCTCTACTCTCGCTGAGGCACGATCCCCCTCCCCTCCTGTAAGAGGGGATAGGTGGGTTATAGCCCAAATCGACCCCATATCAAAAGGGGAGCAGCAACTGGCGCTCAGTGTGCCCCCGGATCACTCTGTGCTTATACAGTAGTGCAAAAATTTACCTGTATGCGTACTTAAATCGCATCGGGTGGACTTGGGTGTGCACTGAGCCCCAGAGCGGACAATTTTTTGCAACAAGGGGGTGTGGTTCCCTTCCCTTTAAATGCAGCCTGGATATAGCTGGAGCCCTAAAGTGATTGTCTGAAGTATGATAGATGTACATGGTGCCTATGTAGCTCTATTTTTTCATTCTAAAAAGCTGCACTATCGAATGAAATTGTGATTCTGATCGGTGCCTGGGAAGATCGATTATCACACACTAAAAGCTGCACGATGGAATGAAAGTGAGATTCTGATTGGGGTTCATGGAGATATGTTACCATATACCAAATACTGCACTATGGAATGAAAGTATGACTCCGATTGGTATCTACGAAAACCCACTGTCCATTGTGGCTCAGCCTGACGTCAGATGTCTGAATAGGACTGGTACCTCAGATTATGTATGTCTTATTTAAACTCCAGATTTTTCTTAAACACGAAACCATGGTTAAAATATAAAACCACATGTTTGTATGTCGCCCACGTCATCAAGATCAGTGACCCTATGTAACATATTGTAATTATCGATCGATTCTACCAGTAGAGCTATTTGGTAGGACACTGAAAAGGTGTAAACTGCTTATTGCTGAAGCTAACTAGCAGGAAAGGCGAACAAACTCCCCCATTCAAATATAACAGCCCCAGCCATTGCGTAAGCGTCTAGTGCCCCACTTAAAGACCCTACAGACGGAAAAGACCCCCCCCAGTCTTTTGCAAACTTGACTGTATACACTAGAGGGACACCCAGAGGGGCAAAAGACGGCCTTAAAGCAAGGATCCCATTAAAAGGTAGGAGGTGGAAAAGGGCCCAGGAGGCCCAGGTTCACAACAAGACTGGGGAAGAGAATCAGACCCACTAAAAAGGCCAACATGAGCAAAGACCCAGCCAAACAGCCTAAGAAAACTACCACCAAAGGCAGCAAAGGGGAGACAAGCACAATCAAACACTATTTAAGACAGGGTGCAAGTCCAAAAACATCGGGAAAATAAACTCGGGCCGGAGTCGCCCCGGAGAGTAGGGACGGGGCGGAAGGAGAAATTAACGACTCCAGAGCGGACCTCACAATGGAGACTGAGACTGAGCCTAGTAGGGGGGAGGATCAACAATCAGGAACCCACATCCCTAATAAACTTGAAATGGAGGCGATGCTATTACGCCTGGAAAACGTAATCAAACTTGAAATTAACGCCCTACGGGAGGATATGGGACATCTGTTGTCCAGGGTTGAAGCGGTGGAGGGGAGAGCGGACTCTATAGATTTGGAAATCGTGAAGCTGAAAACACAATTAAAAGGCGCCTACCTCACTCAGAGAGACACCCTCTACAAGTTAGAGGACCAAGAAAATAGGGATAGGAGGCAAAATCTGAGGCTGCGTGCCGTCCCGGAACAAAGAGGGGAAGACCTAGAAAGAAAACTACGGGAAATCTTGGGCCCCATAAGTGGCAAGGACGCAGATCACTTTCCCCACACAGAAAGGATACACCGAGTAGGAAGACCCGAAAGGGGGGGCGCAGAGCGGCCCCGGGACATAATTGTCAGATTCAGCTACTTTAAAGAAAAAGAGGACCTGTGGGCTAAAATAAAAAATAAATCTCCCATACTGCATAAGGAAGCTGAAATTCAAGTATACGCAGATCTATCGGCCCGAACCCTCGAAAGACGGAGACATCAGAAACCCCTGTTGGAAATATTGAAAAGGGAAAACATAAGATATAACTGGGGTTTCCCCTCATGCTTAATAGGGTTAAAAGAGGGGTGCACGGCCAGGTTGAGGTACCCGGAAGAAGTGCAGGGATTTTGTACAAAACTCGGGATCCCAGTCCCGAATCTGCAGGGCTGGATTGAAATGGAAGGCTGGGGAGACCCTGGGGGGGGGCGGGGGGGGGAAGGAGGAGGGGTGAATGCCCACATGTAGCTGCAAAAGAATTCTGCTCAAATCGGCCCTGCCCCCTCCCCCTCTGCGCCCCGAGTCCGGGCCGCGGAGGGAGAGGGGAGGGCTAAACAAACTCCACCTCACCAGGAATCCGGAGTCTAAGGGAAGCCACAAAGGATGGCCCCCAAGGACCCGGGGACCCTAGTCGGGGTAAGAGGGGGGGGGAGAGGAGGGGTGGGAGAGGGAGGGGAGGAAGGGAGGGGAGGGGAGGTGAGAAAGGGGGAGGGGGGGGGGAGAAGGAGGGGGGAAGGAAGGGGAGGGGAGGGGGAAAGGGGGAGGGAAACCCCGTCCGCTGTGGGGCCGCTACCACCATCAATACTCCAGAGGGAAGAAGGAAAGAAAAGGGAAAAAAAAAAAAAAAAAAAAAAAAAAACCTCAAAAATAAATGAAGGATATAGAAATTAAATTTTTATCTTATAATGTAAAAGGTTTAAATTCTCCTGGCAAGCGTTCTAAAATTCTGGAGGAAGTAGAGAGATATGGCGCGGGTATAGTGTTTCTGCAAGAGACTCACCTGGCGTATTCCTCAAATATTAGACTTTTCTCTCCAGCTCTCCCAAATTGGTTTTATGGAGATACTATCTCAAGCAGGGCAAGAGGAGTGGCTATCGGGATGGCGAGGGATATCGACTTCACGGTGGAGGAGAGAATGACGGACCCTGAGGGGAGGTACCTGTTTCTTAGGGGCTCCCTCCTAGGGGTAGAATTAACACTGGCCAATGTCTATGCCCCCAACGTTAAACCTATCTCATACCTTGAAGCAATTCTGGGCAAGTTGAGAGCTTTCAGGAAAGGATATTTGATCCTGATGGGGGATCTCAATTTTGCGATGGACCCCGCGAGGGACAGTACGTCTGGTGGAACGGGGAGGGGCAACACCCAACTGAAACGGATTAAAAAAAAACTATCGGAGGACCAACTGCTGGATGTATGGAGGATCCAGCACCCGCAGCTAAGAGACTACTCGTTCTTCTCCCCCGTCCACCAGACGTACTCACGCCTGGACTATATTTTAATAGACCATGGCATACTGGAAAGGGTCAAAGAATCAGATATTGGAATAGCCTCCCTTTCGGACCATGCGCCGGTATCCATGAGGCTAAGGTTCCCCGGACATAAACAGCCCTCCAGCGGATGGAAACTAAACCCAGAATTGCTACATGACAAAGAAATTAGGGACTATATAAAACGGAGCTAGAATGGTTCTTTCAAACCAACGACAACGGGGAGGTCTCAGAGGCCCAACTGTGGGACGCCCATAAAGCGTACATTAGGGGGCTCCTGATAGCTAAAGCCTCATGGAAAAAAAAGGAGAGGCTGGGAAAAACGCAGGCCTTAATGGCCGAGATTAAAACCCTGGAGCAAAAGCACAAATCTGGGGGGGTATCTAGCCAGAGTATATATATAGAGCTTATAGATAAGAGAGAGGAATTAAAAGACCTAGCGGAACAGGAAGTTAGACAGAAGTTCAATAAAATGGCGAGGGAACAGTATATCTGGGGCAATAAGCCAGGGAAATATTTAGCAAGGAAATTACAAAAAAAGAAAACTAGAAATTTTATTGAAAAAATCCAAACAAAAAATGGGGAGATGAAGTTTATCCCGGGTGAAATTGCCTCCACATTTAGAGACTATTACAAAGAACTCTATGAGGTGAAAACCAAGGGAAACAACGACAGCATCGGAAACAGCCAGAAAACCTCCGAGTTTCTAGGGAGGGCAGGGCTAACGGCTCTAGGCGGGGAGGAGAGAGATGAGCTCGAGAGGCCAATAACTGAGGAGGAGATTTTAGCAGCCATAAATAACTCACCAACAGGAAAGAGTCCGGGCCCGGATGGCTTCACGGCCTTATATTATAAAACGTATAAAGAGATTCTTACACCGAGATTGCTGCGATACATGAATGGCCTAGGGATAGACTACGACATGAGTGTAGAGGCCCTAAAAGCTACGATCACCCTCTTGAAGAAGGAAGGGAAGGATGGATCGGTGTGCTCAAATTATAGACCCATCTCCTTATTAAATTTTGACACAAAATTATACGCCAAGATACTGGCGGATCGAATAAAGGGGCACTTGGGCACACTGATCCATCCGGACCAGGTCGAGTTTGTCCCAGGCAGAGAGGGGAGGGACAATGGAATCCGGACACTGCTAGCCATACAGAGGATGGGAGATTCGAGAACCCCCAGTCTACTACTCTCAATAGACGCTGAAAAAGCATTTGACAGGGTAGACTGGGGGTTCATGTTCAACACTCTACAGAGGATGGGCTTCGGACCCAGAATTATTCAAAAAATTAAAACCTTATACAATCACCCGAAAACAAACATCAAGGTCAATGGAACGACCTCTGCTGAGTTCGAGCTGTTTAACGGAACTAGGCAGGGCTGTCCACTCTCCCCGCTCCTCTTTATTTTATCTCTGGAACCGCTGTTGGCTACAATCCGCGGAAACCCAGAGGTGGAAGGCTGTAAAGTCGGCAGCGAAGAGCACAAACTTGCGGCCTTCGCGGACGACGTCCTCTTTTACATAAGCTCACCCCAGAAGTCAGTTCCTATATTGCTTAAAATCTTAAAGGAATATGGGGAATTAACAAACTTTAGAATCAATGCTTCAAAAACATTTATCCTTAATATTAACCTCAATAAAGTAGAGAAACAGAACCTACAGAAAACAGTTAGCTTCGTTTGGAAAAAAAGGATAAAATACTTGGGAATAGAACTGGCCAACAACCCGAGGAAATTATACAAAATAAACTATATCCCGCTCCTAGAAGACATAAAAAAAAATGCCAAGAGCTGAAGGGAAAAATTCTATCCTGGACAGGCAGGATTAATTCGGTAAAAATGATGATATTACCAGTCATCACATACAAATTCCAGATGCTCCCCCTCCCTCTCCCAAAACAGTACCTCGGTAAATTAAGAGCTATTATAATGAATTTCATATGGAATTACAAAAAACATAGAATCTCCCTCCAAGTTCTAAAACAAGACAAAAGTCAGGGCGGTCTTGCGGTCCCAGACATAGAAAGTTACTACCATGCTATAGCACTATTGAGAATCGCAGAATGGGGTAAAACAGGCAACACTAAAAGATGGGTTAGTTTGGAGGAAGCACTGAGTGAAGTTAGGCTGGGGAAGATTGTGTGGAATCCTCCGAAAAGCCGGACACTGGGAGAAAAAACACACATAATCACCATCACGACTTTGAAAATCTGGGATAAAATATATAAAATATTCAACAAAAAATATAACTCGCCACTTATAGCACTTAAAGAAAATCCTTTTTTCCCGCCAGGGTTAAAGGAAATAGGAGGTGATTGGATTAGAAAGGACTGCACGAGACTAGGGGAAGTTATTAGTAAGGGGAAGGTTATGACATTGCACGAGTTACAGAACAATGAGGCTTTTTCCATAAATGGATGGCGGCATCGCCAGCTGACCCACTTTGTGGGCTCTCTCCCTAGCCCATTAAGGGAGGCTAGGGATCTAACAAAATTAGAGAAAATCTTCACGGCAGAATGCTCAAAAAAAAGAATATCCAGAATATATAAACTGTTATTAGAAAGAGATAGACCGGAGATGCCGCCATACTTTATCAAATGGGAAAGCGAACTAGGAACACAATTAGAAATAGGCACAAGTAAGAAAATCTTAAAATTAGCACATGGGTCAGCTGTAGATGCGAGAACTGCAGAAACAAATTATAAGTGCATGGCTAGGTGGTATAGAACCCCGGACAGGGTCAGCAATTTTCAGGTGGATACATCTGCGAACAGCTGGAGGGGGTGCGATCAAAGGGGCACGATGGGTCATTTATGGTGGGAGTGTGCTAAAATCAAAAAATTTTGGGAGACTATCCTAAAATACATAAAAGAAATAACAACGATCGAGGTAAAAAATGACCCTTGGGTGGTACTTATGCATGCCACATCCAAGGAAATTAAGCAATATAAAGGCTCATTGATCCCCCATCTGCTTAACGCGGCTAAAAAGGTAATTCCAAGGAGGTGGAAGGACAAGGAAAGCCCACCCTTATGGGAATGGGTTGACGCAGTGGAATCCACTTACATGATGGAATGTGTGTTGTACATCGGGGAGGAGGACAGAGAGGCCACGAGGGCTAGATGGGAGAGCTGGAGAAAATTCAAGAGGTCTTGGAGCTACAGGGAGGCTTTGCGAGTGCAGCCGTGACAACTGGTGACCCCTGGGGGGCGATGCCGAAAGGAGATCCAGCCGCGGAAAGGCAGACACTAAGGGCAGGAGAAGACACTGGGGAGAAAGGACCACTATACAACAACAAAACAGCGGACGGGGTTGGGGAGGGCGGGGGCACGGGGGGGACAGGGGGGAGGGGGGGGAAATAAAAACCCCCAGGGGGGTTAACTGGAATAGAGATAGAACGGGACTTAGGATAAAGGAAGCGGAGGGGGAGTGGAGGCTGGGTGGGATCTCAGATGTATGTATGTATTTTTGGGCTTTGTAAACTTCATGGATGCCCGACTCAGGTCCCCTATCCCCCTCAACTCTAGGGGGGAAAAAAAAAAAAAAAAGGGGGAGAATGAAACAATCCACTAATGATGCTAAGACAAATAGAGGGATGGAGATGCGGGCATAGCTGACACTCACCCACGAATATTCTTTCTGAAGTGGAGAAATAAAAAAATAAAAAAAAAAATAAAAAAAAATAAAAGGCAAGTTTAATGCTTCTGAGCATGCGTCAAAATGTTTCCGAGCATGCGTCGGAATTTTGCGTGTCGGAATTGCATACACACGATCGGAAAATCCGATAGAAAGGTTTTCCGTCGGAAAAATTGAGAACAGGTTCTCAATTCAAAGTCCGTCGGAAATTCCGACAGAAAAAGACCGTTGGGCATACACACGGTCGGAAAATCCGATGAAAAGCTCCCATCAGACTGTTTCCATCGGAAATTCCGACCGTGTGTACGCCGCATTACTTGTTGAAACACTGGACTGTATGACATTTTTATTTAACCTCACATTTTAGACAGCTACTTTTACGTGGTCTTTCCCTGTGAAAATTACGGCATGCACGCCGTAGGTCTGTGAGCTGAGAATTATGTCTTGTGCATGTATCTTGTTCTGAGTTTATGGTCTTAGCAAACAGCTATGTTAAGAGAATCAATACATCCTTACAGGGAAGATTCATAATGGCTAAACGACCACATATATATTTTTATTATTACCGTGGAACTCTAAGCTTGTATAGATGGCCGTATTCCCTTGGTGACTAATTCCAATAATTTCCTAACATGCCATACAGTGTAGAGCGTATAGGAGTCGGGAGGAAATGGGGTTGCCAGATTCTTGAAATGTATTATTTGAAGTAGTTAATTGAAAAAAATTGAAGCCATTTTTGCAAAATTGACATAATATACAGTCCCTTAATGCACATGTATCAATGAGTATATGATATCCAAAGGAATGGATGCACGCCGTTTTTGCTAATGCGACACACCATAATGTATGGTAGTGCATTACCGTGTGTTGTGGTACACTGCAATGCATGTCCTATGCACATTATCACAAGGATCAGTATAACTTTATACCTTCCTTATATATTATCAGCAACCCTGTATCTTGGCCTAGGCCGACAAGGCCCAGGCCAGAAGGGCAGCACAGACAGAGTCCTCGCCAGCTTGCGCTACACTGTTAGGCCCCTTTCACACTGGGGCGGGAGCCGCGGCGACGGTAAAGCAGCGCTATATTTAGCGCTGCTTTACCGTCGTTTTAGCCGCGGGATTCGGCCGCTAGCGGTGCAGTTTTAACCCCCGCTAGCGGCCGAAAAAGGGTTAAAAATCCCCCGCAAAGCGCCGCCGCAGCAGCGCTTTGCGGCGGTATTGCCGCGGTATTACCGCGGTGTCCCATTGAGATCAATGGGTAGGAGCGGTATAGGAGCGGTGAATACACGGCTCCTATACCGCTCCAAAGATGCTGCTAGCAGGACTTTTTTGACCGCCCTGCTAGCGCACCGCTCCAGTGTGAAAGCCTGCCGGCTTTCACACTGGAGTGAATGGGGCCGTATTTTTTCAGGCGCTGTTTTTAGCGCTGTACCTCCTGAAAAACGCCCCAGTGTGAAAGTGGCCTTAGTGTACCATAAGTCTTATTGGGTGGACTGGGCTGAGAGGCAGATTAGTTTAGCGCCCCCCATAAAGCGGCTGCACCGCTTCCGGTATGCGGGCGGCCGGCATTCCGCAACTATGTGGAGGGGGGGGGGGGCGCCGCTTCTAATTTTGACTGTCCTCTCATCCTGGACCACAAACCTTCCTCACTGTGCTTTTCTGCTGCACCATTGGCATTGTTATATCTTCTTAGTCCTCTCCATAGAATTATCAGAAATTTGTGCTTAAAGTAGAACTATAGGCAACACTTTCTTTTTTTCATTTTGGATAGAGTAAGGGAGGGCTATAGCCCCTGTCAGTTTTTTTTTTACCATTCCTGTCCCATTGTAGAGATTTCCCTTCCTGCCCCACAGCCAAACAGGAAAAGAGAGGAAATCTATGCAAATTAAGGGAATCCATTGCCCCCCCCCCCCACAGGCCCTCAGAACTAGTGTCCCCGCTCTAAAATGTCAGGGCGGGTCTTAAACAGCAAGGGGTGTGGCCTTGACAGGAAGGGGTGGGTCATATTTAAATTAGGGGGTGCATGAGTTTAGCCAGGCCTAGGGCAGCACAAAAACCTAAATACACTACTGGTTATGAGTCGTAAATGACAAATGGCCCCTATTCAGATAACCATTCCTCACAGTTAATCTACACATGTTTGTTTTTTGAACCTGAAGAAGGGCGCAAGCTTTACAGCCCGAAACTGTTGAACTGGAACGATATTCAATTTATTTGTATATAAATGCACCTAAATAGATTTTTTACGTGCAGCAATCCTTGGACTCTCAGATGGAGATAGATATAGATATATATATATATATATATATATATATATATATATATATATATATATATATATATATATATATATATATATATATACATACATATACAGTGTGTATATATCTATATATATATATATATATATATATATATATATATATAGATATATATCTATATATATATATAGATCAAAAAATAAAGAAAATGCAAAGAGGCATCCCAGTTTTCTGCCTTATTAGAACCATACTATTGCTTATGGCGAGGAAAAAGCTGGTCTGGGATTTGCTGATTGCACGCATAGCGTTCCAATGCATCTGCGATATGTACAAAATGTGTTAAGGGGGGAGGAAGCATTTCATCTGTGAATGTGCTAAACTTGCTCTTGTACATATCCCTGAGCAATATTCAAAGAGCTCAACACATTTCTACCTAAAACTACCATTGCAGCACAGTTCATTAAGGAGAATGTAAATGCACAATCATCACATCTCAGCTGTTTTTAATGACCTAGAAGCATCTGGTAACTTTCATTATAAATAATCACTGGATTTGAAATGGAGTCATCATACTTCTTTTTTATTTTTTTATTTTTTTTCATGTGTTTTCAAAGTGAGGCAGGCTGCAATCAACATTTTGGCAAAACGGTCTGTGAGACTGGAAATTACATGACATTTAAAGTGAAACTCTACTTTTCGAGGACATTTTTTTTATCATGGTGTATCTTTTTGCAAGGGTTGTAGCAAATGCTGTTGCAGATCTTCGCACACTTCTCTTTTGTAGGTACAAACCAAAGACAAACCATCACAGTAACTAATGCCCCGTACACAAGATTCGGAAATTTCGCCAGCAAAAGTCCGATGAGAGCTTTTGGTCGGAAATCCCGATCGTATGTATGCTCCATCAGACTTTTGCTGGCGGAATTTCCGCCAGAAAAAGATTGAGAGCAGGTTCTCTATTTTTCCGTCCAAAAAAGTTCGGAAATTCCGTTCGCCTGTATGCAATTCCGGCTAACAAAAAAACATGCATGCTCAGAATCATCGCTTCGTATGGAACTTCCCCTTTCTAGTGCCATCGTACGTGATGTACGTCACGGCGTTCTTGACGGTCGAAAGTTCAGATAACTTTTGTGTGACCGTGTGTATGCAAGCCCAGCTTGAGCGGAATTCCGTCGGAAAAACCATCCAAGGTTTTTCCGATGAAAATTCCGATCGTGTGTACACGGCATTAGTGTTTCTCAACCCTTTTTCAGTCAAGGCAACCTTTAAAAATTATGGACAGTTTTGAGGCAACCCTTTAAAAATTATGGACTGTTTCGAGGCAACCCTTTAAATAATTATGGCCAGTTTCGAGGCAACCCTTTAAAAATTATGGACAGTTTCAAGGCAACCCTTTAAAAATTATGGACAGTTTCGAAGCCACCCATTAAAAATTATGGCCAGTTTCGAGGCAACCCTTTAAAAATTATGGACAGTTTTGAGGCAACCTTTTAAAAATTATGGACAGATTCAAGGCAACCCTTTAAAAATTATGGACAGTTTCGAAGCCACCCATTAAAAATTATGGACAGTTTTGAGGCAGCCCTTTAAAAATTATGGACAGTTTCGAGGTAACCCTTAAAAAATTATGGATAGTTTTGAGGCAACCCTTTAAAAATTATGGACAGTTTTGAGGCAACCTTTTAAAAATTATGGACAGATTCAAGGCAACCCTTTAAAAATTATGGACAGTTTTGAGGCAACCCGTTAAAAATTATGGACAGTTTTGAGGCAACCTTTTAAAAATTATGGACAGTTTTGAGGCAACCTTTTAAAAATTATGGACAGGTTCGAGGCAACCCTTTAAAAATTATGGACAGTTTCGAGGCAACCCTTTAAAAATGATGGACAGTTTCGAGGCAACCCTTTAAAAATGATGGACAGTTTCGAGGCAACCCTTTAAAAATTATGGACAGTTTTGAGGCAACCCTTTAAACATTATGGACAGTTTCGAGGCAATCCTTTAAAAATGTTGGACAGGTTCGAGGCAACCCTTTAAAAATTTTGGACAGTTTAGAGGCACCCCATTCTAAAATGTAAAAGCTATTCTAATAGTTTTACATAATGCAGCAACATCCACAAGCCTAAGTAGGACACCCGACATTAGAGGTGATTTATTCTTCCAAAGCAAATACACTTTTGCAAACTGGTACTGACTAGTATGCCAATGTTTCTCTTCTCCCTCAATTTTTCTCCATCACTCTGCTAAGGTGACCCCATCGCTGAGGGAGAGGGGCAGGGGGAGGGTCAAACAAGGATGCTGTGCAGGCGACTGACATCCTCATCAACTGATGATGCCATTGGCCGTTAGGATGCCAGCAGCTAGAAGGTTGTAATGTTGCACAATAAAAACCTGTGATTTGTGTAACTAAAAAGGCAGCCTTCATCCACATGCTGGCTTGTATACAATGTTTGGACAATTTTTTAGGCATTTTGCAAAGGCACCCTGGTTGAAAAGGGTAGAGTAAGTTCTTTAAATTTAGTAAGTAATTTAGTAAGTAGGGATGAGCCGAACACCCCCGGGTTCGGTTCGAACCAGAACCTTCGAACGGACCGAAAGTTTGCGCGAATTTTCGAACCCTATACGTTATAATGGACGCGAACGTTCGAAATCAAAAGTGCTAATTACAACGGCCAATATGCATGTTAATGTCATAAAACAGGTTTGGGGACCCGGGTCCTGCCCCAGGGGACATATATCAATGCAAAAAGAACTTTTAAAAACTAACGTTTTTTCGGGAGCAGTCATTTTAATGATGCATAAAGTGAAAAAAAAAAAGTGAAATTTTCCTTTAAATATGGTACCTGGGGGGTGTCTAAAGTATGCCTGTGAAGTGGCATGTGTTTCCCGTGTTTAGAACTGTCCTTGCACAAAATGACATTTGTAAAGGAAAAAAAGAAGCCATTTAAAAACCACTTGCGGCTTTAGGTTTGTTCTTAAGTAGAATCTGAACAGGTACATTATGAAGTGTAGCTCCATCCCAAAAAAATCTATTTTTAAGCTTTTTGGAGAACATAGGGAGGGGTTATCACCCCTGTAACATTTGCTGTCTTTGCACATCTGTTCAGAACATGTCACCTCACTTTCCGTCCCAATGACAAATGTTTTTGGAAAAGTGGGGTTTTAATTGAAACAAGGATTGGTGATAAAGTATCAGTAGAGAGGAGATACCTTTTTCCCAAATTAAATCTAACAGGATAGAATTTCCCTTCCTAGGGGTAGATTTCCTCTCACTTCCTGTTTTCTCTTTCCATTTGCAAGTAGGAGTCGTTTGTAAGTTGGATGTTTGAAAGTAGGGGCCTGGCGTATATACTCTGCAGAAATTTGCCCTATTAGAGGTTGGTGTAGCCACAAGACTGGTGGGCACAGGAATGGGCCCTGCTATGAGTTAATAGATCAAGATTTGTAATTGCATGCACCTGTTGAACAGGGCAGAAAAATTGGGGGTGGTGGTGGTGGTGGACGGTGTTGCCACAAGACTGTAAGCTCTCACAGTTACTCTTGGTGGGCGCAGGAATGGGCCCTGCTGTGAGTTATTAGATCAAGATTTGTAATTGCAAGCACCTGATGAACAGGGCAGAAAAATTGGGCCTTTGGCGGTGGTGGTGGACGGTGTTGCCACAAGACTGTAGGCCCTCACAGTTACTCTTGGTGGGCGCAGGAATGGGCCCTGTTGTGAGTTATTAGATCAAGATTTGTAATTGCAAGCACCTGATGAACAGGGCAGAAAAATTGGGCCTTTGGCGGTGGTGGTGGACGGTGTTGCCACAAGACTGCAGGCCCTCAGTTACTCTTGGTGGGCGCAGGAATGGGCCCTGCTGTGAACTATTAGATCAAGATTTGTAATTACCCGCCCCTGTTAAACAGGGGCTGAAAAATTGTGCCTTAGGCACTGGTGCTGGTGCCACAACACTGCAACCCCTCACAGAGACTGTACTTGGAGCACAGCAGTCACACGTGTTGCGAAGCATTTTTTTAAAAAATTGGAAGTACACGCCCCTGTTAAACAGGGGCTGAAAAATTGTGCCTTAGGCACTGGTGCTGGTGCCACAACACTGCAACCCGGCCCTCACAGATACTGTACTTGGAGCACAGCAGTCACACGTTTAGCGAAGCATTTTTTTTAAAAATTGTAAGTACCCGCCCCTGTTAAACAGGGGCTGAAAAATTGTGCCTTAGGCACTGGTGCTGGTGCCACAACACTGCAACCCGGCCCTCACAGATACTGTACTTGGAGCACAGCAGTCACACGTGTTGCGAAGCATTTTTTTAAAAAATTGTAAGTACCCGCCCCTGTTAAACAGGGGCTGAAAAATTGTGCCTTAGGCACTGGTGCTGGTGCCACAACACTGCAACCCGGCCCTCACAGATACTGTACTTGGAGCACAGCAGTCACACGTGTTGCGAAGCATTTTTTTAAAAAATTGGAAGTACACGCCCCTGTTAAACAGGGGCTGAAAAATTGTGCCTTAGGCACTGGTGTGGTGGCATGGATCATTGAGGAGGAGGAAGAGGATAGTCAGTGAACATAAGAGGACAGTCACTCAGCATCAGCATAGGCAGTCTTGAAGGGATGTGACATTAAAAATTATTCGGTTATATCCGCCTCAGGTGCCTGGTAGCTGGTGGTGATCCAAGACTGATTCATTTTGATGAATGTCAGTCGATCAACCGAGGCGGTGGACAGGCGCACCCTATGATCAGTCACAAATCCTCCAGCAGCACTGAATGTGCGTTCGGAAAGAACGCTGGAGGCAGGACAGGCCAGTAGCTCAATTGCATACTGTGCAAGCTCTGGCCAGTGATCCATCCTCAGGACCCAGTAAGCCAGAGGATTTTCGGTGGGAAAGGTGTCCAAGTCTGACCTTGCCCCAAGGTATTCCTGCACCATGTATATCAGACGCTGGCGATGGTTGCTGGAACCGATCATACCTTGGGGCTGCGGACTAAAAAATTGTCTGAACGCATCGGTCAGACGTCCACCTTCCCCACCGCTCCTTCTGCCACTGACCGAAGCCTCAGCAACTCGTCGCCCAGGACCAGGAGTTTGTAGCCTCCCAGTTTCTGGGAACGCGTTGCACAGACCTTTCTGCAAGGCCTCCCTGAGATGTCTCATCCTCTGCTCCCTCTGCGACGGCAAGATAAGGTCCGCAACCTTACCCTTGTACCGCGGATCAAGGAGAGTGGCCAGCCAGTAATGGTCCCTCTCCTTGATCCGAAGAACACGAGGATCCTTCCGCAGGCTTTGCAGGATCAGGAGGCCATGCAGCGTAGGTTAGCTGAGGCATTCGGTCCGGAGTCTTCTGGGTCACTGAGGATGACATGATCGCCAGCCACCTCCTCCCAGCCACGTACAAGTCCACTGGTTTGTTGGGACTGTACATCATCCCTAAAAGACTGCTGCTGCTGATGCTGAGTGCCAGGCTCCACCTCCATGCTCACACAATCCTCCTCCTCCTCCTCCTCCTCCTCCTCATCCTCTTCCTGTGTGATGGGTGGGACAGAAGGAACACTGTCCGGATAAAGGGGGCCTTGAGAGGCAAGGAAGTCCTCCTCTTCCTGCCTCTGTTCTGCCTCAAGTGCCCTGTCCATTATCCCACGCAGCGTATGCTCCAACAGGTGGACAAGAGGGACAGTGTCACTGATGCATGCACTGTCACTGCTCACCATCCTCGTGGCCTCCTCAAATGGTGAGAGGACAGTGCATGCATCCCTGATCATGCTCCACTGACGTGGGGAAAAAAAAAACAAGCTCCCCTGACCCTGTCCTGGTGCCGTAGTTGCAAAGGTACTCATTGATGGCCCTCTGCTGCGTGTGCAGTCGCTGCAGCATGGCCAACGTTGAGTTCCACCTGGTGGGCATGTCACATATTAGGCGGTTCTTGGGCAGGTTCAGCTCCTTTTGCAGCTCAGTCAGCCGAGCACTGGCATTATAAGATCGGCGGAAATGCACACAGACTTTCCTGGCCTGCCTCAGGACATCCTGTAAGCCTGGGAACCTGCCCAAGAACCGCTGCACCACCAGGTTGAGGACGTGAGCCATGCAGGGCACATGGGTGAGCTGCCCCTGTCGCAGGGCGGAGAGGAGGTTGGTGCCATTGTCAGAAACGACCATTCCTGGCTTAAGCTGACGTGGCGTCAACCACCTCTCGGCCTGCCCCTGCAGAGCTGCCAGAACCTCTGGCCCAGTGTGGCTCCTGTCCCCCAAACACACCAGCGCAAGCACGGCATGGCATCTTTTTGCCTGCGTACTTGCGTAGCCCCTTGTACGCCTACGGAGCACCGCTGGTTCCAAGGACAGAGCACTGGAGGAAGAAGAAGAGGAGGGGGTGGAGGAGAGAGGTGTGTCACAACCAGTAGCAGTAGTCGCGTTTTGGAGGCGTGGTGGCGGAACAACCTCCAACACTACTGCACCTTGTCCTGCATCCCTCCCAGCTGCCAATAGAGTGACCCAATGGGCCGTGAAAGAAAGGTACCGTCCCTGTCCATGCCTGCTGGACCATGAGTCAGCGGTAATATGCACCTTACCGCTGACCGCCCTGTCCAGCGAGGCATGGACATTGCCCTCCACATGCCGGTAGAGAGACGGAATCGCCTTCCGCGAGAAAAAGTGGCGTTTGGGAACCTGCCACTGAGGAACCGCACATTGAACAAACTCACGGAAGGGGGCCGAGTCTACCAACTGAAAAGGCAGCAGTTGAAGTGCTAGCAATTTAGCAAGGCTAGCATTCAACCGCTGGGCATGTGGATGGCTGGGAGTGTACTTCTTTCTACGGTCCAGCAGCTGGGGCAGGGAAATTTGCCTGCTGCAATCGGACGTCGGTGTACTGCAAGTACTTGGTTGTGACACACCTAATTCTACACCTTCAGTCCTCTCAGAGCAGCTTTCAGAGAGGACTGAAGGTGTAGTGGGGATGGAGATCCCAGCTGAGGAGGAGCAAGGAGAGGTCCGCTTAGTTCTTTGGTGTGGGTCTTTTATGTGTGCCTGCCAACGAGCTGCATGGCAGGTCGCCATATGTCTGGTCATGCTTGTCGTGCCCAAGCGGCTGATGTTTTGGCCACGCGAGATACGCTTGAGACAAATATTGCAAATAGCAGTGGTGCGATCTGCTGCACTCGTCTCAAAAAAGGCCCACACCAAAGAACTTTTCTGATAACGTGCAGAGGCAGCGCCCTGCACAGGCGGAGCTCTGCGGTGTTGTACAGTTGCTGTGCTGGCCTCTACCTGGCCTCCAGGGGGCATCCTGCCTCGTTGGACATGTGACGCCGCATCCTCCTCCTCCTCGTCCTCCTCCTCATCCTCTCTCCCTTGAGGCACCCACGTGGAGTCAGTGACCTCATCATCCCCTCCCTCTTCACCACTAGAGCAAACCTGGCAGTAAGCTGCAGCTGGTGGAACAGTACTGCCAGATTCCTCAAGCTGGGTATCGTCATCCGAGCCTTCGAATCGTTGGGCATCCTCCTGGAGCATGTACCCAACACTGTGCTCAAAGAGTTCGGGGGACTCCTCAGGAGGACATGGTGGGTCTAGGGAAGGGGTGGCTGATGATGCTCTGTCAGTACCCTGAGCCTGGGTGAGAGAGGATGAGGAGGATGAGGAGGGCTTGGTCATCCATTCTACCAAGCCTTCAGCATGATGCGGCTCCACATGTCCAGCTGCCGAAAATAAAGACGCGCGTGTCCCATGGCCACGTGCTGATGACGATGCACGACCACGTCCACGTCCACGGCCACGTCCACTAGAAACAGAGCCTGCCTGCCCTGTGTTCTTGGCTCTGCACGCTCTGCCTCCCCTTGGCGGTCTTCCAGCCATTGTAGTCGGTAGTCCTGTGGGTGCTGCTGAGAAGAATATATAGGAGCTCTGTGTGATGCCACTAACACACTAGAAGTCCTATGGGTGCTTCTGCAAAGAAAATAGAGGAGCTCTGTGTGATGCCACTAACACACTAGAAGTCCTGTGGGTGCTGCTGAGAAGAATATATAGGAGCTCTGTGTGATGCCACTAACACACTAGAAGTCCTATGGGTGCTTATGCAAAGAAAATAGAGGAGCTCTGTGTGATGCCACTAACACACTAGAAGTCCTGTGGGTGCTTCTGCAAAGAAAATAGAGGAGCTCTGTGTGATGCCACTAACACACTAGAAGTCCTGTGGGTGCTTATGCAAAGAAAATAGAGGAGCTCTGTGTGATGCCACTAACACACTAGAAGTCCTGTGGGTGCTGCTGAGAAGAATATATAGGAGCTCTGTGTGATGCCACTAACACACTAGAAGTCCTATGGGTGCTTCTGCAAAGAAAATAGAGGAGCTCTGTGTGATGCCACTAACACACTAGAAGTCCTGTGGGTGCTTCTGCAAAGAAAATAGAGGAGCTCTGTGTGATGCCACTAACACACTAGAAGTCCTGTGGGTGCTGCTGAGAAGAATATATAGGAGCTCTGTGTGATGCCACTAACACACTAGAAGTCCTATGGGTGCTTCTGCAAAGAAAATAGAGGAGCTCTGTGTGATGGGACTAACACACTTCAAGTCCTATAGGTGCTTCTGGGAAGAAAATAAAGGTCTGTGTGATGGGACTAACACACTTCAAGTCCTATAGTTGCTTCTGGGAACAAAATATAGGATCTCTGTGTGATGGGACTAACACACTTCAAGTCCTATAGGTGCTTCTGGGAACAAAATATAGCTCTGTGTGTGTGATGGGACTAACACACTTCAAGTCCTATAGGTGCTTCTGGGAACAAAATATAGCTCTGTGTGTGTGATGGGACTAACACACTTCAAGTCCTATAGGTGCTTCTGGGAACAAAATATAGCTCTGTGTGTGTGATGGGACTAACACACTTCAAGTCCTATAGGTGCTTCTGGGAACAAAATATAGCTCTGTGTGTGTGATGGGACTAACACACTTCAAGTCCTATAGGTGCTTCTGGGAACAAAATATAGCTCTGTGTGTGTGATGGGACTAACACACTTCAAGTCCTATAGGTGCTTCTGGGAACAAAATATAGCTCTGTGTGTGTGATGGGACTAACACACTTCAAGTCCTATAGGTGCTTCTGGGAACAAAATATAGCTCTGTGTGTGTGATGGGACTAACACACTTCAAGTCCTATAGGTGCTTCTGGGAACGAAATATAGCTCTGTGTGTGTGATGGGACTAACACACTTCAAGTCCTATAGGTGCTTCTGGGAACAAAATATAGCTCTGTGTGTGTGATGGGACTAACACACTTCAAGTCCTATAGGTGCTTCTGGGAACGAAATATAGCTCTGTGTGTGTGATGGGACTAACACACTTCAAGTCCTATAGGTGCTTCTGGGAACAAAATATAGCTCTGTGTGTGTGATGGGACTAACACACTTCAAGTCCTATAGGTGCTTCTGGGAAGGAAATAAAGGTCTGTGTGATGGGACTAACACACTTCAAGTCCTATAGGTGCTTCTGGGAACAAAATATAGCTCTGTGTGTGTGATGGGACTAACACACTTCAAGTCCTATAGGTGCTTCTGGGAACAAAATATAGCTCTGTGTGTGTGATGGGACTAACACACTTCAAGTCCTATAGGTGCTTCTGGGAAGGAAATAAAGGTCTGTGTGATGGGACTAACACACTTCAAGTCCTATAGGTGCTTCTGGGAACAAAATATAGCTCTGTGTGTGTGATGGGACTAACACACTTCAAGTCCTATAGGTGCTTCTGGGAACAAAATATAGCTCTGTGTGTGTGATGGGACTAATACACTTCAAGTCCTATAGGTGCTTCTGGGAAGGAAATAAAGGTCTGTGTGATGGGACTAACACACTTCAAGTCCTATAGGTGCTTCTGGGAACAAAATATAGCTCTGTGTGTGTGATGGGACTAACACACTTCAAGTCCTATAGGTGCTTCTGGGAACAAAATATAGCTCTGTGTGTGTGATGGGACTAACACACTTCAAGTCCTATAGGTGCTTCTGGGAACAAAATATAGCTCTGTGTGTGTGATGGGACTAACACACTTCAAGTCCTATAGGTGCTTCTGGGAAGAAAATATAGCTCTGTGTGTGTGATGGGACTAACACACTTCAAGTCCTATAGGTGCTTCTGGGAAGGAAATAAAGGTCTGTGTTGGGAACAAAATATAGCTCTGTGTGTGTGATGGGACTAACACACTTCAAGTCCTATAGGTGCTTCTGGGAACAAAATATAGCTCTGTGTGTGTGATGGGACTAACACACTTCAAGTCCTATAGGTGCTTCTGGGAACAAAATATAGCTCTGTGTGTGTGATGGGACTAACACACTTCAAGTCCTATAGGTGCTTCTGGGAAGAAAATATAGCTCTGTGTGTGTAATGGGACTAACACACTTCAAGTCCTATAGGTGCTTCTGGGAACAAAATATAGGAGCTCTGCCTGCCTGCCTGCCACGAACACACTACAAGTCCTATAGGTGCTTCTGGGAACAAAATATAGGAGCTCTGCCTGCCTGCCACGAACACACTACAAGTCCTATAGGTGCTTCTGGTAACAAAATATAGGAGCTCTGCCTGCCTGCCACGAACACACTACAAGTCCTATAGGTGCTTCTGGTAACAAAATATAGGAGCTCTGCCTGCCTGCCACGAACACACTACAAGTCCTATAGGTGCTTCTGGTAACAAAAATATAGGAGCTCTGCGTGCCTGCCACGAACACACTACAAGTCCTATAGGTGCTTCTGGTAACAAAATATAGGAGCTCTGCCTGCCTGCCACGAACACACTACAAGTCCTATAGGTGCTTCTGGTAACAAAATATAGGAGCTCTGCCTGCCTGCCACGAACACACTACAAGTCCTATAGGTGCTTCTGGTAACAAAATATAGGAGCTCTGCCTGCCTGCCACGAACACACTACAAGTCCTATAGGTGCTTCTGGTAACAAAATATAGGAGCTCTGCCTGCCTGCCACGAACACACTACAAGCCCCTCTTTCTCAATCAATCTTTGTAACTGAATCTATCTAACTCAATCTCTGTAAGTGAATCTCTCTACCTAACTAAATCCAGCAGAGTGTCACAGAATCAGCCTGCTCAATCTGCGCCGGAACAGCATGTGACCGGCGCAGACGGCGTGGCGGCCTTTTATAGGGGGGGGCGTAGGAAGAACACTCACCTCCTCACGGGCGCCTGTAATCGGCTTTTTTTTTTTTGCTCCTCACGCTGTCAGTGCGAGGAGAAAAAAATAGCCGATTTACCGGCTCTGTTTACATCACATGATCAGCTGTCATTGGCTGACAGTTGATCACGTGGTATGGGGTTGGGATCGACCCCTTACTCCGATCTGTGATCCAGCGAGTCTCATAGACTTTTATTAGAATTACCCTCTAATAAGGAATAGAGTATAATATTTCTCAATGTAAAAATAGTCAGCTGTTCTCCAGCATCAAATATTTTTGTATTCAAATAAAAGAAAAGGTTTTTAGCCTTTTTTTGTGTGTGTTAAGTAATTGGGAAAATTGACTGAATTTATTATGGTATCATTATCATCCAACTTATTTGGATGACTTATGTGGCCTATATAAACCTTTGTATGTCTTTCTCTATGTTGCATCTCTTTTAATGGTCAAATATTCATTGCTTCTGTAAATGACAGAGTTAATTAGGCCATAATTAAATGGAAGTGGCAAACTGCACCAAGACAATTAATGCTCCTTTTTTACAAAAGGTAGTATATTAGATATGGAGTGCAATTATCATTGTTCAGACGAGATAAAAGGCATGCAATGGCAAACAGTTTTCCGATGAAAACTGTAGTTTTCTTTATTCTCTTTTTTTTTTATTTTTTTCTTTCTCGGTCTTTCTATCTATCACTTAACACTTTTGTATGTCTGTATTATTTTACCTTTACACTTTTTTTTTCCTTTTTTTATTTATTTTTTCCTTTTTTTTTATTTTTTTTAACTTTTTTTTTATTTATTTTTTTTTATTTTCCTAGGAGCTGTATTCATTAAGCTCAGTGAAAGTCCATCACATTTGCCCCACCTGACTTTGCCAAAATGTTGCTTCACTTTGATCAGGTGTTTCCAGGGAATTCATCAAAGATCAAAGTTGTGGCCAGCAAAGTGATTTATTTAAGTCAAGTAAAGTTAAGTGAAAAAAAAAAAAAAAATAAAATACTAATGATTGAAAAGGCCTGCAGATTTTTCAAACTGCCTTTTCTGAAAATAACAGATTTTCTTTTTATAATGCTAATATTTTCAAGGTTAGTAAATAAGGTAAAGATTCACATTGCAAAGAATACCCAATCACATCCAAGGAAAATAAGAAGCTGCATTTTTGCTTGCACTTAATTGGATGTTGGATTTCCAACTGAGCTCCCCCTCGTTTACCAAGCTCGGGGACAAATGCTTTTGCAGGGTTCAACTTTGCAAAGTGCACAGTCCATTTGCCTTTAGTAAATCAACCACAATGAGTTTTTAGTGTTTCTCTTGAAAGCAATTAAAATTAAAAATATATATTAAGTTTTGTGTAAAATCTTTGGATGAAAATTACAATTTTTGGTTTAAACTTGTAAATGAACCACTATAAGGCTTATAGGATTACATTTATTGGCGAATGTGCTTTGTCTGATTGCAGAAGTAAGCCGTGTACTCGAGGTCACACGTATCACTGCAAGAATATAATTTCTCACAGTGACCTAAAAGTTAAAAGATATACCATACAGCTAGATCATGCTGCTTACTTTAGCATAAAAATTGCTAGCCAGACAAGACAGTAAAATAGGACATAAACATATTTAACTGCTTGTGAACATACAAGTAATTGTATGATTGAAACATGGCATCTTCAAGAAAATCATTTTACTGCAAGCTGAGATTTTGAAACCTACTGTACATGTGAGATAGGACACACCACACGCATTACAGTCTGATCGTACAATCTTCTTTAGATCCGCCAACTAGTGCAGGGTTAGGCGACCTCTGCCCTCCAGCTGTTTTTAAACTAGTCCCATGAGACATTGCAAGACCCTGGCAATTACAGGCATGACTCCTAGAGTCAGAGGCATGATGTGATTTGTAGTTTCACCACAGCTGGAGTGCTGAGGTTGCCTACCCCTGAACTAGTATCTAGTGGAAAGGTCTGCTTGATTGGATACAATTGATTGGATAGATTAGGTAGGTCCTCGTATTGCATAATTTTGGTAAATTTTAACTTGATTACACCTAGATTGTATGGTAAAATTAGATTGCATGGTAAGATTGTATTACGTATGGTGAGCCTTAGACAGACCAAACACGTTGCAAAATTCTTTCCTGCAACCATATACTTGCCTTTTAGAGGTTAACTCATGCATCCCATTCTGGTAGATTTTTAAAAGAAGACAAAAGCATCTTTTAGGCCAACCATGTTGAAGGATACCAAGAAAAAAGCATCTTTTAGGCCAACCATGTTGAAGGATACCAAGACAAAAGCATATTTTAGGCCAACCATGTTGAAGGATATCCATTCTATTTAACACACATAGGCCAAAAATTGTTTCATAAAAATATATTGGCTTTCAAAAAAACTCTTTGGATTTCATTGCACAGAAATATTATACTACACAGAGGACAACCAGCAATCCTATTTCTGAATGTTGCCTTATGAGTTTATGTGAAATCTCCATTAATAGCTGTAAAAAATTGTAATTAGGAATATATTTCATTTAGCTTGCGGGCCAGAACATATTATCTTCACATATATCTCTGGTAAGACCAGACAAGTCGGTGCCCAGGCTTTTGTATACAAACAATGGGATTCAAACCTCATTGTTTTACACATACTCACTTCAAAGGATCCCATGCTGGGATATGCAATGAAGGGAGGTCAACCCGGGATCAATACTTAACTTCCCAGGTACATTCAGGTTAATCTCCTGCTCAGAATAGTCACAAGGATTTGCATTAAATGGGGGTGACTTATGCAAAGTATAGGGATTGGAGAAGTAGCCAGTCCTTAACCAGCAATAGGGAAGCCCACCAATCAGAAGCCACGCTATGCCAACCAATGAGGCATCAGCCTGTAATGATACACACAGACTAGATGGGCGGGAGAAACACACTGGGAGAGCAGCCATCAGAATGGAACCTTGGTGAAAAGGGTAATTATGGGAAAGGTCTGCCCTTTACTTGTAACTAAATATGTTTGTAGATTAATATTTTAAGGAATATACTCTGTATTCCTTCATGCAATTCTCTTATTTTAACTTAATATTTTCTTCCTTGGTGTAGACCATAGATACCGTAGATGGTTGTGTATTAGATACTACTCACCACTACTCACCAATAAATGTTATTGTGTTAAAGCTTTCACTCTTGGTCTCTCATTTAACCCACATCATATCTTTGAGATATTAAATCTTAAATATAGTACACGGGTATTTAGGACCATCAGTCTCTGTCTTAAAGTGGAGTTCCAGCCTCTAAAAAAAAAAAATCAGCAGCTTCAGCTTTTAACCACTACAATACTGTGCACTTTCGCCCCCTTCCTTCCCAGACCAATTTTCAGCTTTCAGCGCTCTCGCACTTTCAGTGACAATTGCGCGGTCATGCAATGCTGTACCCAAATTAATTTTTTATCATTTTGTTTGCACAAATAGAGCTTTCGTTTGGTGGTATTTTTTCGCGACTCCGTATTTTATTTTTGCGATATAAGCGAAAACATAGTGGAAATTTTGAAAAAAAACAATATTTTCTCCTTTCTTTTTTAAAAGAAATCCAATAAAATCAAATTTTTGTCATAAATTTAAGCCAAAATGTATTCTGCTACATGTTTTTAGTAAAAAAAATTCCGTTAAGTGTATAATAATTGGTTCGCGTGATCACGGATATATGTACGCAAATGATCATGTACAGATGTGTGCAGGTGATCACGGACATATGTGTGCAGATAATCATTGGCACATATTATTTTACTGGGACATATGTGGGGGACATGTGTTTTTATTATTTGGGGACATGTGTGTTTTGGGGACATGTGTGGGGACATGTGTGTTTACACTGTGGGGACATGTGTGTTTTACTGTGGGGACACTACACTGGTGATCAGTGAGTAAAAAGCTGTAAAAAAACGGTAATACTCACTGATCCACTCTTCTCTCCTCACCGATGACTTCCGTGTGAGGAGAGGAGAGCCGATTGCCTAGCAACCGGCTGTTTGCTTACATCACATGACGGCTGTGATTCGACACGGCCATCATGTGATCAGGAGGGCCAATCAGCGAGCCCTCCTGCCGATCCGAGTTGCGCCGTGTCCGGGTGACACGAGCGCATCGGGATCGCGCCGCTGCGCGGGCACGTGCGCGCGCAATCCCGCTACTTCTGAAGGACGTTCCGGAACGTCCTATCAGAAGTAGACGGCTCCCACCCGACCGTATATCTACAGTGGCCGGGTGGGAAGTAGTTAATATAGGGACACTTACCTGTCCAGGGATCCCACGATGTCAGCCCCCCGAAGCGAAGCCGACTCATCCATCGGCTCAGGTGCAGGTGCCGGCATTGCAACTAAGGGAAACTGGCAGTGAAGCCTTTGGGCTTTCTGAATGGCCCCATCATCTTCCGGAACACACTCAGGTCCCAGAAGGCAGCAGGGGGAAGGAGGAGGGGCCAAGCCAAATATGAAGCTGACGTACCTTGCCACGGCAAGGTTAGGATTTAAGTCCTACTGGAAGAACACAAAAAAGGTACAAAACGCCCAAAATATAAAAAAGGTTGTCCAAAAACAGGGGGGGGGGGGGTTCTCGGTTGGTTTAGACCTAGTTTTATTTTAGCCTGGAACTCTGCTTTAAGTTGTCCCTGTCTAATTCTTTGCCTATATGTGTAACATAGTCTAACGCCAATGCTTTACCTTTTTCTGTGCAGTTGCATCACTCTGTGTGACTTATGCCTTGTACACACGGTCGGATATTCCGATGGAAAAAGTCTGTACACACGGTCGGATATTCCGATGGAAAAAGTCTGATCGGATTATGTTGTCGGAAAATCTGATCGTGTGTGGGCTCTAGCAGGCTTTTTCCGTCGGAATTTCAAACGGAAAAAATTTGAGAGCAGGATCTCAAATTTTCCGACAACAAAATCCGATCAGACTTTTTCCGATCGTGTGTAGAGAATTCCGACGAACAAAGTGCCACGCATGCTCAGATCAAATTACGAGACCAAAGCTATTGGCTACTAGCCTCTACATAGTTCCGTCCTACCCAACGAACGTCACCACGTTCGCAACGATCCGATTTTCCGACAACTTTGTCCAACCGTGTGTATGCAACACCAGTTTCAGACAAAATCCGTCTGAAAAACTGACAGATTTTGTGGTCGGAATTTCCGACCTTAGAGGTTGTTTAACAATGTCAGATAGACTGTGCACTCTGCAAAGGGCAGTTGCTCCAGAGCTTCGTAAATGAGCAGAATCTCTGTTGACTTCCATCATCCTTGCATGTGATTGGGTATTCTTTGCAAAGTGAAGCTTTACCTAATTTACTAAGCTCTGAAGCGACTGCACTTGCAGAGTGCACAGTCTATTTTCCTTTTAGTAAATCAACTCCTTCGTTAACAAGTGCATTGTCTGTGGCTAATGATGGCAGTAATAAGAAGTAATAAATGTGTTCATGCAATGTGGGGATTGTAAAGGAAGACCGAACTTTGCTGTATCAGCTTGTGGGCGGGGCCGGATGGTTTGTACCCAAGATGGAGGAAAGGCACACCAAGACCTCTCAGGTCTCAGCAATGTTTTGACCCAGAGGAATAGTCCCAGCACTTATAGTGTCACCTTGATAAGGCTTGCATTACCGAAGCAGGATTTGGTTAGAGAGGCGTGGCTATTTGGTGGGGTGGTGGTGTAAGTGGCACCTAGCAGACCAATGGCCCAATCCTTGGCAAGATCGGAGGAGCCTTGTGATCTTAGATGAACACAGAGGCTGTGAATAAGAGGCATACAATGGGCAGCTGGTACTTTGCCTTTTTGTACTACATGTGATTGTGTTCAGTAGCTTGACACTCTTTACTCGCAGTGCTTATATTCAGAGAATGTGAGTGCAATATTTGTGGTAATTGTATTTTATTATTAAATACAGCAGTGAGCATTATAGTCTCAATTTTGTCTTACTTGAGCCTGACTTGTGTGAATCGCTGACCTTGACTTTTCCATCTACTAATCCTGTAACTGCAAGCTGGGAGTTCATTGTGGAGATGAATCCATCTCTGCTGGAGGTGTTTGATGTGACGCTTGCGATTACAAATTGGGAGTTTGTTTTTTGAGAGGAATCAATATGTGCTGGTGGTGTTTGGTGGGGAGCCTGAGTGCCTGGTTCATTATTTAAAGGCACGTTATCTGACCCTTTGTGATGAGGGTTGGATATTAAAGGTGAGACGGTGAAGGGTCCGCATGGAGAGCACCTCTTATAATATAAACTGAGGAAACTTTACCCAAGCTCAACTGGTCTGTTACCACATAGATTGCTGAGGGCTAGTGCTCATGGTTGGAGTGTGTGCTCCCAAGGCATCAATCCATAGAAGAAATTAGCTGGCAACCCGGTACGTTACAAGTTCTAATATCTTTATTAGGCTACAACAAAGTCATATTAAATGCTTGTTTGTTTTTTGTTTAAAAATAACAAACTTATTATACTTACCTCCTCTGTGCAGTGGTTTTGCACAGGGCAGCCCAGGTCCTCCTCTTCCGAGGTCCCTGGCTGGTGCTCCTGGCCCCTCCCTCCAGCCGAGTGCCCCCACAGCAAGTAGCTTACTACTATAGGGGTCGTCCGAGCCGAGCAGTTGCTCTGATTGTCCACTCAGACACAGAGCCGCGGATCAGCCCCACCCCCTCTCTCTCCTCATTGGCTCACTGACTTTGACAGCAGAGGGAGCCAATGGCGCTCGCTGCTGTGTCTCAGCCAATCAGGAGGAAGAGTCCTGGACAGCCAAGGCTCTCGTGCAACATCACTCAGATAAGTATGCATAGAAAGCATTAAGATAAAAAAAAAAACCTTCTGTCTTTAGAACCACTTGAAAAGCATCACAAAATAGCTAACATCATTTTGTGCCACTTTTAATGTAGCCTAATAAAAAATTTGGAACTTATCGGGTTGCCGGATAATTTCTTCAAAGCATTGATACCTCTTAAATACACTGTCTGCACATGGGATAATGGACTGTGTTTGTGCACTTTGGACTTTTCTTTTTTTGCACTGATCTTTTGAGCACTTGTTGTGTTTTGTTGTGGTTTTTGGTTTGAATAATTTATATATATATATATATATATATATATATATATATATATATATATATATATATATATAATCTTGAGCAATTTATTACTATTGAAATTTCTTGCTATAATATGTTTTGTGTATATCCGTGATACCACCTACTTTACTTGCACTGCAAAACAAAAAAAGAGGTAAATTAATGATTTATAGAGCTTTTGAAATCTGTACCTTTTAAATATCCTGTTTTCAGCTTAAAGCTACATTTTACAAGTGTGTCCAGATTTGGTAATCTATGCACCATTTCTCTGAATAAGACTGCAGCCTCCTATCACACGATTCTGTGCTGACCAAGTGTTATGCCGCGTACACACGATCGGAAATTCGGCCAGCAAAAGACCGATTAGAGCTTTTCATTGGAAAATGCGACCGTGTGTATGCTCCATCGGACTTTTGCTGGCGGCCAGCAAAAGATTAAGAGCAGGTTCTCAATTTTTCCGACGGAAAAAGTTCCTATCGGAAATTCCGATCATCTGTGGCAATTCCGACATGCAAAATTCCGATGCATGCTCGGAAACAATTTGACACATGCTCGGAAGCAATGAACCTAATTTTCACAGATCGTCGTAGTGTTGTACGTCACCGCGTTCTTGACAGTCGGAATTTGGTGTGTAGGCAACACAAGCTTGAGTGGAATTCCGTCGGAAAAACCATCCAAGGCTTTTCCGATGAGAATTCCAATCGTGTGTACGCGGCAATAGGCCTTGTACACACAAGGCTGTTCAGGTGCAGTTCATCCCTCTTGGTGCTTTATGCTGGCCATACACTATACGAAAAATCGTCCGAAATTTTTCATTTTTTGTCCAGTTAAGGGGCACAAATCGATAATCGGTAGGGACGTTTTTGAGCCGAAAATAAAAAGACAAGTTTGGAAATTTTCTGCCGAATGAATGATGACTTGAAAGGTTTAGTTGTTTCCCGTCCAAACAGTTTGGTCTAGGTATATGTGAAAAAACTATCAAAAAATTGATTAATTTATGTTCATTGAACGATTTATCGATCATTACATGATGGCACTATCGTTTGCTCTCACGGCCGAATGTTCGTTTTTAGAAAATAGGTGTGAACGTATTTTCGTATAGTGTATGGCCAGCATTAGTGTACCGGGGAGGGGCAGTTGCAGCATCCAGCCCAGCTGCAGGCAAGCTGTCAAAGTCAACGACAGGCTGAACAATGTGTTGAGTAATACAGGCATTTAGGGCCGTGTCCATTCAGGCGCAAACTCAGGTCTCCTGCTGGGTGTGCTAAAGCATCAGGAAGGATGCACTGCAACTGGACAGCCCCATGCGAAAAGGGCCTTAAAGCTGCAGCAGGCTCATAGAGTAGCCTGTCCTTGAACCCGTTGATGCCCTGCATTTTGCATTTTTAATTTTTCAGAAGAATACTGGAAACTATTGAAAATTCAGCAGAACTGCCAAGTACAGAAAATAAACAGAATAGCTGAACAGAAAGATCATGTGCCCTAAGTGAGTAGAAATGCAATATTAACATGTTTGGTGTGTCCCTTTAAATCGGGGTCTCCAAACATTCTAATCAAAGGGGCAGTAATGCCCTTCAGGCTTTAGGGTGGCTGGACTGTGCCCAATGGGAGAAAACAATGGCTGATTTTTGGCATTAAAGGGGAGAAAACATTGGTGTCAGTGGGATGAATAGTGCCCTGTTTTTGTTGTCCGTAGAAGGAAAAATGCACCATCGTTGGTGACAGTGGAAGGAATAGTGCCCCATTGTTGATGTCAGTGGCCGGAATAACGCATCAAGGGCCATATAAAGGCAAGAAAAGTGCCACATCCGGCCCCAGGGCCGCAGTTTGGAGACCACTGCTTTAGACTCAATATACTATTGCTTGATTCTCCATATTGCGCCTAATTTGGCACACGCGAGTTGGCACATTAACGAAGGTTTCTGCAAGGTTAAACTAATGGCGTCATTTTCTACTTTTTCCCCATGTCTGTGAGAAAAATCATCCCTTTAGCCTGCAAGTACCATATTAAGCAATATAAGCAATGAAAAAGGGAGAATATAGTATAAGAACAAAGGCTGTCTCTTTACATCTTTATGCGGGACTAAATGAATAAACTTTATGCTTGTGTATTGCAGTTAATGAGTACAGTGCATTCCCTTTAGCAAAACGCAGGCAAAAGGACACATACTACCACTAGGTAGAGAAATCATTAAAATATTCTGCATGAAGGGAAGTCAAGTAATATATTTCCAACCTGCAGGGCCCGAGAAGTAAAAAGACATTAGCACAAGAAATGAAAAGAAGGAATGATACAAAGTGATTGAGCAAATAGCTGAGGAATGGCAAATAGTGTATTTGCAGAGATCATATAAACACAATGCTATGGAAGAATATGAAAGTTTAAAGCTGAGAATCAAAGCTTGGCAATTTGTAGACTTATTTAAGGGGAACATGTCGAATCTCGGCTCCCAAAATGGCTCCTCATACTGTGGTGCTTACTGACATCCTTAGACGATCTTCACTATGCTTTAGATTTCATAAATTGCACAGTGGTGATGGAAAGTGCACCACCTTGGCTGCACTTCTGACCCAACTTCCCCATCTTCTGTATCTTCCCATTACCTAGTAATGCCAATACCAAGGTTAGGAGGGTAGGAAAGGGACAGGTTGGAAGCTTACCAAGCAGCGGCGGTTGCTATTTGTTCCTTAGGGTTTGCAGAAATGCAGTGAACAGTCATGTAATGCCGCGTACACACGGTCAGACTTTCTGGCAGAAAAAGTCCAACGGAATCTTTTCATCGGATATTCCGATCGTGTGTGCCTCATCTGACTTTTTTTCTGAAAATTGATGGACCTAGAAATAGAACATGTTTTAAATATTTCCGACGGAATCAATTCCTATCGGGGAAACCGCTCATCTGTATGCTGTACCGACGGACCAAAAACAACGCATGCTCTGACGCAAGTACGAGATGGAAGCTATTGGCTACTGGCTATTGGAGTTCCTTTTTCTAGTCCCGTCGTACGTGTTGTACGCCACCGCGTTCTAGACGGTCGGACGTTGGTGTGATCGTGTGTAGGCAAGACAGTTTCAGCGTAACTCCGTCGGAACTTTGTCGGAAAAACCATCAGAGTTTATTCCTACGGAAAAAAACAGTCGTGTGTACGCGGCATTAGGGTGTGAGCAGATGCCTCAAGGTGTCCGTTCTAATGATTTCACCTATTTTTTTGGCAGTTAGCACTTCCCCTACAGACTCCCTTTATGGTACATACACACAATTTTAAAAAAAAAAAAAAAAAAAAAGCAATTCAACGCTCTTTTTTAATTTTTTTGATATCTGAATGCAGGTATGTTGTTTTCAATAGGGACATGCATGTGTGTGAACGTGCTCTATATTCAATAGACATGTGCACTGCCAAAAAAATGTGTTTTGTTTTCGCTTCATTCGTTTTTTTTTTTGTTTTTCAGGTCATTCGTTATGATCGCAATTCGTACATTCATAAATTCGTACATTCATACATTCATAAATTCGCACATTCCTAAATTTGTACATTCGTAAATTAGAAAATTCATAAATTTGGAAATTAGAAAATCCGAAAATTTGAAAATCTGAAAAAGTAGCCAACTATTAAATTAGGTATAGGTATTGTAATTTCCTTTCAAATTCGGGAAAATTCGGAAATCTGAAATAATAATTACCTAATAATAACTTGACTATTAAATTATAGGTATTGTAATTTCCTTTCAAATTTGTCTGTTAGTGAATCTAACAAATACAAATTTATCCCACGTTACGAATTTTCCGAAATAATGAATGCTGTATCTAAACTAATGGAACGTAATGAATTAATAATAATAAATAATAATAATAATAAAAAACGTTTTATTATTATTTGTTATTAATTTGTTCCCTTCCATTTGTTTAGATGCGGCATTCGTTATTTCGGATAAGTTGTAACTTTGGATAAATTTGTATTTGTTACGTTCACTAACAGACAAATTTGAAAGGAAATTACAATACCTATACCTAATTTAATAGTAAATTAGAAAATTCATATTTGTAAGTTAGAAAATTCGTAAATTTGGAAATGAGAAAATCCGAAAATGAGAAAATTCATATTCTTAAATTCGTACATTCGTAAATTAGAAAATTTGGAAATTAGAAAATCCGAAAATTAGAAAATCTGAAAAAGTAACTATTAAATTAGGTATAGGTATTGTAATTTCCTTTCAAATTTGTGTGAACGTAACAAATACAAATTTATCCAAAGTTACGACTTATCCAAAATAACGAATGCCACATCTAAACAAATGGAAGGGAACAAATTAATAACAAATAATAATAATAATAATAATAAAACGTTTTTATTATTATTATTGTTATTTATTATTATTAATTCATTACGTTCCATTAGTTTAGATACAAGAATTTTCCGAAATAATGAATGCTGTATTTGTTACGTTCACTAATGCCCCATACACACGGTCGGAAATTCGACCACAAAATCCGTCTGATTTTTTCCGACGGATTTTGTCCGACACTGGTGTTGCATACACACGGTCGGACAAAGTTGCTGGAAAATCCGATCATTCTGAACGTGGTGGCGTTCGTTGCGTACGACGGAACTACGTAGAGGCTATTAGCCAATAGCTTTGGTCTTGTAATTTGATCTGAGCATGCGTGGCACTTTGTCCGTCGGAATTCGCGCGATTACACGCGATCGGAAAAAGTCCGATCGGACTTTGTTGTCGGAAAATTTGAGAGCAGGATCTCAAATTTTTTTCCGACGGAAAAAGTCCGATGGCGCCCACACACGGTCGGATTTTCTGACAACATGGTCCGATAGGACATTTTCCGTCGGAAATTCTGACCGTGTGTACGGGGCATTACAGACAAATTTTAAAGGAAATTACAATACCTATAATTTAATAGTTAAGTTATTATTAGGTAATTATTATTTCAGATTTCCGAATTAACAAATTAATGAATGTACAAATTTACGAATGTATGAATTTAAGAATTTACGAATTTACGAATGTGATAATGTAGGAATTTACAAATTTTTTAATATTCAAAATTTACGAATATTCTGAAAAATTTGTTAAACGCGTTTTCGTTAATTCGGATATTTCCGAATTAACGGATTTGTCGAAATTCGTTAAACGAATTCAGAACGAAACGAATTGCACATGTCTAATATTCAACTAGATAACCAAAGAATGAAAAATCTATGCATGAAAACATGCATTTTACATGCATGAAGATGTAAAACCATGCATTTATGTGAAAAGTGCATTCTGGATTTGAAAGCAAAGCACCAGGATATATAACTACAATTGTATGCATTTAAAGGTATGCGCGTCTTCACGAGTTTGGACGCATCTAAATGCAAGAATTTTAGTGATCATTTACGCTGGAGCGTTTGTGCCAGAAAAGTCATGATGTGCTTACATGCACAATACAATTCTTATGGCCATGTGCATGTAGCCTTAAAGGAACGCCTTCTCTTAGAAACGTAATCTCAAAAACAAATATTGGCCATTGCTGACTTAGAAGGCTCATTCACACCGGGTACATATTATGCATTTTCCATCACAGGCAAAATGCATTCATAGTACCCAATTTTTTTTTTTCAACAGATCTTGAACCCAACAATGTCCTGTGCTACAGAAGATCATAAAAATGATTTGGTGCCTGACTTAGAATTTTGACTTTGTTTTTTACAGTCTTTATTTATGAAAATAATCCTAGAAAGATCATTCAACATACATCTTTTTGATAAAACATTAAAGCAATCAACAAAGATATGTGATAAATGAGAACAGAAAGTACTTAGTACAAACAGGTATAAGGAATAGTACAGACCCAATAACCATTCACATGAATCATTCGAAGATATAATCTTTCAGTTACAGTTGTAGTTTCATGTTGTATTTTGGAAAGTTAAGTGTTCACATATACCGTATATACTCGAGTATAAGCCGAGTTTTTCAGCACATTTCTTTGTACTGACAATGCCCCCCTCGACTTATATTTGAGTCAAGCACTTTTCTGCAGCAGAAAATGACATTTTCCGACCCGACTTTGGGGCCCCGTATCTCGGGGCCACTTAGAGCTAGGAACCCCACATTTTGGTTTTCAAACCAGCACTACAACATATCCAAAGACGGGGTTCCTAGCACCAAGTGACCCCGAGATACAGGGCCCCAAAATCCGTTCGGAAAGCAGTTTGGACAAAAACCTTGCCGATATTGTTTAGTAGGTATATCTACTTTGAAATTTAGTCAGTTGAAATGAGGTCAATCACATAAAAAGAAAAATTATTTTTACTTATTTCATCTACACAAAATTGGATAATTAAAGTAGTTGTAAACTCCATTAATGAAATCTGACCTAAGCACCTATATCTGTAGTGTTTACTTATCTCTCTCCAAAGCTCTAAGTGCTGTGTCTTTCTGATGCTCTTTTCCTCTGTTATCAGCATTATAACTTCTGACAAGTTCTCCGACACATGAGATAACAGCAGCTGATTTGTGTCGGTAAGGGTGCTTAGAGGTAGATAAGCAGAGAGCTGGTCTATTCAGACTAAAGCTCTGCATGTTCCTAAGTTCCTCTGTAGTGGGGTTGTGTCCAGGGGCGGACTGAGAACTCATGGGGCCCCCGGGCAATAGGAGATTATGGGGCCCCCAGGCAATCAGAGATTATGGGGCCACACAGTATACACACAACCACACAGTATACAATCACACAGTATACGCAGACATGTTTCTATTGGCTGAGAAGGTACTGGAGAGGTGGGGCAGATATAATCTCTGGATTTTTAGACCAAAAGGATGTCGGTAAGGGACATTTCAGAAACAGATGTAAAAAAAAACACAGATTTTTACATACTGTCCCTGGTTTTACTGAGGCTGGCAACCCTGATGGGGCCCCCTAGTGGCCCGGGGCCCTCGGGAAGTGCCTGACTGTCCGAATGGTCAGTCCGCCCCTGGTTGTGTCCCTTTCCTCCAATCAGCCTAGACTCCCCACCCACTGCTGGAAGAGGAAAAACGATTTCTAACACAATCTGCACTTTCTAAAGAGTGTAGAAAGGGAAAGACAGCAGATATACATGTAAAACTTATGTAGGAGGATTTGTTTCATCTCTGTGTATTTTCTGCAGCTTCTCCATCCCCTACAATCACGGCGTCCCTGCTGACTGTTATTTCTTCTTTAGTTCAGTAATGGTGTACACATATATACATGCATGTATACAATGCTGCTTTCATGGTTTCTATTGTATTTATACATTTCTACATTGTTACTAGAGATGGAAGAGCAGCTCACCTGACAACTGGGAATTGACATCCAAAGACACTGTAGGTTTCAATGTAACTGCCTTTCACAAGCTCACTCACCTGGAAAGAGTATGCAAGTAGGGAGTTCCATCTTTCATATCCACATACTTGTTCAAGGTCAGGGTAGCAAAGTCCGGGTGACTGAACCTGAGTTTTCAATTTTTAGGAACTGTCAGCAACGACAGATTGTACATATTTTGTGGAAGTTTGGAATGCATAATCCACAAGAGGAATAGTCGGCAGCTGGGGTAAATTTTAAAAAGCTGTCTTCCTTTATTGAATTACAGCTGGAAAAGCAGCCAACTCGTTTCGGCCGTCAGGCCTTAGTCATGACTAAGGCCTGATGGCCAAAATGAGCTGGCTGCTTTTACAGCTGTAATTCAATAAAGGAAGACCGCTTTTACCACGGCTGCCAACTATTCCTCTTGTTGATTATGCATTGCAGAGGCATTGGAAGTCTCAGTCTGAGCATCTGTGAATTAAAAAGGTAGTTACGCTGTTTAATTTCCACATTGGATTTGAATAATACAGTGCCTTGTTGCCCTATTTGCTCTTTGGGATGGTTGGATGCCCTGGGGTTTGGGGGTCTCCAAGCTGCCTCCAAATTTGCTAATATATGAAAGTTCTTCAGGGTGCTATTGTACCTGCTCAGAAATTGTAAGGTTGAACCTCTTTTACCTTTTGAGTTAAAGCCCATACAGATGGTCTTTTTTTTTAATGGGATGTGGTGTTTTTGAAGAAGAGATTTGTTGGCTCCTGGTGTCCTCAGCGAACCACACTGAATTATTGTCTCTTGAGTTTCCGGAAACATGCAGTGGTGGAAACATTCAGAGGTGAATTTAGAAATTACTGTGGAAAGACAGTACCTGACCGCGAGAATGTGTTTCCAGAGTGATCCCATCGCGCTGGTTCTCTGCGTCGGGGTACTGTACATCTTGCGCTGGCTGCAATAGGAAAATGTCACATATTCCTATTGCAGCGGGTTTTAGTAAGAAGCGACAGTCGCCTCTCTAATAATAAAACCTGCATGCCTTCAAGGGCATACCAGGCCCTTAGGTCTGGTATGGGTTTTAAGGGGAACCCCAAAATCCATACCAGACCCTAATCCGAGCACGCAGCCTGGTCGGTCAGGAAAGGGGGTGGTGACGAGCGAGCGCCCCCCCCCCCCCCCTGAACCGTACCAGGCCGCATGCCCTCAACATGGGGGGTGGGTGCTTTGGGGAAGGGGGGGTGCCCTGCGGCCCCCCACCCCAAAGCACCTTGTCCCCATGTTGATGAAGACAAGGGCCTCTTCCCGACAACCCTGGTCGTTGGTTTTCGGGGTCTGTGGGCGGGGGGCTTATCGGAATCCGGGAGCCCCCTTTTAAAAAGGGGGCCCCCAGATCCTGGCCTCCCACTCTATGTGAATGAGTATGGGGTACATCGTATACCCCTACCCATTCACCTGGGGAAAAGTGACAATAAAAACAACACACTACACAGGTTTTTTAAAGTAATTTATTAGGCAGCTCTGGGGGTCTCTTCCGACTTCGGGGGTCTCTTCCAACTCCTTTGCACTCTCCGGCCTCTTCTCCTGCTCTCTGGTTCTTCTCCGCACTCTCCGGCCTCTTCTCCTGCTCTCCAGCCTCTTCTCCTGCTCTCCAGCCTCTTCTCCCGCTCTCCGGTTCTTCTTTTACTAGTGGTGGCCCAGTCTTCTCCGTTGTTCTGCTCTCTTTTCTTCTTCCGACATTGACACAACGCTCTCTCCCGACGACGACTTATCTAAGCATGGTGGCGGGGTCACCGGGTGATGTCACACGGTGACCCCGCCCCTTATGACGTCAGTCCCAGCATGGGAAGCCAAAGTCCTAGGGTAAGTATTTCGTCTTTTTAATTTTTATATGATGTTTTTTAGGGACTCCCAAACTCTGTGTTTTTTTCATTTTGCAATTGTGCTTTAAGAAACCAAATAAAAAAAATGGTACGGTGGGCATTCTGTTACAGGTTTTTAAAATAATCTTTGCTGTTATAAGGGGATGTTTTAATTTAAAAAACTGAAGAGGACTCCAAGGTGTGATCAAAGTTCATGCAGTTTTCTAAATCATATTTAGGTGTCAGTGATTGCTTCCTACCATAGATGTAAACTTTGCGTCTTAACCAGAGAAAAATGTCACTTCCCTCTTGTCAGTTCTAGATGAATCTATGCGACGTGTAAGTTCTATTGTCACTCCTTCACTTCTGAACAGACATCGTTTTGTAGACCTTGGAGCGAATGTTTTGACATACCGCAACATTAATTTGGGTTGGCTTGCCGTCTGCACTGATCTTCATCCTTATCTGCTTTAAACTAAGGTTTGGGCAGCATGGTTTGTTTTTCCAGTTTACAAGCCACAGCCTGGCATCTCTGTGTGTCCATAGCAGAATTGTCAGTCGGCAATGAAAAGGCATGCTTGTTTGTATGTGAAGGCATTTCAAGGCATATTTTTCTTAAAGCGGGGCTCCACTGCCCCTGACATTTTTTTTTTTCAATGGTCATTAATAAAGAAATTAATTTGTAATTGAGTAACTCACCTGTCCTGTTTCTAGCACTTGTGCCTTTCGTTTTTTATCTTTCTTAAAAGACTTTATAAACATGATCAGTTCATTCTCCATCTTGCCTGTGGGCATGTAAAACCTCCAGGCATTCTCTTCCTGGATTTCATTGACGCCCATTCATTGTAATCTTGCGCATGCACAGTACAAACAGCATAGGACCGCCGTCAGCAGCAGAACAGACAGCAGAGAACAGACAATCGTCGAGGAGAGAGCGTGAAACTCCCACCGAACGTGACTGTCGTGATGACGTCACGTTCGGTTTCAAGTCTCGCGCTATCTCGGGCCAGGCCGCCGCACTGACTCCTGGGAGCTATGACACAATCTCCCAGGAGACAGTGCGGGCTAGGGGATATTACGAAATAGCCGTAATATCCCCGCCCATATCCGAGAGAAGGAGAAGCGGAAGCGATGGATGGCAAGGCAAAATCAACAAAAGGTAAGTAAAAAAATAAAAATACCTACCGTTTCGGATCGAGAAAGTATAATATTTTAGATCTATGTCTTATAATGGGGTGGAGCTCCGCTTTAATCTGGCAATGGTGGAGAGGACAGTAAAGACTATACAGCTATTTTTTTTTGGTGGAAGATATTTAGGTTGGTGTAAGAAAGGGTTGGGTTCCATCTTTTTTTTAGCTGTCTGTTTCTTCCTTATTTTCTGTCACGATCGAAATGAACATGAAAGAAAATATCAACTTTCAGGTCTATTTGACAAATGTTGCTTTTTAAAAATGTTTAAAAATGTTTATTTATAGTGATAAAATCGTAAAAACTTATTTTTTTTTATTTATTTTTTTTTTTTTACATCTGTGTCCCATTTGGCAGATTTCCTTTTACTTCCTGCCCCTGTGGGTGCAACGCAAACCAATACCCATATTTACAAAGTGAGGGAAATTCTTTCTTATGCAGCTGACACCTAAACAAGTGAAACAAGTGCCCCCTCTGGAAGATTGCCCTTCTAGTGACAACTCAAAAATTTGGATTTTCCCTCAGTTTAAAGCATAACTCCAGGTTTTTGTCCAGGTAGCAGAAGTCTCCTTCCCTCCTTCCCACTTCTAGAGCACAGAGCTGTATGAAGCTGAGGCTACATACAGTCTATACCAGCCTTTTTCAACCTTTTCAACACAGAGGAACCCTTGAAATAGCTTTCCGGTCTCTGGAAACTCCTACTAATAATTATTATATCTACAACTCATGATACATAACATTAGTGTGATGGTCAATGGGAAGAATGCTCCTTACACTTGTGGTTATTAAGAAGAATTACCCCCTTACAGATAGCTGAGAAGATCAATGATGTAGAAATTGTTCATTGCTCAAGGAACCCCCAACAAGCTCTGGAGGAACCCCGGGATTCCACAGACCCTTGGTTGAAAAACTCTGGTTTATACAATGTTCCAAGTGAGTGCATCTGCTAATGAAGTAAATTGTTTGGACCAGCCTTCCCCAAATGAACTTTTTAAAGTCACAAGAAACTTGGTGTTAGGCTTTAAGTCCCAGCGACAGGCTGCGTTTCTGTGGTTGGGGAATAACCCCTCACCACTCTAACCAAGACCAAAAAAAAAGGCTTTGGCTTTGGATACCCTTTTACAATGCTCAATAATTAATTTGCCCCCTCAGCTCCATTATTAAACATGTTTCAGATATCGGGATACAAAATAAATGTTCTTTAAGGCTACTGATAAACATCTTCTTATATTTCAAGGATGTTCACAATTCGTGACAACCAACCCAGTTGTACATTTTCTACTTTTAAGACTGGCAGTTCCTTTACGTTTTACATTTTAGTAAAGATGTGTACCGTATATACTTGAGTATAAGCCCAGTTTTTCAGCACATTTTTTTGTGCTGAAAATGCCCCCCTCGGCTTATACTCAAGTCAAGCACTTTTCTGCAGCAGAGAATGACATTTTCTGACCCGTTTTGGGGTCCCGTATCCCCGTATTTGGTATGCATACCCAGTGGAACTAGCACTACAACATATCCAACCTGACTTTGGGGCCCAGTATCTCGGGGCCACTTAGGGCTAGGAACCCTACTTTTGGTATTCAAGCCCAGTGGAACTATCACTACAACATATCCAAGATGGGGTTCCTAGCACCAAGTGGCCACGAGATACGGGGCCCCAAAGTCGGTCAACTGTGTCCATCTGCAGCAATGAAATTTCGGGACCCTTTGGGTCCAGAGACCCCAAATTTTGGCTGCAGCTAGGAGGCATCTAGGAACCATTAACTACCAAGTTTGAAGTTCAGGGGACCTATGGCTGCAAATGGGCACAGTGAGGCATGAAAATGGGCATTGTTGACCCTCTTTTCCACCTAAAGTAGCTGCGCATTTCTCACCCTATGCTTATACTCGAGTCAATAAGTTTTCCCAGTTTTTTGTGGTAAAATTAGGTGCCTCTGCTTATATTCGGGTCGGCTTATACTCGAGTATTTATGGTAGGTATGGAAAACAACATGCCATTTTATATAGTTTCCTTATTAAGGCTTTAACAGCATGAGAAAAGATTAAAAAGTTATTTGTATTAACACATTTGATCTGTGCAAATTCATGTTTCTTCCATAAAAAATAAATCAGCCATCTACTGTCAACAACTACTACAAACGTGCTCTCATAGCAAGGGCACTGTTTTTGTTTGCATTACTTGAATAAGTCTAAGAGAATTGTTAACATTAAAAATACAAAGTACTGCAAACCCAGATAGCCTACTGAAAATGTTGGCCCGTGCGTCCCACTGAGACTGGATAGAACAACGTCTTCGTTTGGTCATAAACTATGTTGTACACACGGGGACATGAGAGCGATAATGAATGGGAATTATATGTGAACAAAAGTAAGTTATAGAAGTCTGTCTCCTAGATTCCCACAGTGTCTTAGACAACAATCTTGTTAGAAGAAAATTCCTGCCGGTTTCTGACGGGAACAATCGTCCATTTTATTTTAGTGTGAAATGTTGCACAAACCGACTGTGTGGTTTGTTTAAGTATACATATTATATTTAATTCAGATAGCTGGCTTTGTAAAATGTGGCTGTGCGTGCCTGAATTCAAGCCGCTGTGTTTAGAGGACCAGCTGAGATGAGAAAATGTGTTCAGCTTTCACAATTCCGTATAAATGTATGTGGCGCCATAACCCCTGGGGGCAGCTGGATTTTTCTGGGCTTAGCGATTACCTCCTCCGCCTTGTAGCTCGTCGTTCTTGTCTAGGGGTTCCCAGGGTTGATACCCAGTAATTGCGGAGACTGACACCTGAATTCCTTTTCAGGGTTTTTATTTGCTTGTAACGTTAAACAGAAACACAGTCTCTCAGTTGGGAATAGAGAGTAAGGGTATGAAGTTTAGCTCAGGTACTTTAGAACTGCTGACACTCAATACATGTCTCTAGATCAGGGGTCTCAAACTGTGGCCCTCCAGCTGTTGAAAAACTACAAGTCCCATAAGGCATTGCAAAGCTGACAGTTACAAGCATGACTCCCACAGGCAGATGTAAACAAACACAAGTCCGTTTACATCTGCTGCTCCATAGAGGTGAATAGTAAGTCTGATTGGATCGGACCAATCATGTGAAAGGGGCCTAAGGCTGCTTTCACACTGATGCGCTGCGACTCTCCTAAACTGCGGGTGCAGCGCAGTGAACCTATGGATTTTCTGCGGGTTAGCTGCACTTTGCCATAAACTTCTATTATATCCTGCAGGTGTGGCAACAGCTGGAGGGCCACCAGTTTGAAACCCCTGCTCTAGAGGATCCAGGGAGTAGCCACTCGCAACTGGATAACTCAACTGTTGGATAAATCCTTGCTTGTAGATCTAGCAGCCAACAAGTGATTTTTAGGTTAGCAAAATCTCTGCCACAGACTTGGTTGTAAAACTTTAGATGAACGTACAAAAGTCTCTCACAGGAACTTGGTTGCAACTAAAGGATAGGTTAGGAACTTTTCTTACAGTACCAGTATCTCGCAGCCGATCCGGCGATACCGTAACAAATGCGGATTCAATTAGTGTCCTTACAGCTCAGCTTCCAGGCTCTTACCGAGCAGCCAGCCTCGTGCGTGGCCCACCTACGAAGAGTCCTTCCCTGGTTGCATGTAGAGTTGCTGAGCCTCTCCAATCCTGAGATGGCATCAGTACACCTTAGAGTCCTCCTTCAGTTACTGCGCCTCGAACTAGCCAGTTCCGAGGCTCGGAAATGGATGGATCCGCACCCCAGGCCATGAGGGCCTCTGGGGCTGGTCAGGAGGACCAGGACCATGGAGACAGCAGGCACTTCTGGGCCGGAACTGGACCCAGGCCGGATCCCGGAACGTAACCCAGAACCACGTGACTTCATCACCTTAAGTACCCTCTCCCGGAATACACAGCGGGACAAACGCGCCCACCGATTGGCTCCAGGGAGAGATTGGTACCCAATGCATCCAACTGCGTTCTAAGCCTCTCACAGGTACTCACCCACCTATGACCAGGCAGAACTTTAATACAACCCAGCAAAACTGATGCCAAAGCATAACCTAGAATAATTAACCCCAAAACTCAATTACAGTTCTGGGCAAAAACTAAATTTACATGCATAGCACGCACTTTGAAAAAGTACCGGCGCTACATGTATATGGTAAGAGAACAAGGCGTTATATTCACAACACACTTACAAGCTCAGGTACAAAATGTGATCTCACCAAATCCATAGGCAAGAAGACCTTCCAATTCCTCAACAAAGTTAGCCTAATGGTACCTCGTAATGTGCTCTGGTGTTTCAGACCCACACCTTGTTTTCAACTTTCATACTAAACAACCCTGATATGCAAAGCTTCACTTTTGTCAGCAAGTTAGGCCCTCGTCTTTATCTCCAACCACCTTCCCTGGACGCTGACATATGCATAGAGCAGTGACGCACAACTGTCACAGGAACAGCAGAGACGTCTTTGACATACGAGCTGCGATTGACAGCCTGGACTCGTCTTCCCTTTGCTGTAAGCGGCTAGATGATGGTGCACAATTTGGCAGTGGTTCTGTAGACATTGGCATTAAAAAGGGTTGCTTTAACGCTTTATTTGCAAAGTAGCATTTCAGATTAACCACTTTAAAGCCCCATACACACGGTCGGAAAATCCGACCACCAAATCCGTCGGATTTGGTCCGACTGATTTAGTCCGACACTGGTGTTGCATATACACGGTCGGACAAAGTTGTCGGAAAATCCGATCATTCTGAACGTGGTGACGTTTGTTGCCTACGACGGGACTACGTAGAGGCTAGTAGCCAATAGCTTTGGTCTTGTAATGTGATCTGAGCATGCGTGGCACTTTGTCCGTCAGAATTCGCTACACACGATCGGAATTGGTGTGATCGGACTTTGTTGTCGGAAAATTTATCCAGCAGGAGATAGAACTTTGTCCGTCGGACAATCCGATGTAAACTGTCCGATGGTGCCTACACACGGTCGGAATTTACGACAACATTGTCCGATAGGACAGAATCCATCGGAAAATCCGACCGTGTGTATGGGGCATAAGACCGAGCCTCTTTTTTTTTTTTTTTAGATGTGGTGTTTACAAGTTAAAAAAAAATTTTTTTTGCTAGAAAATTACTTAGAACCCCCAAACATTATACATTTTTTTTCTAACATCCTAGAGAATAAAATGGCGGTCTTTGCAACACTTTCTGTCACACCGTATTTGCGCAGCGGTCTTACAAGCGCACTTTTCAAAAAATATATACTTTTTTGAATTAAGAAATAAGACAACAGTAAAGTTAGCCCATTTTTTTTTAATATTGTGAAAGATAATGTTACGCTGAGTAAATTGATCTCCAACATGTCACGCTTCAAAATTGCGCCCGCTATAAAAATTTCCATAGACGACATTTAAAAAATTCTACAGGTGGCAGGTTTTGAGTTACAGATGAGGTCTATGGCTAGAATTATTACCGATCGCGGCGATAACTCACATGTGTGGTTTGACTACCGTTTTCATATGCGGCCGCTACTCACGTATGCGTTCGATTCTGCACACGAGCTCGTGGGGACGGGGTGTTTATTTTACTTGATTTTATTTATTTTAACACTCTTTTGTAAACATCCCTTGTAATAGAAAAAATAGCATGACAGGTCCTCTTAAATATGAGATTTGGGGTCAAAAAGTCCTCGGATCTCATATTTAGACTTAAATGCAATTAAAAAAAAAAAATGTAATTTGAAAAAATGACATTGAAAAAAATGTTAATTTAAGAGATATGGGCGGAAGTGACGTTTTGACGTCGCTTCCGTCCTCCTATGGTATAGAGACGGGTGGGGGCCATCTTAGCCTCACTCGTCTCCATACCCAGCAGTGTGAAGGACCCGATCGCCTCCGCCGCTACCGACGGCTCCGGTAAGCGGCAGAGGGGCACGGAAGAGCGGCGGGAGGGGGGTGGCACCTCTCATGCCGCCGATAACGGTGATCTCGGGGCGAACCCGCCGCAGAGACCACCATTATCGTAAACACGACCGCCTCCTGTAAAGTTGTATATCTCAGTTGTGGCAGCAGCTGCTGCCGTTACGGAGATATCCCTCTTCAAAGTGCCGACGTATATGTACAGGAGGAGGGGCTTAAATTAATAGTGTATTAGCAGCATCTGGAATGCATAAGAAAAAAAACGAATGTTCTAGGGAACAAAGGCATAAGCGGTTAAAGCGATTCACTTGCATTATCCATTACTAAATCTTTTCACACAACACATGTGCAACAACGTTCTGCAGGCTACGTCACTTGGAGAATTTGCTCGGTCTCGTTTTCATGCGTCATGTGGCACAACAATGGTATCGACATCTGCACCTTTCCAGAACAGCTGTGATACTATGAAGCCAATCGATCGAATGCAATGAGATCTGGAGGAATTGTTCCTAATGTTTAACTAAAGCTTAATAATAATATCCAGAGAAGGGAACGAGGGACTGGAAATAACATACATAATATCCAACTTTTTGGGCAATTCTGCTCAAAACCAATATTTTCATTGGTATAGTTGCCTCGCCCTCTTATATGCCTTGAAGTCCAGTGGTGACATCACCAGCAAGAGATTTATTTTGTAACACAAAAACAATATCCAAAAAACAAGTTTACAGTAGAAACCATAACCCACCCAGCTCTACGTGGCCCCATCTTGTGTGAGCTGATTATTAACCATATTAAAAATCGGATTGTAATATAATCTTTGTCTACATTATGTAAAGTCCCAAAAATTCTCTAGCACATTTCATTGAGATTTCTCAGATCACCTTTTTGTCCTGAAATCCTAGAGGATGCAATCGCCCAATAACTATAATATTAATATAATAAATAAATATAATACTATGTGGCTGTGGATGGAGAATCTCCCACACCTTGTTGAACTTTCGAGAAAACACCCACGAGATTCATAAGTTGTTTCATAATGGGGGATATTTACCTTATTTACCTGGATTTTCCAAAATTGTAGGCTAGGGGCCTCCTTAGACTTTGGGGGCCGCATATTTGGGTACGCTCGATGCCAAGGGGGTTACAGTGGATGTAAACCCCCACATTTTTTTTTTTTGATGTCATAATGTAGAGAATAAGATTTCCTTTCATTAGAGCCCAGTCTTGCCACACAGATTTACTCGAGGCCTGAGCAATCCTCTTTTATTGCTCAGTTATAGAAATCTTGACAAAGTCTTGAAAACGTTGTCAAAAGCGCCCCCTTGCTATGAGTGACGGGTGATTTACATATCTCATGTACTAGCCTGAGACAGGTTATCATCAGATCACTGGATTTTCTACTCTGCCCAGCTCTGACTACATACATGTCCCCTAAATCACTTGTCTGTCTATAGTCTGCTGACTGTTCACTGAATCCCATGATGAGAAACATCCAGTCAAAACACAGTAAAGCTGGGAGAGCTGGAGGGGAGGGGGGATGTGAATTGTGAACTTTTTACACAGGATGTGCCTGTCTCAGGCTAGTGCATGAGATATGTAAATCACCTGTCACTCACAGCAAGGGGGCGTTTTTGACAAAGTTTTCAACACTTTGTCAAGATTTCTCTAACTGAACAATAAAAGAGGATTGCTCAGGGCTGGAGTAAATCTGTGTGGTAAGACTGGGCTCAAATGAAAGGGAATCTTATTCTCTACATTATGACATCAAAAAAAAAAAAAAATGTGGGTTTACATCCACTTTAATGATGCATTGATGAATGCAGAGCTGCACTAATGTGCATCCTTTATACACCATTAATACTTTATAAAATCCCCCAAAGGTCAAGCTATACTTTGAGCCAGCTAGCTTTGTTCTGAAAAATAAACAAAACCTTCCTTGGTAGTTTTAAACTAAACGACTTTATCTAATTGTGCCTTATTCGAAAAAAAAAAAAATGATCTTCCTTTTTTTTCCTTTTACATAGACCAAATATTTTCCAGACAAACAGTTCAACGGCAGTTAAATATTCAATTGCTCCCATGGGAAAATCTCTTTATATACTTGTTGCAGGAATGCCATATCTAGAAATTACTACACCCCGTAGGCGCTGTTTTATTGTTTTTTTAGACAGGGGATTCTACAGGATAGAAATCGATCAAGTCTCAAGGGATCACCTCAGTGTCTGCATCAATAACGACCCAAAGCCCCCTTTTTCCCTTGTTTTTATGAAGAGCGTATGGCTTTATGCATAAGTTCCAAGTTTAATGGGATTTCCACTACTCCCTCGTTGAATGTCTCGAGATGAATTTTCTCCGGACGCTCATTGTACAAGCCGCTGCTGGATGCAGTAAACAAATTGCCACTCTGGTTTTTTGATAAACTAATCTAGGCCACTGGCAGGAAAAAAAGCTCTATATAAAATAGAACCAGTAACATAATGATATTGAGATGAGAAAAAAAAAAAGAGGTCAATTTACTGCACCAACATTCTTCAGTTGGAAGCAAGAAATTGTTTTGGAGCAGTTCAGGAGTAATTTGTTACATTTTTTTCGACATTGGGCTTTTATTCTCTTTGCATTTTCTCTCCTCCTTTCCTTTTACTTTTCTTTCTTCTCAGCTGGTTTACTTACAGTGGTATGTGTGTGTAATATATAAATATATATATATATATATATATATATATATATATATGTATGTGTGTGTGTACATGTATATATGTATATATATATATATATATATATATATATATATATATATATATATATATATATATATATATATATATATATATATATATATATATATGGTTGAAGCCCTATGGCCGATACGTGTCTGAAGAGAAATAACTTAACCATAAGATCTACTACATGAAAAGGGGGACCTAAAGTGTGCCTTGGTCTAATGGACAGTATGCCAAAATAAGGGGGGCATACCCTGATTAGAAATGAGTGTTTGATGAGGGTAATGTTGTGAGAAATGCCCTTGAAAGGGGGAATGGGAGGGTGGGTATCGCGCACCGGAAACCGACGAAGACCACAGGCGAGTGGGCCGGTTAAATACCACCCCGGGCTCCTCCCATAAATTCAGGCCACCATGTTGGCCTTCCACATATATATATATATATATATATATATATATATATATATATATATATATATATATATATATATATATATATATATATATATATATATATATATATATATATATATATATATATATATATATATACAGTTGTGCTCATACGTTTACATACCCTGGCAGAATTTATGATTAGACATGTGCACAACAGAAAAATTTGTTTATTTTCGTTTCGTTTCTGTTCGTTTCTGTTGATTCGTAACGATTCGTAATTTCGTAAGTCGTCGGTGTTCGTATTCGGAACGATTGGTAAATTCGTAAGTCATCGGTGTTCGTATTCGTAACGATTCGTATTTTCGCAAGAGTTATTTTTTCGTTGATTCGTTTTCCGTTTTTCAGTTTAATTTTCGTTTATTCGAAATTTGGACGCATTCGTATTTTCGTAGATTTAGTTACATTCGTACTTTCGTAAGATTGATTTATTCGTACTTTCGTAACATTGTTTTCGTAGATTCGTAATCGGAGCATAATTCATAATTTTATGTAATGTGTATGCTATTATTACATTGTAAGAGACACGGAAAATTACGAATCGAAAACAAAAATTACGAATGTACGAATTTTTCCGTTTAATCCATTCGGAGCACGTTAAGCAGCGCCATTGTAAGAGACACGAAAAATTACGAATCGCAAAAAAAAAAAAAAAGTTACAAATGTACGAATTTTTTCGTTCAATCCATTCGAAGCACGTTAAGCAGCGCCATTGTAAGAAACACGGAAAATTATGAATCGAAAAAAAAAAAAAAAGTTAGGAATGTACGAATTTTTTCGTTCAATCCATTCGAAGCACAATAAGCAGCGCCATTGTAAGGGACACGGAAAATTACCAATTCAACAAAAAAAAAAGTTACAAATGTACGAATTTTTTCGTTCATTTGATTTTCGTTGTTCCTGTTTTCGTTTTTCGGATTTTCTTCATTCGTATTTTTGTTGATTCGTTTTTCCGTTAGTTTAATTTTCGTTTATTCGAAATTCGGACGCATTCGTATTTTCGTAGATTTAGTTACATTCGTACTTTCGTAAGATTGATTTATTCGTACTTTCGTAACATTGTTTTCGTAGATTCGTAATCGGAGCATGATTCATAATTGTATGTAATGTGTATGCTATTATTACATTGTAAGAGACACGGAAAATTACGAATCGAAAAAAAAGTTACGAATGTACGAATTTTTTCGTTCAATCCATTCGAAGCACGTTAAGCAGCGGCATTGTAAGAGACACGGAAAATTACGAATCGCAAAAAAAAAAAAAGTTACGAATGTACGAATTTTTTCGTTCAATCCATTCGAAGCACGGTAAGCAGCGCCATTGTAAGAGACACGGAAAATTACCAATTCAACAAAAAAAAAAAAAAGTTACGAATGTACGAATTTTTTCGTTCATTTTGATTTTCGTTGTTCCTGTTTTCGTTTTTCGGATTTTCTTCATTCGTAGTTTCGTTGTTTTCTAATTTGGTTATTTCGGATTTTTGTTGTTTTTCATATTTGTTCGATTCGATAATTCGTTATTCGTTAAAATTTTTAGCGAATCATTCGTTCATTCCTACGATAACGAATGAACCAATGTAACGAATTTTAACGGAAAACGAAAAAAAAACGAAACGAATTGCACATGTCTATTTATGATTTCTTGGCCATTTTGCAGAGAATATGAATGATAACACAAATTCTTTTCTCTCACTCATGGTTAGTGTTTGGCTGAAGCCATTTATTATCAGTCAACTGTTTTTACTCTTTTTTTTTTTTATCATAATGACAACAGAAACTACCCAAATGACCCTGATCAAAAGTTTACATACCCCAGTGATTTTGGCCCGATAACATGCACACAAGTTGACACAAAGGGTTTGAATGGCTATTAAAGGTAACCATCCTCACATGTGATCTGTTTGCTTGTAATTAGTGTGCCTTTATAGAAGGTCAATGGGTTTCTGGACTCCTGACAGACCCTTGTATCTTTCATCCAGTGCTGCACTGACGTTTCTGGATTCTGACTCATGGGGAAAGCAAAAGAATTGTCAAAGGATCTGCGGGAAAAGGTAGTTGAACTGTATAAAACAGGAAAGGGATATAAAAAGATGTCCAAGGAATTGAGAATGCCAATCAGCAGTGTTCAAACTCTAATCAAGAAGTGGAAAATGAGGGGTTCTGTTGAAACCAAACCACGGTCAGGTAGACCAACTAAAATTTCAGCCACAACTGCCAGGAAAATTGTTTGGGATACAAAGAAAAACCCACAAATAACTTCAGGTGAAATACAGGACTCTCCGAAAACATGTGGTGTGGCGGTTTCAAGAAGCACAATAAGGAGGCACTTGAAAAATATGGGCTGCATGGTCGAGTCGCCAGAAGAAAGCCATTACTACGCAAATGCCACAAAGTATCCCACTTACAATTCGCCAAACAGTACAGAGACAAACCTCAAACCTTCTGGCACAAAGTCATTTGGAGTGATGAGACCAAAATTGAAATTTTTGGCCACAACCATAAATGCTACATTTGGAGAGGATTCAACAAGGCCTATGATGAAAGGTCCACCATCCCTACTGTGAAACACGGAGGTGGATCTCTGATGTTTTGGGGATGGGTGAGCTACAAAGGCACAGGAAATTCGATCAAAGTTGATGGCAAGATGAATGCAGTATGTTATCAAAAAATACTGGAGGAACATTTGCATTCATCAGCCAGGAAGCTGCACATGGGACGTACCTGGACATTCCAACATGACAACAATCCAAAACACAAGACCAAGTCCACCTGTCATTGGCTACAGCAGAATAAAGTGAAGGTTCTGGAGTGGCCATCTCAGTCTCCTGACCTCAATATCATTGAGCCACTCTGGGAAGATCTCAAACGTGCCGTTCATCCAAGACAGCCCAAGAATGTCCAGGAACTGGAGGCTTTTTGCCAAGAGGAATGGGCAGCTTTACCATCTGAGAAGATAAAGATCCTCATCCACAAATACCACATAAGACTTCAAGCTGTCATTGATGTTAAAGGGGGCAATACATGGTATTAAGAACTGGGGTATGTAAACTTTTGATCAGGGTCATTTGGGTAGTTTGTGTGGTCATTTTGATTTAAAAAGAGTAAACACAGTTGATTGATAATAAATGGCTTCAGCCAAACACTAACCATGAGTGAGACAAAGGTTTTTGTGTCATCATTCATATTCTCTGAAAAAAAGCCAAGAAATCATAAATTCTGCCAGGGTATGTAAACTTATGAGCACAACTGTGTGTGTGTGTGTGTGTGTGTGTGTGTGTGTGTGTGTGTATGTATATATGTGTGTGTATGTATGTGTGTATATATATATATAATAAAATGACGCCTGCCTTTACACGCAATGCACATGAACTTTAATGGCATCCCAGTCTTTGTAGGGTTCAATATTGAGTTGGCCCACCCTTTGCAGCTATAACAGCTTCAACTCTTCTGGGAAGGCCGTCCACAAGGTTTAGAAATGTGTCTATGGGAATGTTTGACCATTTTCCAGAAGCGCATTTTGTGAGGTCAGAAACTAATGTTGGACGAGAAGGCCTGGCTCGCAGTCTGTGGTCTAATTCATCCCATAGGTGTTCTATCTGGTTGAGGTCAGGACTTTGTACAGGCCAGTCAAGTTCCTCCACCCCAAACTTACACATCCGTGTCTTTATAGACCTTGATTTGTGCAGTGGTCCAAATCATTTGGTGGAGGGGGGATTATGATGTGTTTTTTTTTTTTATTCAGGGGTTGGGTTTGGTCCCTTATTTCCAGTGAAGGGAACTCTTAGGACAACAGCATACCAAGACCTTTTGGACAATTTCCTGCTCCCAACTTTGTGGAAATAGTTTGGAGATGGCTCCTTGCTGTTCCAACATGACTGCGCAAAAGTGCATAAAGCAAGGTCCATAAAGACATGGATGAGCTGTCGGTATGAGGAAAGAAAAGCTGATAACCGGCTTGTGTTTACAACTGTGATCAGCTGTCATTGGACACAGCTGATCACGTGGTAAAGAGCCAATGCCATGAAGTATAGAACTGAAAGAACATTTCTGAGCTGCAGGCAGACATTTTTCATTCTTTATACAGTTCATGAATGAATGAAAGATTTGTATAGCGCTGCAACTGCGAACTGAATCGCCTCGAGGCGCTTGATCCGACCTGCGTTGATTCCTTCTTAGAAGAGGTGGGTTTTGAGTTTTCTCCTGAATGGCCGATGGTCTTTTTCCAAGCGGATGTTCGTAGGTAGAGCGCTCCATAGCCATGGTCCTTGGACTGCAAATCTTCGTTCTCCCCTTGATTTGTACCGGGACTTGGGGATGAGGAGGAGGTTTTGGTTTGTTGATCGGAGGTTGCGATTGGGAGTGTTGTATTTTTTCGCATAAGTATTGAGGAGCATCTCCTTGTGTGCATTTGTGGGTCAGGCAGAGGGTCTTGAATGTAATCCGATCCTTTACGATTAGCCAATGGAGGGTCCTCAGGGAGGGGGAGATGGATTCCCATGTTTTTTTTCCTGTGACTAGTCTTGCTGTCGTGTTTTGAACGACTTGTAGGCGTGCAATCTGGAATTTAGGTAGTCCTATGTAGAGGGAGTTTGCGTAGTCGAGTCGAGAGTTGATGATTGTTCCTACCACTATTGCTTTTTCCTTTTCTGGAATGAAGGGGATGAGTCTACGCAGCAGGCGTAGAAGGTGGTAGGATCCGCTGACAACTGATCCTATTTGTGCATCCATTGACATTTCTGAATCGAAGACGACTCCGAGACTTTTCGCTTTTATGCTTAGGGGATCGTCTGTCCAAGGATGGTGGGTGGAGTCCATGGTGTCGTAGATTTAGTTTTCCGGTTTGCATTTAGGAGAAGGAGTTCTGTTTTGGTTCCATTAAGTTTGAGGGAGCTTGTGGACATCCAGTCTTCTATTGATGTGAGGCATTTTTCTAATTCCTGATATTGGTCTTTTTGTCCGGGGATCCGAAGGTAGAGTTGAGTATCATCTGCGTATGAGTGGAAGCATAGGTCTGATTTGCTGATGATTTTAAGGAGTGGACGGAGTTCATCATTTACTCTAGCTGTGTCTCCCAGACAGAGAGAGAGAGAGAGATATCACCGCTCCAGGTAGGTCAAGCGACAGCGGAAAACCTTCTCATCCAGCTTGGAAGCCCAGGTGCCGGCAATGCATATAGCAATCAAAAACAGGAAGAAGCGATCTTCGGCTGTCCAGATCTTCTTCCTGTTTTTGATTGTGTCTCCCCGACAGTCATAATTTACACAATTGGTATACAAGCCTGATGTATTTCAGTGTCGATATGCATTAGCTGTATGCTTTTCATAACGTTAACAAAATGTAACGTGAGCGCATTAGGTGGACATCCTATAGGAATGAGAACTACTTGCGTCAAGGGCATACAGTATCTGCGGTTTATTTTTTGTGGATCTAGATTAGTCAGAGAAAGTAGATATATCAATTCACCATTCCATTCTTATCTCTTTGTTTACAGTTCTATTATTATATCAGTATGGAAACACATCTGTTGTCTGTGGCATCAGCTGTAATGTTTGCACACAAACTCTCGAGAGTTGTTCTACTTGAATAAATAAATAAATGCAGTTGGAGTTGTGGTATGCCGCTTTGGTTTAGATCGCTCTTAAAAGATCTTGCTCCTTCTTTTACAATAAAAAAATGTTTATTTTTCATCTGTTTTATTTATTATTCATTGAACCACTTGCTTTCCGAGCACTTATACCCCCTTCCTGTCCAGGCCAATTTTCAGCTTTCAGCGCTGTCACACTTTGAATGACAATCGCACGGTCATGCAACACTGTAACCAGATGACATTTTTATAATTTTTTTTAAACAGGTACAGCTTTCTTTTGGTAGTATTAAATCACCACTGGATTTAAGATTTTTGCTAAACAAATGAAAAAAGACATAACATTTAAAAAAATAAAATATTTTTTTCTTTGTTTATGTTCTAAATATTAGCAAATTAAAGTGGAGGGCCACCCTAAAAAAAAAAAAAAAAAATTGCATAAAAATGTTCCTAAAAATTTGGAGAAAAAAAAAAAAAAACAGAAATGGCTGTTGCTAGGCAGATCGTTCTAATCTGCCTCTTCCTATTCCACGGTGATCTTCAGTCTTCTCCTCCTCGCGTCTTCTTCTAGTGAATGGGGCGCGCTGTGTTCTGGAAACTGTGTGTGTCCCACAACACAGCACGCCCCATTCACAAAGCGATGCGCGACTCGCGCATGCGCAGTAGGAAATGGGCAGTGAAGCCACAAGGCTCCGCTGCCTGTTTTCCTTGGAATAGCGGTGCCGGGACCCGAGAGCCGAGGGACGGTCGGCCGACATCGCGGGCACCCAGCGCAGGTAAGTGTGCTTATTAAAAGTCAGCAGCTATAGTGTTTGTAGCTGCTGACTTTTATTTTTTTTTTCTCCAGGCTGGCCCTCCCCTTTAAGCCTCGTACACACGATCGGACTTTCTGTCAAAAAAATAAAACGTGGAATTTTGTTCGAAGGATGTTGGCTCCAACTTGTCTTGCATACACACGGTCACACAAATGTTGGCCAACAATTACGAACGTAGTGACGTACAAGACGTACGTGATATCTCCATTACGGACGCTAGTTTTACAAGATCAAGCGATTCCGGCTCGTCCTTGATTCTGAGCATGCGTGTTTGTACTTTGTACTTTTGTCCGACGGACTTGTGTACACACATTTGTTGGCGGAAACTTTGAGAACATGCTAGCCAACATTTGTTGGCGGAAAGTCCGACAACAATTGTCCGATGGAGCGTACACACGGTCAGACTTACCACCAACAAGCTCACATCCAACATTTCCCATTGGAAAATCCGATCAAGTGTACGGGCCTTAAGTAGTTTTTCACCTTCACTAATGTGCACTGATGAGGCGTCACTGGTGGGTGGCACTAGCCACTAATAGGCGGCACTGATAGGCATTGATAGGTGGCACTGATGAGGAGACACTAATGGGCAGCGTTAATGGCACTGATGGGCATCGTTGATGGCACTGATGAGCCCTGATTATCTGTGTGCATGTCCCCTGTCATTATTGCCGGTTACCGTCTCTCCTCACGCTGTGACAGGAAACTACTGTCGATAACCAGCAATTCTGTTTACACTGTGACCGGACACAGCTGATCATGTGGTAAAGGGTCGCTGTGATTGGACCTGTACCATGATCTGTGATCGGCTGTGTCCAAAGGACTGAGCGCGTCGGATGTGCACCACAGGGGGCTTGCGAGGGGCATGGTTAAAGGAGGATGTCCATGTATGGCCTCTCTGAACAGAGTGTGCGCTGTAGCCGTCTTTTTGGCTAAGCCGTGGTTAGGAAATGGTTAAAGGGGTTTTCCAGCTTTCACAAATGAGACGCTCCTAACCCTCTCCATCAATAAATAGTCACAATTAACTGGACTTGTATAATGTGGAAGACATTTTTCGATGTATCCTGCAGCTGCTACAGTTCTACTGATCAGCAATCTAGCCCAGGATGTAAATCCACACGGGGGCTTCAATCAACTTAATCCAAACACCATGAAATGTGTCAAGGCAAATGTTGATTGTCCATGAACGTGATGGAAGGTGCGAAAGTTTGTGAAATGGTCCTGTTCTTATTACGTAAGACAATCACCATGGTGCACTGAAGACTGGAACAATTGATCAAGTTGTATGGCTGAAGGTGTGTTAGCTACAGATGAGCATAGATCAACATTACAGAACAAGTCCAGGAGAATGTGACTAACTACTATTAGATATACCATGGCCTGAATTAATGAGAACTTCCAGACACCTTATTCCTCTCCTTGACATTTTCCTCAGAGCTGTTAATGTTTCTTTCTGAGTAATGCAATATAAACTACAGTTCTTTCGAGCACTCATTTGAATTCATTGCTATGAAGTTCACCTGGAGATCGTTTCCCCCACCTACCCCAACCCTTTGATTCTCATCTGCCTGACTAATGGCACGTACATTATTTAACCACTTGACCACCGGAAGGTTTTACCCCCTTCATGACCTGCATATTTTGTTTGCTATTTAGCACTGTGCTACTATACATGCAAATTGCTTGGCCATGCAACACTCTACCCCAAATAAATTGACATTATATACCGTATATACTCGAGCATAGGTCGACCCGAATATAAGCCGAGGCACCTACTTTTACCACAAAAAAATGGGAAAACGTATTGACTTGAGTATAAGCCGAGGGTGAGAAATGCAGCAGCTACTGTAAATGGAAAAAGATGGTCAACCATGCCCATCTGCAGCTGCATGCCTCCCTGTGTCCATTGCCCTGTGTGCATGCCTTCCCTGTGTGCATGCCTTCCCTGTGTCCATGCCTTCCCTGTGTGCATGCCTTCCCTGTGTCTATACCTTCCCTGTGTGCATGCCTTCCCTGTGTGCATGCCTTCCCTGTGTGCATGCCTTCCCTGTGTGCATGCCTTCCCTGTGTGCATGCCTTCCCTGTGTGCATGCCTTCCCTGTGTCCATGCCTTCCCTGTGTCCATGCCTTCCCTGTGTCCATGCCTTCCCTGTGTCCATGCCTTCCCTGTGTCCATGCCTTCCCTGTGTCCATGCCTTCCCTGTGTGCATGCCTTCCCTGTGTCCATGCCTTCCCTGTGTCCATGCCTTCCCTGTGTCCATGCTTTCCCTGTGTCCATGCCTTATTTGTGTCCATTGCCCTGTGTCCATTTCCCTATGTCCATTTCCCTGTGCCGATATGCTTACCTGATCAGCCCATGTCATGCAGTAAGAAGGCGGCCATCCAGTTTTCAAAAGCCGCGCCTCCTCATTGTCCTCGTCCTTCGTGATAGGCAGAACACTCAGTTTCCCAGCAGTCAGTGTGCAGTGCTCCGCCTATCACGGACATCCTCTCGTTCTCGTCAGTGGGATGAGAATGAGAGGACGTACGTGATAGGAAGAACACTGAACACTGACTCACTGCGTGTTCCCCTATCACAGGCGAGGACGGGGAGGAGGCGCGGCTTTTGAACACTGGGCAGCTGCCGTCTTACTGCATGACACGGCTGAGTGTTCCGCCTATCACTGAGGACGAGGACAAGGAGGAGGCACAGGTTCTGAACACTGGTCGGCTGCCTCTCAGCATTACATGGCTGATCATGTAGGGAGATGGCACTGTGATTCCAGTATAAGCCGAGGGGGGCACTTTCAGCACAAAAAAATTTGCTGAAAAACTCGGCTTATACTCGAGTATATACGGTATATTTTTTAACACAAATAGAGCTTTCTTTTGATGGTATTTTTTTTTAATATAAACAAAAAAAAGAGACAAAATAATTTCTACTTTCTGTTATAAAACATATCCAATAAAATCTAAGGCTACTTTCACACTGGGGCGGTGGTGCGTTAGCGGTAAAGCGCCACTAGTTTTGGTGGTGCGTTAGTTTTAGCTGTGATTTATTGTCGTTTTAGCTGTGCTTTTGGGCCACTAGCAGGGCGCTTTTAACCCCCGCTAGCTGTCGAAGAAAGGGTTAAAAGCGCCTGTGTCGCGGCGCTGCGGAAGCACTTTGCAGGCGCTATGGCAACGCTGCTCATTCATTTCAATGGGCAGGCTGTTTTGGGACCAGTGTATACACCGCTCCCGAACCGCCCCAAAGATGCTGCTTGCAGGACTTTTTTTTTTTCCTCGTCCTAAAAGCACATCGCCCCAGTGTGATAGCACTTGGACTTTCACACTAGGGAGGCACGAGAGGCACTTTTCAGGTGCTTTACAGGCGCTATTTCTAGTGCTAAAGCGCCTCAGTGTGAAAGGGGTCTAATTTCATTATAAATGTAGGAGAAAATGTTTTTGCTGGCAGCGAACGGGGTTGCTCCTGCTAACACTGCATTTTTGGGAACACTATTATAGTTCTGACCGTGACCAGGATACAGACTTGGACAAACATTGGACTAGTCATGACGGTGATCTCACTCACTGTGTTTCATTCATAGCCAAACTGTGTTTAATATGCTTCGGTTTGTGAATGACCAGGAAGCCGCTCAGCACAGAGCACTTCCCATTCATTCACTGTCCAGTGCAGCTGAGGCGGCAGAGAAAGGCATGTGTGTTTGAGCTTTGGGGTGCACACCCTAATGCAATAGGCTGCGCACAACCATGCTGTAGATTGTCACTGTGCTAATGGCACTGAGTGGGTGATGGGGGTGATCAGGAGAGAAATCGAAGGGTTAACTGTGTGCCTAACAAGTGTATGTGTGCTGATTTTATTCACAGACTGTCTGGCTTTTCTTCCTGATTTCAGCTCTGAGAAGTGAAATCGGGGGGAGAAAAAAAATTCCAGATCTGGGTTGTGTTTACTAACACTCACAGATCTATGCTGTGATTGGTCACAGCAATCAGCAGGTTCACAGTCAAAGTCCATTGGCTGCAAGCCTGCTGACAAACTTGTGCTGTGTCCAACCGCAGCAGGAAATGCAGGGGGGGCACTTGAGCGCGAGCGCCAGTAAACCAGGAAGTTCAGCGCGATGTACAGGTACAACGCGGTGCCCAGGGGAGCAGTAAAACTACTACTGGCTGGTCGGCAAGTGGTTAAAGCACAACCTTCCTATGGTTGCAAGAGCATTTTTTTGGTCATTTTTTTTTTTTAGTTTTAGTTTTAGTTTTAATAAAAGTAAAAGCAGATCCTTTAAAGAATATGAACTCACGTTTTCATCTGTACTCTTCCACCTTGTTTATTATAAGTAATGATTAAATAAAGAAACAATGGTTAGCAAGGATAACAGAGATTCAACAGATGGAAAATCTTACTTTGAGGCTGTGGGAGCAGGATGAGAAATATCGGAGAGCATGGGCTCCCTATGTGATATATAGGGAACATAACCCTTAAGGATCAGAGCAAAAAAAAATAAAAAATTGTCCGAAGGGTTAAAGGCCCTTTTTATTTTTTTATTTTATTTATTTATTTATTTATTTTCTCTCTCTATCTATTCTATCTTTTTATTTGCTTTTTTTTAATTTTTTTATTTTTTATTTTTTCTGTGGGCTGTTTCTTCTTGAGGGTAACCAGAGCGGATTCTGGTTAAGGAAAAATATTACAAAAGTTGGATTGTTAGGAATAAGATTATTATTATAAGTTTGATTAAGTATGAGAATTTGGAGAGCAGGAGCTTGAAGAATTACAACCAAATAGGAGTTACTAAGTTGGTGTGTATTGATGTATTGGTGAAAATGTCTTGTTACTTTTGTGAAAGAAAATAAAGAATTTATAAAAAAAAAAAATAAAGAAAAAAACCTAACGTACAGTTACTTGTGCAGAAAGGGTCCCCATGACACTGATCCCTGACCATAGGCATTTATTCATATGATCTTAGCCGATTTTCCATAATGACTGACTGGGTTTACTTGATTCCAGAAATTGCTCTTTTATAAGCTATAAAAAAATATAATTTTTGTTTATTGCATTCAACGGTGAGTTTTCACATGAAAAGACAAGTTTTTATCATTGTATGCTTATATATAATTGAACCAAGATAAAGCCCGGCTTGTGACAACAAAGGGTAGGGTATCCCGGAGCATGGTCACAGCTGCAGTATATCAGTTAAATGAATAAAAGGGATAAGATCAGTAGATCAGTGAAGTACTCTATTTAAAAATAACATCAATAGCCAGTTAATGGTTCACAATCAAAGCATTTTTCTATGGGACTATAGCCTGTCCGTACCACCATAAACAGGAAAAAAAAAATCAACTTTGAGTCGCTCATCCATTAGCTTCCGTGCTTCTGTAGACGGCACTTTTGGTTAGTAAGAGAGAAAATCAGTGGTGGTTTTGCTATTTAAATGATTGAATGATTTACTAGACCTGTGCGATTCGGTTCGTAACAAATGGCTTTTGTTAGTTTTCGTACATTTGGATCAATTCGAATAGCTGAAAGAACCAAAATACGAAAATTACGAATAAGCAAAATAACGAACATGCGAAAATACGAACTTACGAACGGACAAACTTACGAAAATCCAAAACTCCGAAACAGTAAAAGAAAGAAAATTACATCTATGACGAATGATTTACATTTCATATCTTCAATCCTTTGTTTAGAATTTCGTATGTTCGCATTTTCACTCGTGTGTTCGTAATTTCGTTTCTTCGTCTGTTCGTAATTTCGTTTCTTCGTGTTCTCGAATCGTTCTTTTGAATGGACAGTGTAATGGACAGTGTAATACACGAGCGGAAATTCCGCCAGCAAAAGTCTGATGTGAGCTTTTGGTGGGAACTTCCGACCGTGTGTATTCTCCATCGGACTTTTGCTGACGGAATTTCCGTCAGCAAAAGATTGAGAGCAGGTTCTCAATTTTTCCGTTGGAAAAAGTTTCCATCGGAAGTTCCGTTCGTCTGTATGCAATTCTGATGCGCTAAAAAGCATGCATGCTCGGAATCAATTCGACGCATGTTGGGAAGCATTGAACTTTAATTTTCTTGGCTCATCGTAGTGTTGTACGTCACCGCATTCTTGGCGGTCAAAAGTTTCGAGAACTTTTGTGTGACGGTGTGTATGCAAGCCAAGCTTGAGCGGAATGTCGTCGGAAAAACCATCCAAGATATTTCCGATGGAAATTCCGCTCGTGTGTATGGGGCATAAGTGTATCTTAATATGTATGTTCGTAATTTCTTATGTTCGTAATTTCGTGTTCTCGAATCGTTCTTTCGAATGGGCAGTGTATTAGTGAGTGATGTATCCTACTTAAAGTGGTTGTAAACCCTCTGGGACCACTTTAACCTACAAGTAAGCCTAAATTAAGGCTCACCTGTAGGTGCAAGAAATATCTCCTTAACCTACATGGTTAAGGAGATATTTTACAAAAAACGGGCACAGATGTCTACGGCGCATGTGCGCCATAGACAACGGCGCAGGCGCACTGAGCATGCTGTTAGTGAAGGCTAACATACCGTCACTGATGGCGCCAGAGTGAGATCATTGCTGCTCCGGCCACTCACAGCGCCGGAGCAGCGATACCCGAAAAGAAGATGGACGCTTCGTGGAAGAGGGGACAGCGGTGACATTGCAGGCTCCTGTGTCAGGTAAGTGACACATAATGGGCTACTATGCGATGCATAGTAGTCCATTTATGCTTTACCTTTGCAGGGAAACAAAGAGGAAGTAAACCCATTAGGGTTTACTTCCTCTTTAATATCTTTAGCCAATCAGCTTATCCCGTTTGGGTCTGAGTCGCACTGCATTCCTGAATCTTTTTAGATTCAGTTGAGGAGGAGACTGAGTCAGGTCTCGGGAACGTTTCCCAATTCAACCTATAGATGGCACGATTGTATCATACATGCTATAGGTTATACATGTCAAAAGGTTAAGCTACACTATATTTCCAAAAGTATTGGTACACCTGCCTTTACATGGACTATAATGGCATCCCAGTCTTAGTCCGTAGGGTTCAATATTGCGGTGGCCGGCCCTTTGCAGCTATAACAGCTTCAACTCTTCTGGGAAGGCCGTCCACAAGGTTTAGGAGTGTGTCTATGGAAATGTTTAACCATTCTTCCAAAAGTACATGTGTGAGCTCAGGCACTCATGTTGGAGGAGAAGGCCTGGCTCACAGTCTCCCCTCTAATTCATCCCAAAGGTGTTCTATCGGGTTGAGGTCAGGATAGTCAAATTCCTCCACCACAAACTCGTTCATCCATGTCTTTATGGACTTTTGCTTTGTGCTCTGGTCCAAACCATTTGGTGGAGGGGGATTATGGTGTGGGGTTGCTTTTTAGGGGTTGGGCTTTGGCCCCTTAGTGTTCCAGTGAAGGGAACTCTTACGGTGTCGGCATACCAAGACATTTTGGACAATTTCCTGCTCCAGACTTTGTGGGAACAGTTTGGGGATGGCCCCTTCCTATTCCAACATGACTGCGCACCAGTGCACAAAGCAAGGTCCATAAAGACATGGATGAGCGCCTTTGGGGTGAAGGAACCTGACTGGCCTGCACCACAACCTGACAGAACACCTTTGGGATTAATTTGAGCAGAGACTTAAGGCGATTCAGTTCGCATTGTAGCGCTATACAAATTATTCATTCATTCAGAGACTGCGAAACCGTTTAATTGAGTTATCATGCGAATTGGCTAGAGAGTGGGATGGAGAGTGGCTGTGTTAGGCCCCTTTCACACATGCGGACCGTATGCCCGTTTTTCGTCCATCCGTTTTTGGATGAAAAACGGACATACATGCATGCCTATGGGATAGCGGGTGTCAGTGGATGAGCATTCGGTGACACCCGCTATCGTCCGCCTCCGCTATTGTCCGATTCTGCAGACGGAGGGAAACCCTATTTTTTCATCCGTCTGCAGAGCGGATCAGATGAACACGGACAGACGGTCCGTGTTCATCCGATCCCCCATAGGGGAGAGCGGAGAACTGACAGGGCGGTCCCTGCACAGTGTGCAGGGACCGCCCTGTCATCAGCCGGCTCAGCTGTGCGATCCCCGCTGAGCAGCGGATCTTCACTGGGCGGATCATTACGGATCCGCCCCATGTGAAAGGGGCCTTAGAAAAATACTGGTATGTCATTAAGACTAGATGTGGGAGAGCAAAAGGACATTACATTGAGATCAGACACGTACAGCACATAGTTTATTGGTAGATGGGCATGTTTTTTTGACAAAATATTGACGACATTTTTTTACAGAAAAAATTGGCCAAGTAGGAAGAATTCAGGTAAACAATTTATCTCTTCCGCATTTATTCTATTAAAAAAAAATACTTAAAGGATTGTGCTATGACTCTTCCTGAAAAGCGATTGCTATATGTTTGCTGATTTTTGTTGGTAGGGATTTTTCCTTTTTTTTTTTTTTTTTTTTTACTGCTATCTTACATAAAGCTACTGTATATAGCAGCCTATGTCACATCTTTTCTCCCAAGGCTTCTAGTCTGTGATTTGCTAGATCTTATCATATCTTAAGGATTCATATACAGAGCTCATTCCTCTTTATAGATGATCAGTAATCCTTTTTCACAGGAGTGACAGGATTTAGGAGACCTCAAATGCAATTATCACAGCTATGGAACCTAAGCCAGGCTAAATTGTTTATTCCATGCCTTCTGCTCACCTGGGCCTGGTAGACAAGCTTTAAAGTCTAAACATCCATATGACTGCTTGTGATAAATGTACCATCCACCCTTTCATTCTGTAATCTAATATTTAACAGCAAAACAGGCCGAGGAATTTTCTATGAAAGAGAAATTGTATATCAAAGTTAAGGTTGATTTTGAGGATTTATAACATAGTTTTACATTTATGTTCGAATTGGAGTGGAGTTACTAAAATTGGAGAGTGCAAAATCTGGTGCAGCTCTGCATAGAAACCAATCCGCTTCCAGGTTTTTTCTTTTAAGTGGTTGTAAACCCTTACAACACCCTTTTTTGCTACAGGTAAGCCTATAATAAGGCTTACCTGTAGCTACCCTGGTTATCTACTAAACGTGAACAGTTTAGGCGATATCCCCTGTATTTGCATGTGCAGACGTCATCGGCACATGTGCACTAAAGCAAACTAAAGCAACGCCGGAGCCCGCGATACCCGGAAGTAACTCCGGGAGTGATATCGGCTCACCGTAGTGGTGTACGGAGACGGCTGCAGGTGCGTCAATCTTAGGTATGTAATTCATAATGAGCTAGTATGCTATGCATACTAGCTCATTATACCTTTGTCTTGCAGGTTTTTTTTGGGGGTCCTAGGGTTTACATTCACTTTTAAGTTAGAAGCTGATTGGCTGCCATGCACAGCTGCGCCAGATTTTGCACTCTCCAGTTTTTGTAAATCAACCCCATTGTATTTCCTAGGAGATAAAATGTATTTCTAATAAATACAGATAGTTGGGATAGTGGGGGGAAAAAAAGTTAAGCCAGCCAACCTGCCACCCTGCCTTGATCTGTAATGCCTCTGTTTTTTTGCTAGCGTTCTAGAAGGCTGGATGCCTTTTCATCAGTGCAGCTGAAAGTCTTAACTATATTTTGACAATCTCTTTATTCTTGTGTTTTCACTTTTTTTTTTCGTTAGTCAAGATACTCTGTACACCTTAGATATTTTTACTTTGGTGGATCAAGACTTTGATAAAGCCACCTGAGCTGGTCTTTACACAGCAGCTGCCTGGATTTACATATCCTCAGCAATAGCTTTTGGAAGCCCCCCCCAGACCCCGTTGGATTGAAGATTGCGGGGCTAGCCTACAATGTGACCTTTGCCACTTGGCTTTGCATCGTGGTGCCTTGTTGACCTGTGGGTACTGCACCGGTTGCAGTTCACTGTTAGGTTTAGAACCATAGCAAAGCTTCTGGTGTAATCCAGTCACTAAGTACTCAAGAACTGAGTATGGCTTGTCTGAAGTATCGGGAGCTACCTCACAGTTGGTACTTTTGGGTGTCATTATAAAATTGCCACCTCTTACTATGGTAATGATGACTAAGGCTTCAGGAAATGAGCACTAATGGCATCCCTATGTACAGTGTTTCAGGTGCTTTTCACTCTTTCTCCAACCATTCAGCATTTGAAGAAGGATCATCCTGCTGTTGCACCTGCTTCTGATGCACCTGATGGATAATATGTTCTATGATCCCGTTCCACTGCCCACCTACTTGGTCATCTCAGCCCTCTCCACGGCATTACATACATTTAATTGACTCCTTTTTTGCTCTGTTAGGCTGCCAGGAGAAAATAATACTTCGTACTCTAGGATATGGGGAAGCATGAAACTCACTCCATGTGACTGCACTGATGATTGGTACAGTGCAGTTACTTGAGCAGGGTGACTTCTCAGTCCTGTGTAAGCTCTAAATGGAGTGACATTACACATGGCTGTCTTTGTTTGCAACTGACAGCTGAATAGAGCTAGATGAAGAAAAGTGATGTGCTGGTGGCGAGGGGTCATGAAAGTGAACCTGCTGCTTCATTCCACTTAGACAAAGCTCCGATTAACGTCACTTTCACAGCTATGCAGTCTGGATGGAATATGAATGCTTTTATACTGTAGTGTTTTGGATATCATGAGAACAGTAACACACACACACTGCTACCCCCTGCTCATAGGTGTGCACAGCCTATTGTATTAGGATGTGCACCTCAGAGCTCAAACACATTTGTGTGTGTGCATGTGTATACAGTATATACTGACGGTGTCAGCAGCGCAATGGATGGTGTCAGTAGGGCAGAGATTGGGGTCAGTATTGCAGTGGACGGTGTCAGTCGTTTTTTTTTTTTATTATTATTATTTTATGTTTTTACAATTGTATTTTTTAGAAACCCCCTTAGGGGACTGTCACCTGGTCACCTTTGATCAATCAAAACTCCCGTTCCATAGCAAGGAAGAAGCTTTATTCATAGGTATCAATACATATGGGTGAGGTCCTTACATGCATAGATTCAAGCGAGGAGTCCCACCCGGTGACCACAGACTTAGCTTTTAATAGTAGTAAAAAGAGGAAGTTACAGGAGTCATACGTCTCTGGGCGTATGCTGGCAGCTCATTGGACTTAACTTTGTTGTCTGCGTCAGCAAGCCATACAATCTTAGAATTTTACTATATATAGTTATAGGAAAGAAAAACAACGTTTGGGTGTGTACAGGATATAATCGCCATCTTGCAATACTTCTTAAAGAGGAAGTAAACCCTGATGGGTTTACTTCCTCTTTGTTTCCCTGCAAAGATAAAGCATAATGGACTACTGTGCATCGCATAGTAGTCCATTATGTGTCACTTACTTGACACAGGAGCCAGCGAAGTCACCGCTGTCCCCTTGTGTACGGAGCCTCCATCTTCTTGGTGGGTCTCACTGCTCCGGCGCTGTCATTTGATGGAGCTGCGATGACGTCACTCCCGCGCATAAGCACGGGAGCCGACACTCGCGGAACATCACCGCGAACAGCGGCGCGCTCAGTGCGCCTGCGCGCCGATGTCTACAGCGCATGCACCATAGACAGCGGTGCCTGTCTTTTGGCAAATCTCTCCTAAACCGTGTAGGTTTAGGAGATATTCCTTGGACCTACAGGTAAGTCTTAATCTAGGCTTACCTGTAGGTCAAAGTGGTTTGTAAGGGTTCAGTTAAGTGTCCTTAATTAAGCCTATAAGATGGAGAACAGGCACAAACAGTTCTTTGATAATTCCAACAAGGACTTTGGTGAAATATCAGGGGTCTAAACGGGGGGGAATCAGCACCACACTGGGTAATTAGGGTGTGCCCATTCACACCTGGCCCACCCTGTGTGCATGTCAATGCCTCTACTTGAGATTGGCAAACTTTACCTGGACTTGTAATTTCAGTAGGACACTGGTGTATTGCTTAGTGTAGCTAATTCTTTGACGCCAAAGCATTTCTTACAAAACAACTTGTTTATTCTTTTGGCTCATTGGTTTGTGAATTGCAGAATTGCATTTGCTTGTAGCATGTAAAAGCAAAACGTTACAGGTTAATTCGGGATACAGAGCACTTATTCAAGGCTCACTTAGCTTGCAGGTCTTATAAAGAAGATGTAACACAAAGAAACATCCGATCAGGTCAGTTACATAATAGAGGAGAGTGTCAGCATCTCAGTTGTAGGTAATTGGTAAACTGGAAACAAGGTACTAAAATTGCCTGTATCAAGACCAGGAGATGCGCAAGCATGCATCAGCACCAATAATGGTTCCGAGTGAAAATATGACTAGATTGCAAATATTCAGACTGTGATCTTTTATAGTTGTGGTTGTTTGGTTTCTTTTTTTATTTCTTTGAGAAAGCGGAATAAAGATTATGCCTGCTAGTAATGAATATGGCAGTCCACATCAATTGAAGGTTTACTGAAGACCGCCTATTCATAAGGTGAACCAATCCACCCAAGTAAACTGGTGGAAATGTTCTGTATAGACCTGAAAAAAAAAAAAAAATATAAAAAAATATATATATATATATTTATATATATTGTAAAAGGGGATTAGCACAGTGAGCATATTGGACCAGATAGAGATGCCTGAAGATGATGGTTAAAAAAAAAAACAATATGAAAATAGAAAATTTTGATTTTTTATTTTTTTTTCATGAGGCTACAGCATCTTTAGCAAGATCAACACCTTGGACTCAATAAAAAGGTTGGGAACGAAAGAATAACAATTTGTATATAGCATTAGCTTGCAACAGCATCACATCAAAGTAGGTGTAGCACTGGACCAGGCAGGAAGCCCAACACTGAAAAAAAGATTCTCTCTCGGAATCCCCCTCTCTTCCCACCTCCTGGTCGCTGTTGCAAACCATTTTATATAATGCTGGTTTTCTTGCTGTTTGTTTTGGTACAATGCCATCAGAATGTATAATTTGTCATCTCTTTCTTCACAGCTCCACCTACTGTTCGGATCATCCATTCAGGCTTGGCCTGTAATATTGAGGAAGAAAGATATTCAGAACGTGTCTATACGATACGAGAGGGTGAAACTCTGGAGTTGACCTGCCTAGTCACAGGACACCCACGCCCACAGGTGAGTAAGAAAAGCAGTTGCCCTTACTAAAACTAAATTAGTTGGCTGGTAATTACAAGAAAAATTTAAATATATGTACAGTAAAACCATGGTTTGAGAGCATAATTCGTTCCAGAAACATGCTTGTAATCCAAAGCACTTGTATATCAAAGCATTTTTTTTTTACAGGGTATAAAAGAGAAGAGAGGCGCCTCTAAGTGTAGCAATAAGTTGCTAAATATTGGACCTTCGTTAAATGTAACCATATTGCTACACTTCGAGCCCATTCACACAGGGGCAACTTTGGATCCGACTTGAAGCCTCCCCAAGTTGCCTCAAGTCGCGCGACATGATAAAATCAATGTAAGTGAATGAGAGCCTTCTTAATGCACACTACTGAGGTCGCTCCGACTTCAGAAAAGGTTCCTGTACTACTTCAATCTGACTTCTAGGCAACTTGTACCCATTGATTTCAATGGAAGTTGCCTCCAAGTCGGATCCCCTGTCTCTTAACTGAAGCAACTTTCCAGGAAGTAAAAATAGTTTTCTAGGCAAACCCCTTCCTCCCACAGAGCCGATTATTATGTGATTGGCCACTGGCAAAGTCCCCTGTCATGAAGGCAACTTCAAGTCGCCTTGTAAGTTGCCCCAAGTCGCGCTGTGATTCATACTCAAGTCGTGTCCAAGTTGCCACCCAAAGTCATGCTGGAAGTCGTGTTGCCCCTGTGTGAATGGACTCTTAGAGACTTCTCTCTTCTTTTTTTATACTCAGTTGTGACATGACGTTACTCTTATATCAAGACATTGCTTGTATATCAAGGCAAAATTCATTAAAACATTTTGCTTGTCTTGCAAAAGGCTTTCAAACCAAGTTACTCTCAAACCAAGGTTTTACTGTATATCTGAATATGAAGGAGCTATGCAGTTGAAAATGTCCAATTGACAATTTTTTTTAGTATATCTTCACCAGTGTAGATTTAGTCTATATTAAAAGTGTATCTTAAGTGATGCTTTTTTGTTTGGGATAGAGTGGTGCATAATTAGAACTCATGAGTTTTTTTATTTTTATTTTCAGTCTGTTTCCCTACTGGGATGATTTATCTGGTTTGGTATGACCAGGACTGAAAAATAGAAATAATCAAAAATTTTGAACTGACACCTGAATAGGATGTCACCAGGTTTCCATCACATTGAAGAGATTTCCTTTCACTTCCTTGCTTTACGTATTCTCTACTCTGTCTACAGCTAAAAAATGGAGCCAGTCCTAAAAAGCCGAAATTTCAATTTAGGGTAGTTGATGGCTGGTACGCATGTAGCACTTATCTTTGGACCTTGGTGCAAGGATTGTGTCCAGATCTCCATCACTCTCGCCTTCAATAGTGTACATCCTTGCTGTCGCCCTAATAAACTGCAGGTCTGTAAGCAATGGAGTAGGTTGCACCCGTATGACCCATTCTTCTTTGGAGTAAGCATATTGGCATTAACATTTACTCTTCTAGTGATGGGAAGTGTGCAATGGAACAATTCCTGTTAGTAGAGAAATGTACCCCCTCTCCTATGCTCTCATCTCCAAGGGTGATAAGGAGGAGGTTTCAGAGTAAAGTGACCCGTGTTCCCCCAGAAGTGAGCCTCAGTTGCAACTATGATTTCTGTGATCCTATTTAAAACAAATTCAGACTTCTTATACTTTTTTTCGGGATACCGGTGACACGATCTACCCAGCTTGCCAAGTCCATGTTAGATGAAGGCTTTGTATTTAAAGTGGTTCTTTGCCCTGTTTGAAATAGGACACTCACCTGGTCCAGGGGGGTCCAGGGGTCCAGCACCGTCCTCACCTGAACCTGTTCTTTGCCGGATTTCAAGTCCCTGGAGCTGGCATATTTACCGTGAGCAGCTGGCTGTGATTCTTTGTGGCTTCACAGTCGGCTGTGCATGTAAAAGCCAAGATGTGCTTTCTGAATGGTCCCGCAGATCTCTGGGAGCGGTAATGTGTCCCATAAAATTGCGGAAGGGAAGGGGGGGGGATGAGAAATTTCAGTGGATCCGCTATGGCATTCCGGCCAGAAAAAGGAGTGGGTACACGTCAAAACCAGGTACAGTACTCACTTCCCGGCTCCCCAAAAAAGTCCCTAAAAAGGAGGGAGGAGGAGCACATACAGCGGAATTTCCTACCCCCTTTTTTTTTTTTTTTAATTACCTGCTCTGTGCAATGGTTTTGCACAGAGCAGCCCCAATTCTCTTCTTTGTGGGTCCCACTGGTGGTCCTGACTCCTCCATGCATTTTGTTTGATGGTATATTTTACATGCATTTCACTAAAGGATCCGCACATCTATAGTAATGTTTTAAAAAACATATTAATACACAAACTGGCTTATATGAAAGACAGAGTAATGAAATTGTCTGGAAGATATGTGGATGAAAAGGTGGAGGTCCGTTTTTTTTTTTTTTTTTTTTAAAGCACGTTTTTTTCTTTCCTTTTACCGGAAAAACATTTCTCCAACCTCTGTTCCATTCCTCTAAGAACACCATATTTATCCTTCCCGACCTCTCTGCCTGCCCTGTGCCGCATTTTACTTGTTGGAGATTGTGTCAAGATGGGACTGGGTATATTATTGCTGCGCTGTAATTATGCCTGCAGTTGTGTAACGTGTCATGTAGTCTTGAAAACAAATAATCTGTAGCTTTCGCCAAACTTGGTCCTATTGCTGGCTCTCTGCCTTCCTCTCCGGCTTTCTGTGCTGTGAATCTTAAGCAGCAAGCTGCTACGCATTGTGCAAATAGCAGGAGATGAAAGCTTAAAGACCCATCCCTGAGAATGGATCTGTTTATATGGATGTAGTGTTACTGTATTTAAAAACTATGTGACAATACAGAGCCTGAAAAACTTAACATGAAAAAGCCTGACAAGTTGCATTATGACGGAAGTGGAATGCTTTGTTAAAAACAATTTTGGAAGCAATCTGAGTAGACTAATGAGAGATCATTCTGCTCTGGTTCAAAGTTGGCCGCTATTTGGTCCTTTTCTTTTTTTTTTTTTGTGCTTTTTATGTAAGACATCAAAGGGACGCTCGAATGGCGATGTTGTTGAACCACTTTGTCTGGAAAACTTAGTATAAGGGTTTATTTAATGGACTGTGCATTATATCAGCAACAGCATAGTGGAAAATTGTGTTTTTGAGAAGCGATGCCATGCTTAATCAAGACACTTTATTTTCAGGTTTACAATGTACAACGTGTAGCTCGGTTTAAAGTGGATATTTGACATGCAGAGAGACAGTGTCACCCTTGTTAGTGCTCATTAATGGCAGAACTTTTTACAGCGTACGGACATGAATTTTAAGGAAAAAACAATACCGTACAAAAAAGAAAATGGAGGCATTCATGGCCATATGTACATGTTCATTTTGATATCAAAATATATTGTTTTTGGCATATTTCTCACATGCACTGATCATCCACCCACCTAATATTGAGAGGGTCCTTCAACTTGGTAAAAATGATTCTCCTCCCCAAGCTATTGTACCTTTTCTGGCATGCCCCACTCTATGTCCCGGCCCGTATGTTTAGGAACATGGAATCTATCCTCAACACCTTTTAGATGGGGCTCTTCCAGGCACAAATTGGTGTGGCAGACCCTCCACTCATATGCTGACGACACGCAATTATATTTTCACCTGACAAAAAAACCATCATCAGCAATTAGAAAAATGCCTCACCTTGATAGACGACTGGATGACCACTAGCTCCCTGAACCTCAACGACTCAAAAACAGAGCTTCTTATCCTGCACGCAAATCAAAATTCCCGGACCAAGATCCCTTGGTCACTACCCACCATCTTTGGACAGACCATCCCCCCAAGCACCAAGGCCAAGAGTCTCGGAGTCATTTTTGACTCAGAAATGTCTATGGATGCACAAATAGGAGCAGTAGTCAGTGGTTCTCACCATCTGCTTCGCCTGCTACGTAGACTCATCCCCTTCATTCCAAAGGAGGACAAAGCAGTGGTGGTTGGAACAGTCATTAATTCATGACTGGACTACGCAAATTCCCTTTACATAGGATTACTCCAATATCAACTTGCGCGCTTACAACTCATCCAAAACACTGCTGATAACAGGAAAAAAACCCTGGGAATCCATCTCTCCTTCCCTGAGGACCCTACATTTGCTAACCGTAAAGAATCGGATCACATTCAAGACCCTCTGCCTCACCCACAAATGCACACATGGAGTCTCTCCTCAATAGCTAATTGAGAAAATAAAACACTACACACCCAATCGCAGTCTTCGATCATCTAACCAAAACCTCCTCCTCATTCCCAAATCCTGCTACAAATCAAAGGGGGAGCGTAGATTCGCTGTCCAAGGACCTCGGCTATGGAATGCTCTACCTACCAACATCCGCATATAAGAAAACCATCAGGCCTTCAGGAAAAAACTCAAGACCTACCTCTTCTAAGAAGTTTAACAACAAAGCACCAATACAGCGCCTTGAGGCGATTCAGTTCGCATTGTTAGCGCTATACAAATTATTCATTCATTCATTCATTCAAATGTCCTATTCACTTAGGTGGCACCGCTTTACCCGACCTGACACTATACTATCTCGCCTCCCAACTATCTCACTTTTACCACCTCAATGGACATGATAAGATCAGATATTCCACGCTAGTGTGCATGGCGGCTACAGATGTAGTAACCCACCCTTTCCAGATTATTTTCTGCAAGCACCAGGGCCTCTCACGACTAGGTGATAAAAGCCACATGCTAACACACCACAGTAAGATCTGGCAAATGGCACTTGCCATTACTGGGGCTCCCCCCCTGCACGCTCACACACCCCTTTGGGAAAATCCCCACCTTCCAGAACTGTTGAGTATCCCGGACCACAAGATATGGATAGCTAAGAGGGTCATATACTTATCTAAACTTATCTCAAACCAGTCATACCGTTAAGACGTTCCAAACACTCAAGGAGGAATTTGACCTCCCTAATCACACATTTTTTCGCTACTTGCAAGTCCGGCATGCCATTCCGACTCAGTGTAAGCGTTCTACTCCGGTATTGGAATCGGTGGCCCTAGCAGATATGGTACTTGGCGACGACCCCAAGAAGATGATTTCTCTTCTTCACACACACCTCCTCAAGCCTAGAGCTACTGCTCATGCATTTCACCTAAAGGTTAAATGGGAGGCGGACCTCGGGGAAATAGAAGATGAACAGTGGGGGGAAATATTAGAAACACCTAAAAAGGTATCTCCTAAACTCTCCGACAGACTCACCCACCTCTACATCCTCCACAAATCATACATCACCCCTGCCCGACTGGCTAAATACAAACCGGATATTGACCCGACATGCCCCAGATGCAGTGATTCTGACAGCACTTTTTATCATCTCATCTGGTCCTGCCCACTCATCCAGCAATATTGGACACAGATTATTAAATTCCTCCATGACCAAATGGGATCCCCCTTAACATTATGCACACGCCAGTGTATACTTGGCCTTCTTCCCCTACCTGAAGAAGAGAAGTATCTCACGGTATTCTTGCAGGAAACTCTTTTTACTGCCAGGATGCAAATAGCCCAATTATGGCTCAGACCCATCTCTCCCATGGTTCAGCAGTGGAAGAGAGCTGTGAATCTCACATTACCATATAAGAAGGTTCTCTACTCTCATCGCGGGTGTCCAGGTAAATTCCAAAAGATCTGGGACAGGTGGATAGAAAACCCCTCTGCTTGTACAGAACGAGGCTAATATTCCAGTACAATAAGTTTGCAAGGCCAAGCTCCTACCATCCTCAACACCTGCACCATAGGAATCTCATGCGTATTTGTATCTCTGTTTTTTCTTAAGGGGGGAAATTAAAATAAGGCCATAATGACAGTGAATCAAGTTACAAATGTCAGACAAACCATGTATATTCTATCAACATTTGTTGGTGCTTGTTGCACCTGTTATTTGATGTGTAATATTCTGTATTGACTCTTATGCTCAAACTTTATTTTGATTTTAAAAAAAATATTGAGAGGGTCCTCCTTTTGCTTCCAAAAATGCCCTGAACCATTGAGGCATGGATGCCACTAGACCTCTGAAGGTACGCTGTGGTATCTGGCACCAAGCCATCAGTTACAAAAAGAGAAGGAGGGCACCCCTACCTTGTGCATTACCAAAGATAAAATTTATTTATAAAATATAACCAGAATAATACTCACAAACGAGCTTAAAAACAAGGCTTATCTGTATTTCAGCAATTACGAACAGTATCTCTAGACACCTGCAACCTGGACCAGATGTTTGGAGGAACCAGATGGCATCACAGACGGCTTACGCGTTACGAGGGAGAACCCTCTTCTTCAGAGCCACAGCAATGGTAGTTACCTTTGCTGTGGCTCTGAAGAAGAGGGTTCTCCCTCGTAACGTATAAGCCGTCTGTGATGCCATCTGGTTCCTTCAAACATCTGGTCCAGGTTGCAGGTGTCTACAGATACTGTTCGTAATTGCTGGAGTACTGATGAGCCTTGTTTTAAAGCTCATTTGTGAGTATTATTCTTGTTATATTTTATAAATACATTTTATCTTTGGTAATGCACAAGGTCGGTGCACCCCCCTCCTTCTATTTTTGTATGTTTCAGTTCTAAGGATACACATTGTTCTGAGGAGGGCAGCAAGACCTGTGACATTCCATATTTTTCCAAAGGGGTTGGCTACACCACCTACTCATTTGACCAAGCTCCCGAAGCGCAGGAGATTGTATTGTGTTACCAAGCCATCAGTAGCAGATCCTTTAAGTCCTACAAGTTGTAAGGTGGGGCCTCATAGATCAGACTTGTTTTTCCAGCACATCCCACAGATACTCGATTAGATTGAGATCTGGAGAATGAGGAGACTAAGTTAACACCTCAAACTTGTTGTGTTTCTCAAACCATTCTTGCAGTGTGACAGGGCACACTATCCTGCTGAAAGAGGACACTGCCATCAGGGAATACCGTTTCCATGAAGGGGTGTACTTGGTCATCAAAATGTTTATGTAGGTGGTACGCGTCAAAGTAACATCCTCATAAATGGCAGGACCAAGGTTTCCCGACTCGACTATGCTAGCTCCCTCTACATAGGACTACCCAAATACCAGATTGCAGGCCTACAAGTCGTCCAAAACACAGCAGCAAGACTAGTCACTGGAAAAAAAAAACTGGGAATCCATCTCCCCAGCCCTAAGGACCCTTTATTGGCTAACCGTTAAGGATCGGATTACTTTCAAGACCCTCTGCCTCACCCACAAATGCACACAAGGAAATGCTTCTCAATACCTATGTGAGAAAATAAATCACTACACACCCATCTGCAGACTTCAATCAACTAGCCAAAACCTCCTCCTCATCCCTAAATCCCGCTACAAATCTGAGGGAGAATGAAGATTCGCAGTCCAAGGACCTCGGCTATGGAACGCTCTACCCACTGACATCCGCATGAAGAAAACCATCGGGCCTTCAGGAAAAAACTCAAGACCCACCTCTTCTAACAAGCAGGAAGCACAGGACGGATCAAGCGCCTCGAGGCGATTAAGTACGCAGTTGCAGCGCTATACAAATCATTCATTCAACATTGCTCAAGCACCACACTGCATTACCTTCTTCCCATAGAAAACGGATTTACTATTGTAGAACTACCCCCATAAGAGCTGCTAGAGTATTGCCCAGGTATTCCCCACTTCTGTACTGACAGCCAGGCACAAGGTATTTCCGCAGCCAAGTGCACACATACACTAGCTCATTGAAATCAAAAGTCAAAAAAATCAGTCTAGGGGTGTTGCTTTGTAGTTTTATTTTAGTGGACTTGGATAAGGTAATGGGTTTGCAGTAGGATACTCCTGGAAAAAAAAATATGCACAACTTGAGGACACTAGCTAATCTAAGATGGAGCCTTAAGCCTAGTACACACTAATAGTTTTTTTTTTCGTTCAAACCCAGCGGTTGACAGCTCCAGTCAGAACTGCTGTACTAACAGTCCAATGTTAATACCATGATCTCCCCCACTGAGCTATTGTGTTCTGACAGGGGGGATAGCCATTGGCTGAGAGTGCTGATCGGGGGGCAGTCGACTGAGGCCGGCCTCTGTCAGACCAGCTAACATACACATGGGCTGAATGTTGGCCTTTTTTTTTATTGAACAGGCTAATGTCTCCCGACATTCGGCCCATGTGTACTAGGCATTAGGTGAAGTCCCTCGCTGGGAGCAGATTGCTGACTTCTCCTGATTTAGCAGTGCAGAAGTAAAGAAGCTTGATCAAAGTCCCTTGAAATAAGTGACAGGTAGACAGAGCTCTTTAGATCACTAGCCTGTGATCTCTTTAGCTGGGTCCTTAGCTGACTAGAAACAGTAGAGGGGGATTACCAGCACTAGTCCCTGAGATCCCACAGATGTCTGCACTCATATGCCTTTGTAGAGCAACCGGCAGCCTTTCTCAGTGATACCAGATGTATCCTGAGCAAACTTCCCCCTCAGTTGGCTTTAGAAGTACCAGGGCCACTCTTCCCTTCCAGTTTAAGGCCCTAAGGTCACCCACCTGAGGCCGCAAGGCAGTAAGTGCCAGGACAGGCAAGCCTGCCTCAACCCTGGCTGGTGCAATCCACTATTGGAAGAACCTAGAGCCCATGTGTTCTCAGAATATATATGCCAGCCCCAGCATGCTCAGGGGCCCACTCCCTTGTAATTGGCCAGAGCTACATACATATTCATGCTGCTTATTTGAGTCCAGGAAAACTTAAAAGCGCCAGAACATCGTGAGTAAGGATGAGCTCTGGCGTGTTCGCACACTCCACATGCAGAGCCCGCCAGGAAGTCAGCACGGCGCTGCGCTAATCACAGGCAGTGAGACGTTTCCCGATCTCAGCAGCCGCACATCGGGAAAATGTCTCATTGCCTGTGATTAGCGCAGCGCCGTGCCGACTTCCTGTCGGGCTCTGCACGTGCAGTGTGCGAACACGCCAGAGCTCATCCTTAATCGTGAGCAGTCCTGACTAGTAAATTGCAGCACTCTGTTAGGCAGAATGCTAAAGATAAATTTCCATCTAGCTCCCCCCTTAGGCAGAGGAATAAATTACACTAACCTAACTATTTACATCTTGGCACCTATACAAGGAGGGTGCTACACTGTATATAAAAAATAATAATAATAATATAGAGAAGGAAACTGCAAACGTGTGGGCAAAAATATATGTGGCCCTCTTAAGAGATTTCCTTGACCAGACCTCCTACTAGTAGTCTCTGCCCCTCCCAAAAGTCCAAACTGAAGATTTCAGAAGGGTAGATTTACTAAAGGGGAAATAAGCCGCACTCTGCAAGTGCAGTTGCACCCGATTGTTAAAAGTTTCATTTCGTAAAGAATATCGAATCGGGTTTAAGATAAAAATAAATGCATTCTTCTTACACATGATTGGATGATGGAAATCGGCAGAGCTTTGCCACATTGACTAAGCTCTGGGTAAATGAGTTATATTGCAAAGTGCACAATTTATTTGCATTTAGTAAATCGACCCCAGTGTTTTGCAGCTGGACTCCCTTGTTATTTATACAGTTCAGGTATAATACAGGTAATCCTGAGGTCATCCCTTGGCTTACTAGGAGCAGGGCCGGTGCTACCACTAGGCAAACTAGGCAGCCGCCTAGGACGCACTGCTGCCTAGGGGCGCTCGGCCACTGGTTTCCCTCCGCGTCTGCATGCTCTGCAGGCTGCAGAATACAACTAACTAAGTCTGACCGGTAGTGTAATTAGAAGCGCAGCACTGGAGCCAGCGCTAGAGGAAGCAGAGCCAATGCTTTCTGTATAGAGCCGCCTTCTGTCACATGGACAGTGTAAAGGGGGGTGGAGCCGATGGTGGTGAAAAAATTTGGTTTTGCCTAGGGTGTCAGAAACCCTTGCACCACCCCTGACTAGGAGCTGTGCAGCTGGGTAGATCTTGGTATTCTGGTGGCCAAATCTCACCACTAGGGCTCCCAAGAATTGTAAGAAGCTTCTATTTGAATCAACTTCTCAGTTAGCATGCAATACTGAAGCACTAGTTAGGTTTACTATAAAAGCAATCTGCTGTTGTTATAATTCAGTGGAAAGAACAAATGATGTGCATTAAAGATTTTTTATACTAATATTACAACTTATGCAACTTCTCTTGAAGCCAATTCTCAGCTACCCTTACCACGCTTCACATATTGCTGGTGCAAAGCAGTTTTTTTTTTTTTTCTTTCTTTCCTACAGACAGTAAAACAAGAAAAGGCAATTACACTTTTCAGAACATCTGCAAAATATTTGCTGAGCATGAAAATGTTTATCTGAGGTATGCAGAGTACAAAGAAAGATTTCCTGTGCGCCGGCGTAATATAGCTGTGTGCCGCAGCAGCTCAGTTCACACCTTATCATAACTTACAGACTGTCTTCCATTTAATCACTCCGCCTCTGAACATATTCACTGCAAAAAAAAAAAAGAATCATTTAAATTTTTATATTCACTAATAGCTTTACAAGAGCCACCCGGCAATGTCAAAATATTTCTACAAGGTCTGCCGTAGTTTTTATTTTATGATGCAAGACTTTGTGTATTAACTTTTAAACTGGTTGACAAATAAATAGTATTAAGTGTTTTTTTTTTTTTTGGAAAGTCAAAGAGTCTTTGGACCTGCATCATCTGCAAAGCCTCTAAAGGCTATCTACAGTATATTACCCTTTTTTGTATTAATTTAGGTATTTTCATTGAGCATATATTTTTTTCATTTGTTATTGCAATGTTTGTTGAATGAATGATTTGTATAGCGCTACAAATGCGAACTGAATCGCCTCAAGGCGCTTGATCCGTCCTGTGTTGTCCTCCTCCTTAGAAGAGGTGGGTCTTGAGTTTTTTCCTGAAGGCCCGATGGTTTTCTTCCATGCGGATGTTGGTGGGTAGAGCGTTCCATAACCGTGGTCCTTGGACTGCGAATCTTCATTCTCCCCTTGATTTGTAGCGGGACTTGGGGATGAGGAGGTTTTGGGTAGTTGATCTGAGGCTGTGATTGGGAGTGTAGTGTTTTATTTTTTCGCATAAGTATTGCTTGTGTGCATTTGTGGGTGAGGCAGAGGGTCTTAAATGTGATCCAACCCTTACGGTTAGCCAGTGTAGGGTCCTCTGGGATGGGAGATGGATTCCCAAGATTTTTTTCCAGTGACTAGTCTTGCTGCCGTGTTTTGGACGACTTGTAGGCGTGCAATCCGGTATTTGTTAGTCCTATGTAGAGGGATACGTAGCAGGCGGAGAAGATGATGGGATCCGCTGACTACTGATCCTATTTGTGCATCTATTGACATCTCTGAGTCGAAGATGACTCCGAAACTTTTGGCTTTTGTGCTTGGGTAGATGGTCTGTCCAAGGATGGTAGGTGGAAGGTGGAATCCATGGGGTCTTAGTTTTTTTATTTCGGTTTGCGTTTAGGAGAAGGAGTTCTTTTTTGGATCCATTGAGTTTGAGGGAGCTCGTGGTCATCCAGTCATCAGTTGTTTCTTAAAGTATTTAATGTTTTTTTTTTTTTTAAAAGGACTTCTGGAGGTGTAGGTAGGTGTCACTTGTGTTTTGGAGGGCGTTGACACACTGTAGGCCACTTGTATTCACAGAATAGCAGTTCTTACCTGAATCATTCTTGAAATAGGAGCACCATACAAAAAGATTGGAATCCATAATTCATTTACTTCATCATTATTTTAAATGTTTAATAAGAGAAGATTATTAGAATTGTTATTGTGGAATAAATGTGTCTTGGACTCCAATCTTATGGCATGGCACCATGGGTGTCTGCAGGTAGGGGTAAGGGGGGCAAGTGCCCCCCCCTGGAATCAGGGATCGGATCAGGAGTGATGACCCTCATCACCCCTCTCTGTCACCCCTCTGTCTTTTTCACCCCCCTCTCTCTCTGTCACCCCCCTCTGTCTCTCTCTGTCACACTCCTCTCTGTCACCCCCTGTGTCTCTGTCACCCCCTGTCTCTCTCTGTCACCCCCCCCCCCACATGTATGCAGTTTCTGACAGTCTCTTGTGCCATGTCCGCAGTCTCTTGAGCCATGTATGCAGTTTTTGACAGTCTCTTGGGCCATGTATGCAGTCTCTGGTCATCTCTTGTGCCATGTCCGCAGTGTCTTAGGCCCCTTTCACACCGTTTTTCATGCGGTGCAGCGCTAAAAATAGCGCCTGTCACCGCATGAAAAAATCCTGCCCCTTTAACTCCAGTGTGAAAGCCGGCGGGCTTTCACACTGGAGCGGTGCGCTAGCAGGATGACAAAAAAAGTCCTGCTAGCAGCATCTTTGGAGCGGGATAGGAGCGGTGTGTTCACCGCTCCTATACCGCTCCTTCCCATTGATTACAATGGGAGACCGCGGTAAAACCGCGGCAATCCGCCGCAAAGCGCCGCTACGGCGGCGCTCTGCGGGGGGTTTTTAACCCTTTTTCGCCGCTCGCGGGGGGTAAAACCGCACCGCGAGCGGCCGAAAAACACGGTGAAAATGACGGTAAAGCAGCGCTAAATATAGCGCTGCTTTACCGTCACCGTCACCGCCCCAGTGTGAAAGGGGCCTTACAGTCTCTTGAGCCATGTATGCAGTCACTGACAGTCTCTTGGGCCATGTATGCCATCTCTGACAGTCTCTTGTGCCATGTCTGCAGTCTCTGACAGTCTCGTGTACAATGTCTGCAGTCTCCGACCATCACCTGTACTACGTCTGCAGTCTATGACCGTGATAATGTGATAATGACATTGTCGAAAAGGGTCAGAGCATGGGTGACCTTAAAATGTGCCCCCCCCCACCCTGAAAAAAGTTCTGCAGACGCCCATGCATGGCACTGCTACTTTACCTTCCTAACGGCACTAACAAGCCCAGCGGGAAGGCTCACTCATCTGGTACCACTTACAACTAAACAGAGAATTGACAGCGGTCAGAAGACTCAGGGGTGCCGACAGCATCTGCCATGAGTAGCGAAGTGCGGTCTGGCCGGTCTGACCCAAACGAGAAGCTTTCTGAGAAGGTAGATGTGGTCCCTGCTCTCTCCCTACACCAGCGGAACCTCTCCCTATCGCGGGCAATTTTCCTGAGAGACGGTGAACCTGTTCCTAACCTGTCCACTCGCATAAAACGCGCCAAACCCAGGGATCAAAGTCTTAAACAGACTGTGCTGACCTTAGATGGCCGTTCGGGTCACATGGGACATGTGCATCCAGCCGAATCATTGCCTCAGTGACTGAGAAAATCGTAGAGAAACACAGCTTATCTAAAATTCCCCTCCTATCTGCATTGATTCTGAAGTCGAGCGCCACCTGCAGTGGAGAAAACAGACTGCACTTGCCTACATGATGATAATAATAATAATAATAATAATATATATTATACAGAACGATTTGGGCGGTAGCCTGGTGATGGAGCTGGGGGCGATGTTGTGGATGGCTTTGCAGGTTGTGGTTATTATTATGAATTTTATAAGTTGGGCTAGTGTAAGCCAGTGAAGAGATTGGCAGAGAGAGGCAGCAATCACCGATTGTTTCGTAAGATGGAAACATTTACATCCAAACAGTGGAATGCATCTCTTTTTTCAGGCATAGATAATTTCTCTTTGTTATTTATGACTAGCTTACCTTATGTTCACATTGGAGCGATTTGGCATGCGATTTGACATGTCAAATTGCATGCCAAATCGACAGCTAATGCGGGCAACGGCACCGTCCAAATCGGTGCGGCGCCGCACCGATTCCCAAAAGTGTTTTTTTTACTACTTTTGGCAACTTCGGGGGGCAATTTGTATAGACATCTGTGCAGGAACCCGCACAGATGTCTGTCAAATCGCCGCTGAAGTCGGACTGCATTGCTGGGCTGAAATCGTGTCAGTTCAGCTGAACTGGCACAAGTTCACCTGAACTGGCACAATTTTACCACTCTAGAAGGATTTACCCCCTTCCTGACCAAGCCCTTTCTTGCGATACGGCACTGCGTCGCTTTAACTGACAATTGCGCGGTCATGAGACGTTGTACCCAAACAAAATTGACGTCCTTTTTTACCCCACAAATAGAGCTTTCTTTTGGTGGTATTTGATCATCTCGTTTTTTCGCTATAAACAAAAAAGAGCGACAATTTTGAAAAAAAGCTATATTTTTTTCCTTTTTGCTATAATATAAATATCCCCCAAAAATATATAAGAAAACAAATTTCTTCCACAGTTTAGGCCAATAAGTATCATATTTTTGGTAAAATAAAATCGCAATAAGCGTATATTAATTGGTTTGCGCAAAAGTTATCACGTCTACAAAATAGGGGATAGATTTAGGGCATTTTTATTAGTAATGGTGGTGATCTGCGATTTTTATCATGACTGCGACATTGCGGCGGACAGATCGGAGACTTTTGACACTATTTTGGGACCATTGGCATTTAAACAGTGATCAGTTCTATAAAAATGCACAGATTACTGTGTAAATGTCACTGGCAGGGAAGGGGTTAAACACTAGGGGGCGATCAAGGGGTTAAATGTGTTCCCTCAGCATGTTCTAACTGTAGGGGGGATGGGCTCACTAGAACATGACAGAGATCACTGCTCCCGATCACTGGGAGCAGTAGATCCCTATTATGTTGCTAGGCAGAACAGGGAAATGCCTTGTTTACATAGGCATCTCCCCCTGTTCTGCCTCTCCGTGCCATGATCACAGACCACCGGCGGACTTTGTGTCCGCAGGAACACTCCTGCGGCACGCCGCTAGCCACGGGTGACGCAGTGACATACATGTACGTTGTTTTGTGCACCCGTGCCACTTTGCCGGCGTATATCGGCCTGAGCCAGTCGGCAAGTGGTTAATCCCGCAGCAGTGTGAACCTAGGCTCAAACCATGCAACTATTCATTTTTTTTTCTTTATTTCTAGAAGCTTCAAAATCATTACTGGGTTTAACTAAAGTTTTCTTTAACAACTTAAGGACCGCCTCACGCCGATATACGTCGGCAGAATGGCACGGCTGGGCACAAGCACGTACCTGTACGTCCTCCTTTAAGTGCCCAACCATGGGTCGCGCTCGCGACCCGGTCCGGAGCTCCGTGACCGCGGGACCAGCGAACCCGATCGCCGCTGGTGTCCCACGATCGGGTCACGGAGCTGAAGAACGAGGAGAGGTACGTGTAAACAAACCTCTCCCGGTGCTTCCTACTGAGCCTGTCACTGATCGTCTGTTCCCTGTTAGGCCCCTTTCACACGGACGCAGTCAGTTTAGGCACGTCAAAAACTTATCAGTTCTTATCCGTTGTCTCATCCGTTTTCATCCGTCATCCGTTCCGTTAATGTCCGTTTTCATCCGTTTTTTTTGTCCGCTTACATCCGTAAATGCACACGTTTACGTCCGTTTTTTCATCCGTTTTTTCATCCGTTTTGTTCCGTTTATATGTGTGCCTGTGCCTTTAAGAGGTTGAGTTCACAGATAAACACAAAACGGATGTTAACGGATCTTAACGGATCGGACGTTGACGGACGATGTCCGTCAACGTCAGTTAATATCCGTTTTGACGGATCTGAACGTATCCTTGTACGTTTAAAAAAACGGATAAAAACGGAAGCGGATGTTAACTGATGGTGACGGATGTTCATCCGTCTGCCCATAGGAATGCATTGTCGTCCGTCGACGGATGGAAGAAAAACGGATAGACGGTCCGTCCGTGTGAAAGGGGCCTTATAGGGAAAGATGATCAGTGATGTCAGACGCCAAGCCACGCCCCCCTACAGTTAAAAATAAAACACACCCTTAACCCCTCCCCACCCCCTAGTGGTTAACTCCTTCACTGCCAGTGTCATTAACACAGGAATCAGTGCATTTAAATAGCACTGATTGCTGTATAAATGACAATGGTGTCAAAAATGTGTCAAAAATGTCCGATGTGTCCGCCATAATGTCGCAGTCACAATAAAAATCGCTGATCGCCGCCATTACTAGTAAAAAAAAATATTAATAAAAATGCTATAAAACTATAGCCTATTTTGTAAACGCTATAACTTTTGCGCAAATCAATCAATAATCGCTAATTGCGATTTTTTTTTTACCAAAAATATGTAGAAGAATACGTATCGGCCTAAACTGAGGAAAAATTTTTTTTTTATGTATTTTTTGGGGATATTTATTATATCAAAAAGTAAAAAATAATGAATTTTTTTTTCAAAATTGTCGCTCTATTTTTGTTTATAGCGCAAAAAATAAAAACCGCATGATCAAATACCACCAAAAGAAAGCTCTATTTGTGGGGAAAAAGGACGCCAATTTTGTTTGGGAGCCACGTCACACAACCGCGCAATTGTCAGTTAAAGTGACGCAGTGCCGAATCGCAAAAAGGGGCCTGGTCCTTTGGCTGGCAATTGGTCCGGGGCTGAAGTGGTTAAAGTTTTCTCAGAGGTGTTAAAACACGAGGCAATGCAGTTGGTCATTCCTAGAACCGTTTTCAGCGGTAACTGTTTTTTCAGATGGACCTGCGTGAGAGATTTCTGTAATTTTTATCTAGTTTTAGGGCTTCTGATGGCAATATATACTGGAAATACTTGACTTAACCCACTCGTATTATGTGTTTTCTGCACTGAAATTTTCTCCTCCTTCCATGAATTTTTCAAGCGTGGTTTTCAAATTGCAGTCATGTTCTTCAATAGTGCTGCCAAATACTAAGAGATCATCCATATCACAGACTTTGCACTTCATCTGTTTCAGTCATGAGTTTTAATTGTGCCGGAGTTGCTTCATGGGTTGCTGCAATATCAATTGCTTTGCTTAGAGTAAGCTCAGTACCTTGAATTATTAAATTCTTCTGCACTTTGTGGGAATTTGTTCCAGATACAAATTCCATCATGCATGATTTCATCTATATCGGTGAACATGCAGTCTCTGAGAATTTGAGGTCTGTTGCAAGCTAGTTGGTTCCTTAACATTTTCTTATCGAATTCTTCAAAGAAAAACTGTCTGTTATTGGGGGTTCACATCTTTGTATATTTATCTATGTTTGAGCTGCTTGATCTCCTTTGCTGACCGGTCCCCTCATGAGATGAAAATGCCCATGAGTTTTCCTCAACACAATTTAGGAAATAATACTTATTTCTAGGGCTGTTACTGATTAAAATTTTCGTGTTCGATTAATCAGTTTTTTTTTTAATTGGCTAATTTCGATTAATTATAACGCACATACAGATCCAACTACTTTTAGCTGATCTCCTTGCATTGCAACTCTGCATTAGTCAGTGGTAGACATGTGCACAACAAAAATTTTCGTTTATTTTCGTTTCGTTTTTTTCGTTTCCGTTGAGTCGTAACGATTCGTAAATTCATAAGTCGTCGGTGTTCGTATTCGTAACAATTTGTATTTTCGTTAGTTATTTTTTCGTTTTTCGGTTTATTCGAAATTCGGACGCATTCATATTTATTCGTACATTCGTAACATTCGTAGATTCGTAATCGGAGCATAATTCACAATTGTATGTAATCTGTATGCTATTATTACATTTTAAGAGACACGGAAAATTACGAATCGAAAAAAAAAGTTACGAATGTACAAATTTTTTCGTCCAACCATTCGAAGCACGTTAAGCAGTGCCATTGTAAGAGACACGGAAAATTACGAATCGAAAAAAAAAAAGTTACGAATGTACAAATTTTTTCGTTCAGTCCATTCGAAGCACGTTAAGCAGCGCCATTGTAAAGCCCCATACACACGCGCGGATTATCCGAGGACCAGGTCCGTCAGACCATGTCCGTCATACTTTGTCTGATGTTGGTTTTGCATACGCACGGTCAGACAAAGTTGTCGGAAAATCCGATCATTCTGAACGTGGTGACGTTTGTTGCGTACGACAGGACTACGTAGAGGCTAGTAGCCAATAGCTTTGGTCTTGTAATGTGATCTGAGCATGCGTAGCACTTTGTCCGGTCGGACTACCATACACACGATCGGATTTGGTGTGATCGGACCGTGTTGTCGGAAAATCTATCCAGCAGGAGATAAGACTTTGTCCGTCGGACAATACGACGTACACTGTCCGATGGTGCATACACATGGTCTGATTTTTCAACAACATTGTCCGATCGGACAGAATCCATGCGAAAATCCGACCGTGTGTATGGGGCTTAAGAGACACGGAAAATTACGAATCGAAAAACAAAAAAAAAAAGTTACGAATGTACGAATTTTTTCGTTCAATCCATTCGAGGCACGTTAAGCAGCGCCATTGTAAGAGACACGGAAAATTACGAATCGAAAAAAAAAAAAGTTACGAATTTTTTCGTTTAATCCATTCAAGGCATGTTAAGCAGCGCCATTGTAAGGGACACGGAAAATTACCAATTCAACAACAAAAAAAAAGTTACGAATGTACGAATTTTTTCGTTCATTTTGATTTTCGTTCCCGTTTTCGTTTTTCGGATTTTCTTCTTTCGTAGATTCGTTGTTTCTAATTCGTTTTTTTCGGATTTTCGTTGTTTTCGGATTCGTTCGATTCGAACGATTTGTTATTCTTTAAAAATTTTACCGAATCGTTCGTTCATTCGTACGATAACGAATGAACGAAAATAACAAAAAAAAAAAACGAAAAACGAAAAAAAAATAAACGAATTGCACATGTCTAGTCAGTGGTAAATGTGGTATACACTATATACAATCATCCGACACTAGTTAGTTTCCACAATCCATGACTTAACTTCACAGTTCACACAAATACGTTTTAAATTCAAACTGTAGCACTGACGTAAGTCTTTTTTTTTTTTTTCCACAGTAGCGTGACAATCCCTCCACCTCCGGTCTAACTAATCACTCTCACCTTATGGCATGGACCCCTGTGCAAACAGGTGGTCATGCAAGCGGGTATCAAAAGAGTTAACACGGACCATAAACTTCCCTCAAGTCTCCTTAGACCTCAGCAAGGACGCAGGTCATGGGTAGAAAGAAAAGATCTCAGTGCTCACCGCTTAAGTATAAGGTTTCATTTTTGTGTTCAAACACAAACTACTCACATAAAGATGATACAAACACAGCATGTAAAGCCGACAATCCTGTTAGTTCTGTAGGGGCAGCAGCGACTGACATCATGCGTAGCTCCTCCCCTGTACGCCTTACGTTCAATCAGAACTTCAATGTCACTGGACGGGGGAGGACCCCTTCCCTTCTTTAGCAGACGGAGGCACTTGGGGAAGGGGGAGGAGTCCGTGACGTTGATGTCCGTGACGTCACCGGATCGCCGACGGAACTCCCTAAAGACCCGGAAAAGCTGGTGGAGAGAGGTGAGTACTGATCAAAAGAATTTTAATCGATCAAAAAAAATTACGATTAATCGAGGAATTAATCTTTAATTTTCACAGCCCTACTTTTTTTTTTTTTTTTTTTTCTTTGAGGGGCATTGAATGTGAGATCAGTATGTTGTGTAAACCTTTTCTGTTCCTCTGAAAGGTTTAAATTGTCCCAGATCATGCTGGGTGGTTGTGTGCCAGAAAACGCACATGCTCAGTGAAAGCTCTTGGCTTTACCATGTATTTACAGATCCTTGCTTTGCAAAAAGATCTCCAGCTGGCACCATGTAATGTTCTGTTTGTAATGTTTGTATGCTTGGCATCAGGAGACATGCTGCCACATCAAACTTTTTTTTTTTTTTTTTTTTGACAAGGAACAACAACATAGTATTGAGTGTATCCATCGTGTTTTATCTTTATCATTACAGTAAGGCCATAGGAATGTATTTATTTGTATTTATAGACCATCGGATATATGGTTCTACCTTGCTGGTGATTGGACACAGGCAAAAGATTTGCTAACCTTTCCAAGTGTTCCCATATAACCCTGCCCATCCCATGGGGCTCCAGATTTTGCTAGTGCCCTTAGATGATGAATGCCTTTTCCTCTTGGAGAAGAATTTCCTACTATTTTGTAACCAGGTTTATTTACCTCGTCCTATGAACACTTTTCTGTAAATAACAGTTTCCATACTTGTGACTAGACATGTGCAATTCGTTTCGTTTTTTGTTTTTTTCCGTTACTTTCGTTCGTTCGTTTTCGTACGAATGAACGAATCGTACGAATCCGAATAACCAATCGTTCGAATCCGATTAACAAATCATTTGAATCGAACGAATCCGAAAAACAACGAAAATCCGAAAAAAAAGAATTAGAAACAACGAATGTACTAATTAAGAAAATCCGAAAAACGAAAACGAACGAAAAAATTCGTACATTCGTAAATATTTTTTTTTGTTGAATTGGTAATTTTCCGTGTCCCTTACAATGGTGCTGCTAAACGTGCTTCGAATGGATTGAACAAAAAAATTTGTACTTTTTTTTTATTTCGTAACTTTTTTTTTATGATTCGTAACTTTTTTTTTTTCGATTCGATTCGTAACTTTTTTTTTTTTTTTTTTTTTTTTTCGATTCGTAACTTTTTTTTTTGATTTCGTTTTTTTTCGATTTTTTTTTTTCGTAATTTTCCGTGTCTCTATTGAACAAAAAAAATTCGTACATTCGTAACTTTTTTTTCGATTCGTAAGTTTTTTTTTCGATTCGTAACTTTTTTTTTTGATTCGTAAATTATTAAAATGGAATAATAGCATACACATTACATAAAATTATGAATTATGCTCCGATTACGAATCTACGAATGTTACGAATGTACGAATAAATACGAATGCGTCCGAAAATTAAACTAACGAAAGAACGAATCAACGAAAAAATAACTCTTACGAATGTACGAATCGTTACGAATACAAACACCGACGACTTACAAATGTACGAATCGTTACAAATACGAACACCGACGACTTACGAATGTACGAATCGTTACGAATACGAACACCGACGACTTACGAATGTACGAATCGTTACGAAATACGAACACCGACGACTTACGAATGTACGAATCGTTACGAATACGAACACCGACGACTTACGAATGTACGAATCGTTACGAATCCGAACACCGGCGACTTACGAATGTACGAATCAATACGAATCAACGGAAACGAAAAAAACGAAAAAAAAAAAAAAAAAAAGCGATTTTTTTTTTTGTTGTGCACATGTCTACTTGTGATCCTCCAGTACACCTTGAGAACCTTACCTGAAGCCTGTGGCAGCTGAGCTGCCCTGTAATGCTTGCTTCAGGAACTGTACCCGTCTTTAGCACCCACCTTGGCATGTGGTGCAAAAAAGAGTAGTTAGCTGCAGGATGCTATAGAGGTCCAAGGCCGTGATCGATTCCTATGGCACCCAGGCGCACAATCGTTTGGCTTAAAGATTGGGGGGACTGATGCAGGAAACCTGCCTTTTGTGCATGCATGGCAGGCTTCTCTTATGCAATTTCTTAGATGAATACATTGAAGCAGTTACAGAAGGGAGTTGGTTTAGACCCCATTATCCAAGGTCACAATTCCCCATGGAATGCATATCTCCTACGTTACAGATAGGATCTGTTTGCTGCCACGGGCACCATTATTTACCTTTTTGGTTGTGGCAAACCTTTCCCCTCAAAACCCACCAGAGATACTCCCTCATTTTGAAGGCAATTGGGTATCTACTGACACTTACCCCAACTTGGAAAACAGTTGCCTGGGACTTTTCTTTCACTCTACATTCTGGAAAAGGTACACAATGAATCGTAATTTCTCTGTTCTCTCTCTTGCTCTTTTCTATAAACCCATTCTGACCTTTTCAGTACAATAGGTGCTTATCTCATTTCCTTCTAGGAAGTAATTCAAGTACCCACCAACTCCTACATAGGAACTTCTGTCCTTGAGGGCTGTACATACCACAAAACACATAATGCATTGGTGTAAAATATTTCCAGTGTTAGGCCCCATGCACACGAGACGCAGATGCAAACTCTGCTGAACGCATGTTTTAAAAAGCAGAAACCTGTGTTGCGTCTATTAAGCGTTTGTAAAGATAACATCATATAGACCCTCCCCAAGCTCAAAAAGCATGTATTATTAACTATTTCTGCCATTTTGATCAGAGTGAGCAGCAGCAGCAGAGAGAGCAGTTGTACCCTTACATTTGCCTCTCTTTCTGTGTTTTTTTTTTTGGAAATGAATCCCATATTGAATATATGTCAGGAAATGCTCCTGGTGTTGCTCTTGATGAGGCAGCAACGTTGTCGCAAATTGCGTGAGAGGTCCAGAGTCAGAGCTCGTCGATATTGGACCCACCCGTTGATGGCACAGCGAATGTCCGTTGGATATTTCACAAACATGGTGGGGGGTTGGGGCTGACTAGACATCGGTAGGCAGGTTTTGCTTTGTGAAAAAAAGACATTGCTATGCTTTGGTCAGACTAGGCGGAGTCACTGATTAGATTAGAAATTGGATGAAGGGTTGGGGCAAAGAAGTGGAGGCATTCCTCATTGTCTAAGCTACCTAAAAAAACTTTTTTGTATGTCATTGCATCAGTATATATGCTCTATGAACTATCTAAAGTAATTACGACATTTTAAACCATTTTTTTTTTTGTATTTTTTATGGTTTACCATCATATTTTTGAGTTTTCTGGTCCAAAAAATTGCGTTCCTTTAAAAACGCTTATAAACGCAAACGTGGCTAAATGCAGGTGCCGCATTTAGCCGCGTTTTGCATCTGAAACGTGGAAAAACAAAGTGTCTAAACCCATTTTTTTGCTTCTGGAAAAACGAGGTTAAACGCAACTGCATAAAAACCGGAAAAAATGAGACTGTGTACATGGACACATAGGATAACATTGCATGCGTTCAGGGGCAGATGAAAAAAGTGTCCAACTGCCTCTGAACGCGCGTTTAACAGCGTCTCGTATGCATGGGGCCTTACTCATGTGGCTACATTTCCTCTCTACCTGCAGTCTATAGGAGCTTCAACACACGTCTGCTTTGCCTAGCTTGCTTCCTTAATCCATGGCTGCTGGGCAACGTTGCCAGGCAAAACCCTGAAATCCATGTGTGCATTCCTTTTTTTGTGTTGGCTGCACCATTCCCCCCCCCCCCCCCCCCCCCCCAACATCTCCATTCATATACAATAATTTCTGCTTTGTAGTCTCTGGTGAGATGATTACAGCTATTGATCTGATATGATAGGTTACCGCATCCTGAGTTTTCTACCAGTTCCTCATTCTGTGCATTCTTTTGCCTGGTCCTATTTATGTCATGTCAATGTATACTCTGTAGGTTCTGGTCGACCTTATACATCTCCCCTCTATCTCCCCTCTATCTCCTGAGATCTTGCACCTTCTCTGCATCTTCTTGCTAATCTTCCTTATCAATTGCATGACCTCGTTGCCAAGCTAAGCCCTACCGTTCTGATTTAAAGGGTTTCTGTGGAATCCTTGCAAAAGTGTAGCCTCCTTCTTTCTGTTCTCACCAGTAAGCAGTACTTCTGGCTTGGATTCTTCCTTGGTTTTCCAATTGTGGACAGGGTAGTCTGAAAGTTGGTTCTCTCCTTGTGTCTTACCAGTGATGTAAGTAAGTGAGTTAAAATAAACGGAGGGTAATGAGTAATCTAACTGATTACTTTTCCCCTCATGGTAACGCAGTTCCCATTACTTGGGCGGTGTTACCTCAAATACATCTACTGCCACTAGATGGCAGTAGTGTAATTCCGGTGTCCTGCCAAAAAGGTTCCCCCGCCAGATAAGGACCCCCTGTACTGTACTGTTTTGACCCCCCAGATCTCATATTTAAGAGGTCCTGTCATGCTTTTTTTCTATTACAAGGGAATTTTTTTGTGTAGAAATCTAAAATAAAAGGTAAAATAAATAAGAAATAAAAAACAAAAAAAATTTAAAACGCGCCCTGTCCCGCTAAATTTGCGTGCAGATGTCGAACGCATATGTGAGTAGCGCCCGCATATGAAAAGGGTGTTTAAACCACACACGTGAGTTAAAGCCGTGACCGGTAGAGCGAGATCAATAATTCTAGCCCTAGACCTCCTCTAACTCAAAACATGCAACCTGTAGAATTTTTTTAAAACATCGCCTATGGAGATTTTTAAGGGTAAATGGTTGTCGTCATTCCACGAGCGGGCGCAATTTTGAAGCGTGACATGTTGGGTATCAATTTACTCGGCGTAACATTATCTTTCACAACATGAAAAAAAATTGGGCTAACTTTACTGTTGTCTTATTTTTTAATTCAAAAAAGTGTATTTTTTCCAAAAAAAAAAAAAGTGCGCTTGTAAGACCGCTGCGCAAATACGGTGTGACAGAAAGTATTGCAATGACCGCCATTTTATTCTATAGGGTGTTAGAAAAGGAACATTATAATGTTTGGGGGTTCTAAGTAATTTTTTGGCAAAAAAAAAACAGTTTTTAACAACACATCTAAAAAAGAGGCCCGGTCCTTAAGTGGTTATAATATAAGGCAGGGATATGTAATTAGCAGACCTCCAGCTGTTGCAAAACTACAAGTCCCATCATGCCTCTGCCTCTGGGAGTCATGCTTGTGGCTCTGCCTCTGGGAGTCATGCTTGTGGCTCTGCCTCTGGGAGTCATGCTTGTGGCTCTGCCTCTGGGAGTCATGCTTGTGGCTCTGCCTCTGGGAGTCATGCTTGTGGCTCTGCCCCTGGGAGTCATGCTTGTGGCTCTGCCCCTGGGAGTCATGCTTGTGGCGCTGCCCCTGGGAGTCATGCTTGTGGCTCTGCCCCTGGGAGTCATGCTTGTGGCTCTGCCCCTGGGAGTCATGCTTGTGGCTCTGCCCCTGGGAGTCATGCTTGTGGCTCTGCCCTGGGAGTTATGCTTGTGGCTCTGCCCCTGGGTGTCATGCTTGTGGCTCTGCCCCTGGGTGTCATGCTTGTGGCTCTGCCCCTGGGAGTCATGCTTGTGGCTCTGCCCCTGGGAGTCATGCTTGTGGCTCTGCCCCTGGGAGTCATGCTTGTGGCTCTCCCCTGGGAGTCATGCTTGTGGCTCTGCCCCTGGGAGTCATGCTTGTGGCTCTGCCTCTGGGAGTCATTCTTGTGGCTCTGACTCTGGGAGTCATGCTTGTGGCTCTGCCTCTGGGAGTCATGCTTGTGGCTCTGCCTCTGGGAGTCATGCTTGTGGCTCTGCCCCTGGGAGTCATGCTTGTGGCTCTGCCCCTGGGAGTCATGCTTGTGGCTCTGCCCCTGGGAGTCATTCTTGTGGCTCTGCCTCTGGGAGTCATGCTTGTGGCTCTGCCTCTGGGAGTCCTTCTTGTGGCTCTGCCTCTGGGAGTCCTTCTTGTGGCTCTGCCTCTGGGAGTCCTGCTTGTGGCTCTGCCTCTGGGAGTCATGCTTGTGGCTCTGCCCCTGGCAGTCATGCTTGTGGCTCTGCCCCTGGGAGTCATGCTTGTGGCTCTGCCCCTGGGTGTCATGCTTGTGGCTCTGCCCCTGGGTGTCATGCTTGTGGCTCTGCCCTGGGAGTTATGCTTGTGGCTCTGCCCCTGGGTGTCATGCTTGTGGCTCTGCCCCTGGGTGTCATGCTTGTGGCTCTCCCCTGGGAGTCATGCTTGTGGCTCTGCCCCTGGGAGTCATGCTTGTGGCTCTGCCCCTGGGAGTCATGCTTGTGGCTCTGCCCCTGGGAGTCATGCTTGTGGCTCTGCCTCTGGGAGTCATGCTTGTGGCTCTGCCTCTGGGAGTCATGCTTGTGGCTCTGCCCCTGGGAGTCATGCTTGTGGCTCTGCCTCTGGGAGTCATGCTTGTGGCTCTGCCTCTGGGAGTCATGCTTGTGGCTCTGCCTCTGGGAGTCATGCTTGTGGCTCTGCCTCTGGGAGTCATGCTTGTGGCTCTGCCCCTGGGAGTCATGCTTGTGGCTCTGCCCCTGGGAGTCATGCTTGTGGCTCTGCCACTGGGAGTCATGCTTGTGGCTCTGCCCCTGGGAGTCATGCTTGTGGCTCTGCCCCTGGGAGTCATGCTTGTGGCTCTGCCCCTGGGAGTCATGCTTGTGGCTCTGCCCCTGGGAGTCATGCTTGTGGCTCTGCTCCTGGGAGTCATGCTTGTGGCTCTGCCTCTGGGAGTCATGCTTGTGGCTCTGCCCCTGGGAGTCATGCTTGTGGCTCTGCCCCTGGGAGTCATGCTTGTGGCTCTGCCCCTGGGAGTCATGCTTGTGGCTCTGCCCCTGGGAGTCATGCTTGTGGCTCTGCCCCTGGGAGTCATGCTTGTGGCTCTGCCCCTGGGAGTCATGCTTGTGGCTCTGAGTCTTGCTATGCCTCATGGAAATTGTAGTTCTGCCACAGCTGGAGGTCCACTAATTGCATATCCCTGATATAAGGAATCCAACATAGAGAGTGGGACCACCTTGTAATGGACAATGGCAGGTATGCAAACCCACGAATAAGAGAGATCACCAACAGTGGTCTTCAGGTTTTAGCTCATGTAATCTCACGTGTCGGAGAACTTCTCAGAAGTGACTCTGCTGATAACAGAGGAAAGGAGCACCAGAGAGAAATTACACTTTGTAGACAGACAAGTAAACACTACAGATATATGCGCTTAGTTCAAATTTCATGAATGGAGTTTACAACCACTTTAAGTAGACTGACCCTTTTAACAGGTGTGGTGGCATCTGACCATTCTGGGGAGAGTTTAGGGATGGGTGAGCCCAAGCAGATAAGCCAAGCCAACTCAAGGGAACAAGCCAAACATTTAGGGAACAGAAAATATAGCAAGGTATGAATATACAAGTACACCGATTTCCTTTGAGTGATAATATCTCTTTAATAACTTCCTTCCCAACTTGTTTTTCTAAAGACAGCAAAAAAAAAAAAAATCACATTAAACTCTTCTCTCTTCCACTTATTTCCTACTAATTTATTCATCAACTTACTGCAGTGACTAAGCCAATGAAAACAAATGGCTTTCTTGTCATCTGTGTTTTTAATTGTTTCTGGTCTATCTGTTTCGCTTACCATCTGTTTTAAACCTGAAAATTAAAATGCTTATCAATTGTTATAAGCTGAGCATTGTTATAGCAAAATCTATGGCGTATAGTTTCTGTTGATGTGTAGTGCTGGATGTTTTTACATAAGCGATTTTCCATGCTGCTATGTGACTCTGAATGCTAAACCTAAACTCCCTGCGGATATAGAAAAAACAAAAAAAAAACAAAAGCACTATTCAGTCAAGTTTTGTATTCATTTAAAACCATTAAATGCATTTTTAATTATCACTAATATGAACAACTGAATGAGCTTCTATATTAGTTTATCATCATCTCTGCAGTAAAGAATGCCCCATAGAGACCATAACAATAGGTTCACCTTCATCCCACTCCCCAGCAGCACATACTGTGCTTTTCATTTCTTACCTGCGGCTCCGTTCAGGGAGGTGGAGAAGTCACCCTGTGTAATCTTCAAGTTGCTTCAGTCACCATAAAACCAAAACCATGGACTCTTCCCGTATGACAGTGCTGGTGTATGGTGATTGGCCCAGGTCTGTCATATGGACTGAGTCACATTGTATTCTATACTTAAAGCGGAGGTTCACACAAAAAAGGAACCTCGGCTTTTCGGAAACCCTCCCCCCTCCGGTGTCACATTTGGCACCTTTCAGGGGGAGGGGGGGGGGGTGCAGATACCTGTATAATACAGGTATTTGCACCCACTTCCGGGCTTAGATATCCGCAGAATCTGCGGGTATCTACACAACTTCCTGTCGCCCCCCCCCCCTGCTGTCTGCTGGGAAACACGGGTCCCAGAGACAGCAGGGACCATCTGTATTGCACATCGCGACTCGTGCTTGCGCAGTAGGGAACCGGGAAGTGAAGCCCCAAGGCTTCACTTCCTGATTCCCTTACCGAAGATGGTGGTGGCAGCACCCGAGAGCCGAGCGACAGATTGGCTTCAGGTGCCGACATCGCGGGCGCGCTGGACAGGCAAGTGTCCATATTTTAAAAGTCAGCAGCTGCAGTATTTGTAGCTGCTGACTTTAAAAAAAAAATAATAATTTCGGTGGAACTCCTGCATTACTAGCTATTTTCTTTGCTGTACAGCTAGAGTGGCAGGAGGGTGAAGGAAACTTCTTGTTCTGTTCAGATCCTGGGAGCAGAAACCACCTGTAAAATCTGTGAGTTGCTTAAAGTGTATGCAAGTAGAAAAAAATATTATAAATCCCCTGCAAGGCAATGTCATAATGTGCTAGTTGGCATCCCATACTAGCACACTATGAGAAACTTGCCTCAAAATTAAGCCCTCCAGCTGAGAGGGCTTCCATCTTCACTTGGTCTTCCTTCCAGGTTTGCAGGCCTCCGGCTACATGAGTGGCTGGGGGGGCACATGGACACAGGTGCCACTGTTTAGGGCAGGTTGAAGGTTCAGCACTGTATGCCGGACGTTCAGAGTGTACGCGCCGGTGACGTCGGTGACGTCACCGGCTGCATGCACTCTGAAAATCTCCATAACAATGCAAGTTTAGAAGATATTCACAGTACCTACAGGTAAGCTCTATTTTAGGCTTACCTGTAGGTACAAGTGGTAGAACAGAGTTTAGTACCACTTTAAAGAGTATGTGAACCCATACCTTTCATATTCCTGATATGTGGCTGCTGTGCCATGTTTTGTATGAGAAAGTATCCTGTTCTCTTTGTTTTGCTTCCTTTTTGTGAAACCCCTGGTGTTACTGTCAGCCTCTCTGCTTTCCTGTTAAAATACTGACCACACTAAGCAGGGAAGCACACTGTGGTCAGATCTCTGGATGTGCTGGGAACTCCTCAAATGATGAGACTTGTCCTGACACACCACCCCCCCCACCCTTTCTCACAAACAGCCATTCACTGGGATGCTCAGTGTCCTGCTGCTTCTTCTCCCCCAGCTCTGCTCTATGCAGCTGAGAACAGAGGGAACGTGATCACTTATAAAAAAAAAATGTATTTTATTTCTTTTATATCTAAACATATCTTCGCCGTGGCGAAGTCACCCAGAAGTTGGATCTCCTCCTCTTTCCCCCACCACTGAGTCATTCACAAAGCGCAGGGCATTTGGTGCATGCGCAGTAGGGAGCCAGCTTTGAAGCCGCAGGGCTTCACTGCATGTTTCCCTTACAAGAAATGGCAGCAGAAAAGCATCCGGGAGCCGACTGAAAAATCAGCTTGGGCAAAGACACCGCTGGGTGCCTGGACAGGTTAGTGCCCCAATAGTAAAAGTCAGCAGCTACAGTAATTGTAGCTGCTGACTTTTAATTTTTTAGGTGGGGAAGAACTCCGCTTTAAACTTTGACAAATAACCTGGAAGCTGATTGGTTTCTATGCAGAACTGCACCAGATTTTGCATCTCCAGCTTTAGTAAGTCAACCCCAATGTGTTCAGTTAGAGGGGCAAGTCTGTAACAGCTACACAATCACCAGAGAAGGCATAGGCTTGTAGCTGCTGCATACAGTCGCTGCTATCGGGACATGGCCCTAAGCACATTTGTGAGCGGTAATTGGTGTTATGGGATCTAGTACCTTGTAAAAGACTCCATAATATGTACCGTATTTATCGGCGTATAACACGCACTTTTTCCCCCTAAAAATTGGGGGGAAAGTCGTGGGTGCGTGTTATACGCCGATACCCCAAAAAAAAAAAAAATTTCAAAAATGGCAAGCGTCGCCGAAAAATAGCGAGCGCTGCCGAAAAAGACCGAATTGCGGCCAAAAAAACCCAAAGCCGCGCCGGAATAGACCGATCTGACTGTTCGGCTCTGTTCGCAGTCCCGCCTCCCTGCGCTCGCACCGGAAACCGCAGGGAGGCGGGACCGCGAGCGGAGCTGAACAGTCGGCTCGGCCTTTTCCGGGGGCCACTTCGGTCTTTTTCGGCGGCGTGCGCGACAGAGTCTCGGCGGCGGGAAATATAAACCCGGACCGGACTTCAAATGACGCTGGCAAGATACAATGACGCTGGGCATGGCTGCAATGACGCTGGGCATGGCTGCAATGACCCTGGGCAAGGCTGCAATGACGCTGGGCAAGGCTGAAATGACGCTGGGCAAGGCTGAAATGACGCTGGGCATGGCTGCAATGATGCTGGGCATGGCTGCAATGACGCTGGGAAAGGCTGCAATGACACTGGGCAAGGCTGCAATGACGCTGGGCAAGGCTGCAATGATGCTGGGCAAGGCTGCAAACGACGCTGGGCAAGCTGCAAATGACGCTGGGCAGGCTGCAAATGACGCTGGGCAGGCTGCAAATGACGCTGGGCAGGCTGCAAATGACGCTGGGCAGGCTGCAAATGACGCTGGGTTTTTTCCCTAAATATCCCTCCTAAAACTTTTTTTCCTTAAAATGCCCTCCTAAACTTGGGGTGCGTGTTATACGCCGGTGCGTGTTATACGCCGATAAATACGGTAAATAAATACAGGAAATTAAAATACTACAGCTCTACTTTTTTCTAAATACACAGAGAAGTGAAATTATTACAAATTATATCTCTGCTTTACATTTTTTTGGGCATGCTAAAGGAATCTATATATATATATATATATATATATATATGGTCTACTTTCTGTTATGATTTGATGGGAAACTGAGTAACTCTACTTGTCAATCTAATTTTACTGCAGTGAATTTAAATTAGAAAGTCTTTTGAAACACGCCGTGTGGAAAATGGGTATGCAGAGGGGAATATATACTTTCAGGGATAAACCAGCTGACAAAAAAAAATCAATACTACCTTGCAACAGGAAAGCAGCAATGATACTGCAGGAGATTAAACTCTAAAGTGTTTCTTCAAAAAAGGCAAAAAAAAAACAACAACAAACCATTTAAAAAAAGTCTTTAGGAAACTTCAGTTATCCGAATTTAATTTAAACAGGCAGAGGTGGGGCAACCTCGAGTCTGGAGTATTGCCGACAGGGGATCCAAACGGATTTAAAACGAGGATGGCTCTATGGCCTTAACTGTGGTCGTCTCCGGCACCTTTGGATCCCCTTAGGACTCTTCTCGCAATCAAAGCTGTCAGGCAGGTCAAGCACTTTGCTATTGGCAGGAAGCTGATTGCCTCATCACTATCGGGGTTGATTGCTCCTGGGGAAGAGAGCAGCGAACCAAATAACTTAATTGGCTGGAAGTCAAAAAGCATATTGTGGAGTCAGGAGAGGCTACGCTAGATGTTGAGTAAGCTAAAAAACCAAGTGTGTTGCATGCTACAATGGAGCATTCGGAAGCTAGGTTGAATGATGTGCCAGGACAGGCATGGCTTTAGACAGGATTTTCCAGGTAAACCTTTATTTTGTTTAAAGGGAAGTTTCACTTTTCTGTAGTTTATGATTTTAGGTTGGCTATAAACAGCTCTTTTCAAAGACAGGAGTGAGTCAGAAAACATTTTTATCAATAACAGCATAACAGAATGATCATGACATCTATTCACAGGGCAACTCAACAGACCGGAAAGTTAAAGGGAAGTGGTCATGTATCTTCAGTGAGTATTAATCAGAGTTCTTATTTAAGAGGTTAGCAAAATTTTGTTTAATACAAAATTCTTAAATTTTCTTTGCTTGCTGAGCCATAATTTCATGAGCACTCTTCATTCATCAATTTGAATGTCCACCATTAGGGATGAGCCGAACACCCCCCCCCCCCCGTTCGGCTCGCACCAGAACCCGCGAACGGACCTAAAGTCCGTGCGAGCATTAGAACCCTATTAGTTATAATGGATGCGAACGTTCGAAATCAAAAGTGCTAATTTTAAAGGCTAATATGCATGTTATTGTCATAAAAAGTGTTTGGGGACCCGGGTCCTGCCCCAGGGGACATGTATCAATGCAAATTTTTTTCTTTAAAAACTGCAATTTTTTCAGGAGCAGTGATTTTAATAATGCTTAAATTGAAGCAATAAAAGTGTAATATTCCTTTAAATTTCGTACCTGGGGGGTGTCTATAGTATGCCTGTGAAGGGGCGCATGTTTCCTGTGCTTAGAACTGTCCCTGCAAAAAGTGTAATTTTTTGCAGGAAAAAAGGCTATTTAAAGAGCTATGAGTAAGCACTAGTTGTGGTGCGAAACGCGTCAGATCTGTACCCCCCTTTTTTGCCGTGTATGGATTGCAGTGTTTTTTGCTTTTAAATAAACTTTTTGGATTTTATTTTCTCGGTGTGCGGCTGTCCGGAGTTCTTCCTTTTTTGATTCCCGTAACACAGAGAACAGTCATTCATTGAAAGCCATTCATAAAAAAAAAGTAATTGATAAAAAAATAAAAAAATAAAAACCCTGGGGGTCCCCCCAAATTCAATAACCAGGCCCCTCAGGTCTGCTATGGATATTAAGGGGGACCCCAGCCAAAAAAAAAAATGGCGTGGGGTCCCTCTCAAAATCCATACCAGACCCTTGAGGTCTGGGATGGATTTTAAGGGGAACCCCAGCCAAAAAAAAATGGCGTGGGGTCCCCCTCAAAATCCATTCCAGACCCTTAACCTGGCAGGCCGCAGGAAAAGAGGGGGGACGAGAGCGCCCCCCCTCCCTCCTGAACTGTACCAGGCCACATGCCCTCAACATTGGGAGGATGCTTTGGGGGTCTGAGACCCCCAAAGCACCTTGTCCCCATGTTGATGAGGACAAGGGCCTCTTCCCCACAACCCTGGCCATTAATTGTGGGGGTCTGCGGGCGGGGGGCTTATCGGAATCTGGAAGCCCCCTTTAACAAGGGGACCCCCAGATCCCGCCCCCCCCTGTGTGAAATGGTAAGGGGGTGGTACCCCTACCATTTCACCAAAAAAGTGTCAAAAATGGTAAAAATTACAGGAGACGGTCTTTGACAATTCCTTTATTAATCTTCTTTCTTCTTTCTCCTGGTCTTCCTTTCTTCATCCTTCGGTTTCTTCATCTTCTCCTTCCGGCATCTTCTTCCATCTTCTTCTTCCATCATCTTCTTCCTCCGATCCGCTTTTTCTTGCGCTGGTCTTCTCGTCCTTCTCGTCCGGCATCTTCTTCCATTGGGTCGGCGTCTGTTCTTCTGTCGGGCCGCTCCTCGCAATGGGAGGCTCCTGCTGTGTGAAGCTTCGCTCCGTCTGACAGGTCTTTTATAACGGAGGGCACCTGGTGACCCCGCCCCCCTCTGACGTCATGGGGAAAGCCATAGGGAATTCCCCATGACGTCCCCATGCGTCATGGTGACGGTCGAAAGTTCAGCGAACTTTTGTGTGACCGTGTGTATGCAAGCCAAGCTTGAGCGGAATTCCGCCGGAAAAATCATCCAAGATTTTTCCGACGGAAAATCCGCTCATGTGTACGCGGCATTAGTGTTTCTTTTTCTAGTGGTCATCTATCTTCTAGGGAATATGATTATAATCCTGTTACCCTTTCGCGGTTACCCCACCATTACTCATGTACTTCCCTAAAAATGTCTCAAGCCCTTCCTTCTCTGAGCTGGCCACTCAGCTGTCCGCTAATTGCCAGCTCCTATCTCTCCACAGTTACTCAGCTGTTGATGATATCCTGCTCGTCAGTTCTGCCTTCTTAAAGGGGTTTTAAAGGTTTCAGTATTTTAGCCTTAATGCATTTTATGCTCCTCAACCCTTCAATGGCTCCGGAGCACAGCGGGAGGGGGGGCTCCCACCACAGAGGGGCACTATTCCTCCCACTAATACCAATGATGGGGCACTATTCCTCCCACTAATACCAGTGATGGGGCACTATTCCTCCCACTAATACCAGTGATGGGTCACTATTCCTCCCACTAATACCAGTGATGGGTCACTATTCCTCCCACTAATACCAGTGATGGGGCACTATTCCTCCCACTAATTCCACTGATGGGGCACTATTCCTCCCACTAATTCCACTGATGGGGCACTATTCCTCCCACTAATGCCAGTGATGGGGCACTATTCCTCCCACTAATACCAGTGATGGGGCACTATTCTTCCCACTAATTTCACTGATGGGGCACTATTCCTCCCACTAAATCCACTGACGGGGCACTATTCCTCCCACTAATTCCACTGATGGGGCACTATTCCTCTCACTAATACCAATGATGGGGCACTATTCCTCCCACTAATACCAGTGACGGGGCACTATTCCTCCCACTAATACCAGTGACGGGGCACTATTCCTCCCACTAATGCCAGTGACGGGGCACTATTCCTCCCACTAATACCAGTGACGGGGCACTATTCCTCCCACTAATACCAGTGACGGGGCACTATTCCTCCAACTAAGTGACGGGGCACTATTCCTCCCACTAATACCAGTGCTGGGGCACTATTCCTCCCACTAATACCAGTGCTGGGGCACTATTCCTCCCACTAATACCAGTGCTGGGGCACTATTCCTCCCACTAATACCAGTGCTGGGGCACTATTCCTCCCACTAATACCAGTGCTGGGGCACTATTCCTCCCACTAATACCAGTGATGGGGCACTATTCCTCCCACTAATTCCACTGATGGGGCACTATTCCTCACACTAATACAAATGATAGAGTGCCATTCCTCCCAATAAAACCATCAATGGGGTATCATTTCCCCCACTGACACCAACAACAGAAATTCTTCCCATTAACACCAATACCTTCTACTGCTCAAAGGCATTTTGTAATTATTTTACCCCCACTGACCACCAAGCCTGAGGAATTTTCTACTCCCACTTTCCACAATTTGCCCCACCAAAAGTCTGAAGAACGGTAAACTGTCCCTTTGCTTCGAATATTTGGAGACCTCTGAGCCAAACAGTTTACCGATTTTGTGGCAATTAGGACTAGCAAAATTATTCAGTGAAATTGATTTTGGGGACAAAATTACAGAATTTCCCCAATTGCAAACTTTAACTTGCGTGAAAACTCCCTGCCTAGTAAAATTTGACTAATTGTTTTTTTTAAAAATGTATTTCATTTAGCATGTGTGATTTTCTTTTTAAAAGCGTATTTAGGGTAGTTTTAGTTGTTGGGTTTTTTTTTAAATATGTTTTTAAGGGCATATTTATAAACCAGTGAATGAGAAATTCAATAAATTTTCAGTGCTGGTAAATCTTCCTGGTGGACGTGTTTTAATTTCCAGCGAATGATTCACAGCCTGTGAATGTTTAGAGACTGTCACATTTATTGTTCAAAGAATAACTAAAGGCGACATGTTTTTTTTTTTTTGTTGGTTTTGAGAAGGAATTTCAACACCTGTCAGGTTTTACTGCTCCCCGTGTGTCCCTATTAGAGAGATTTACTCTCTGCATTTGCCATGTTTACTGTTACTATCAAATATGAAAGTAAAAGAGAATCCCAAATTTTTAGTTGACACCAGAACACTAAAAGAGGGGAAATCTTGGGGGACACTAGTTCTGGTGACACACCAGGGGTCACTCGCTTCGGAGGGATTTCCTCTCACTTCCTGCTTTAGCTTTTAGACAGAAAGTTAGGGGAAATCTCCCCAATGGGACACAGATGGGGAAAAAACTGACAGGGAGTTACAACCCTCCCTTACTCTATAATTTATTTAATTTTTTTAATTGCCGTTCGTTACACTTTAATAAGTATAGCTTATGTTCTTTTACATTTGAGTTTTATGATAGGTGATTATTTTTTAACTTTTTTATTTTTTGGTCATAAAAGGTCAAATAATGAGGCTGATGAGTATGGTACATTGGTCCCAGGGCTGGTGCAAGGATTTTTGACACCCTAGGCGAAACCTCATTTTGCTGCCCCCCCTGGCTCCACCCCTGACTCCACCCCCTTTGCCCTGCCCATGTATACCCCACCTTTTAAATGAAGCACCAATCAAATGCAGCCTCACCAGCGCCCATCAAATGCAGCCCTCACCAGCGCCCATCAGTGCAGCCTCACCAGCGCCCATCAAATGCAGCCTCACCAGAGCCCACAAATGCAGCCTCACCATCGCCCCCTCAGTGCAGCCTCACCATCGCCCATCAGTGCAGCCTCTCCAGCGCCCCCCAGTGCAGCCTCTCCAGCACCCCCTCAGTGCAGCCTCACCATCGCCCCCTCAGTGCAGCCTCACCATCGCCCCCTCAGTGCAGCCTCACCATTGCCCCCTCAGTGCAGCCTCACCATTGCCCCCTCAGTGCAGCCTCACCATTCGCCCCTCAGTGCAGACTCACCAGCGCCCATCAATCGCAGCCTCACCAGCGCCCATCAATGAATCTTTGCTTGCTTCCATTCATTCGGGATCCCTGCCCATGTATACCCCACCTTTTTAATGAAGCGCCCATCAAATGCAGCCTCACCAGTGCCCATCAAATGCAGCCTCACCAGCGCCCATCAGTGCAGCCTCACCAGCGCCCATCAGTGCAGCCTCACCAGCGCCCATCAGTGCAGCCTCACTAGCGCACATCAGTGCAGCCTCACCAGTGCCCATCAATGCAGCCTCTCCATCGCCCATCAGTGCAGCCTCTCCATCGCCCATCAGTGCAGCCTCTCCATCGCCCATCAGTGCAGCCTCTCCATTGCCCATCAGTGCAGCCTCTCCATTGCCCATCAGTGCAGCCTCTCCATTGCCCATCAGTGCAGCCTCTCCATTGCCCATCAGTGCAGCCTCTCCATTGCCCATCAGTGCAGCCTCTCCAGCGCTCATCAGTGCAGCCTCTCCAGCGCTCATCAGTGCAGCCTCACCAGCGCCCCTCAGTGCAGCCTCTCTATCACCCCTCAGTGCAGCCTCTCTATCACCCCTCAGTGCAGCCTCTCTATCTATCTATATGTTTGCTTGCTTCCATTCATTCGGGAGTCGGGACACAGAGGACACAGTCCTCCACTGCCGCTGTGTCTCTGACATTATGTGCGAACGGAGCGGCGGCTGACTGCTGATGCTGAGACTTCGCTGCTTTTGGAGAGAGAAGAGAGTTTGGACATCAGTGGCCGGGCGCCCTAGGCAGACGTGTGCCCTAGGGAGCTGCCTAGTTTGCTTAGTGTTAGCACCGGCCCTAATTGGTCCACAATAGCCAAAGTAACCCTCAAAAACCCTCAACGACCTCTTCCTTGACTCCAGTGCATTTTGGCAAAACTGAGACATCTTTCCCACTGAAATCTCAGAAAGATAAAAACTCTTAATTTCACTCATCACCAGTAGAGATTCACATAGAACACATTAGCTACTGTACATCATCACCCTTTAGAAAAATGTATTACTTTGCCTGTTCACACGAGGGATTACCTGCACATATATATGTACTGTTGGTGGGACTAATGTAAGTTTTGGAAAGACTGCAGTAGGCTGTATAATATAACGTTATAACTTCTGTTACAAATTAAAAAAATAGAAATCTGATATTATACCGCAAATTATTTTTATCGCTGCACAGTTGAAGAAACCACTTATAATTGTCTAGTTCCTTTAACACTCTAATCTTACATTATCTCCTATTCCTTGTTTTAAAAGGTCAATGTCAAGTTAGATATACAGTAAGTGTTTAGTATTGTACTCTGCTGTAAGGAAGGGAAAGAAAAGTGTGTGCCTAATCATATATATTACTCGGCTCTCCTAGAAACATGAGCGGAATGTAATAGAAAAAAAAAAGTTACATCTTTAAAGGCTTCTGGAATAAATAAAGAGATAAAACTGAATGTCAAGGTCATCTTGATAAATACAGGCTGAGTAAATAAAGGCTACTTCCAAATTTAGTCTTACATTGGCCATTTAATCATAAGTCCTCAGAAAATAAAAAATTAGAAAACATTTAAATGCCAAGTGCCATCAATAACTAATATTTTGGAGTTGCCAAATCCCAATAGGATTATTGACAATCCACTTGTAGACATGTGCAATTCGTTTATTTTTTTTTTTTTTTTTTTTTTTTCGTTATTTTCATTCGTTCGTTTTCGTACGAATAACGAATCGTTCGAATCGTACGAATCCGAATAACAAATCATTCGAATCGAACGTATCCGAAAAACAATGAAAATCCGAAAAAAACTAATTAGAAACAACGAATGTACTAATGAAGAAAATCCGAAAAAACGAAAACGAACGAAAAAATTCGTACATTCGTAACTTTTTTTTTTTGTTGAATTGGTATTTTTTCGTGTCCCTTACAAGGGCGCTGCTTAACGTGCTTCGAATGGATTGAACAAAAAATTCGTACATTCGTAACTTTTTTTTTCGATTCGTAACTTTTTGGATTGAACAAAAAAATTCGTACATTCGTAACTTTTTTTTTTTTTTTTTTAATTGGTATTTTTCCGTGTCTCTTACAAGGGCGTTGCTTAACGTGCTTCGAATGGATTGAACAAAAAAATTCGTACATTCGTAACTTTTTTTTCGATTCGTAACTTTTTTTTTAGATTCGTATTTTTCCGTGTCTCTTACAAGGCGCTGCTTAACGTGCTTCGAATGAATTGAACAAAAAAATTTGTACATTCGTAACTTTTTTTTCGATTCGTAAATTTTTTTTTTTCGATTTGTAACTTTTTTTTTCGATTCGTAAATTTTTTTTAGATTCGTAACTTTTTAATTTTCCGATTCGTACGAATTTACGAATGTACGAATAAGAAAATCCGAAAAAAACGAAAACGAACGAAAAAATTCGTGCTTCGAATGGATTGAACAAAAAAATTTATACATTCGTAACTTTTTTTCGATTCGTAAATTTTTCGATTTGTAACTTTTTTTTTTTTTCGATTCGTAAATTATTAAAATGTAATAATAGCATACACATTACATAAAATTATTAATTATGCTCCGATTGCGAATCTACAAATGTTACGAATGTACGAATAAATACGAATGCGACCAAAAATTAAACTAACGAAAAAACGAATCAACGAAAAAATAAGTCTTACGAATGTACGAATCGTTACGAATACGAACACCGACGACTTACGAATGTACGAATCGTTACGAATCAACGTAAACGAAAAAAACGAAACGAAAATAAACAAATTTTTTTGTTGTGCACATGTCTATCCACTTGTAGCACTGACCCCCGAAGGAGCTGCTGCTTTTTGTTGGGCTTACCGTTACCTCACCTGTTCACTGTGTCCATCCTAGGGGTCCCGTTGTAGAGTTCGTTAAAGAATATTGGCTCCGATACTGTCCTGAAAATGTCCTGTATCTCATATTGAGCCTAAAGGATGTAGCACCACACATTTATATTATGGAAAATAGATACCCCATAGTAAGCCTATGGTTGACATCACTGCCCAGGCATTTCATTTGTTCTCTCCTCTCGCTGCTATCCGGCTGCTGTTGAGATCACATGACTTGACCCGAGTGCCCTCAGAATAGGTAAATATAGGCATATTTATATGAAAACAGTTTTTTGTAATAAATGTTTTTTTCTCAAATAAGCCTGTTTCGGCATGCTTACCTCTTGACAGATACATGCCTATTTTAAAGTCCCAATTGAAAGGAAATGTAGATTATCTAGGGGTGGTTTTAACCCTTAAATATCTCTGGTAAGGTGTGCTTTTCAATCCCCACAGGCCTGTGAGATTAGCCCATTGAGACAATGACACAAACAACAAAGTCTCTCCGAGCAAATCTAATCTTTATTCTTTGGTGTGAATATTTAAAGGGCAGTCAGAAAGTACCGCCCTTTGACAAATTATCCAATCATATACAGAAACATTTTATGACCAAAGTGAAACTAATTATTTCTAAAATATCACGTGCTTTACAAGAAACGAAACTACCAAGAAGATAACCTGAACAAGAGAAACGAAACTAAATTAGGTTAGTAATACTTGAGCATATCCAATAGAAAGTGGATGTTAGAGAGACACAAAATGGAAACTGACTATAACACAAAGAAGTAGTTAAGCTAAATATCCCTTCAATCCCCTCTTAGATCATATAAGACCAATCACCACTAAGGGACAGGTCTTTAATCTAAATTCCCTTTTCTCTTTTCAGGTAAGTATCTTCCTTTTTACAGGGTAATTCGTATATGAGTTGGCAGGTGGGTGTGGGGGGAGCTGTTTTAAGTTTAGTTAGTTCTAGCCTGGACTTCTACTTTGGTTCATTCTTAGTGTATTACCTTCTTAGCGGTATTCCTGAGTGTGGCTCGGGTGAATTTTCCATACCAAGAGCGGTAACCCTGAGCCACACTCTGGATTGCATTGCAGTATCCAGCGAAAGTTACTTACCTTGTCCACTGGATCCTGCGATGTCTCCCCGCTGTGTGTTTTCCGTCCGATGTACTGTATCCCGGGGCTCCGTTCCCTGCAAGCGGCACTACGCACGGGGACGGAGCCCGGAGGGAAATTCAAAAAGTGCAAAAAACAGAACACATACAGAACACTGTAATCTTACAGATTACTGTATCAAATTTCACATCCCTTTTGTCCCTAGAGCTTTGTTCAGTACCCTGACTGCAGTTTTATATTATATATACTGTTCTTTCTGCCTGGAAATGGGAGAATGTTCATAGCAACCAAAAAGTGTCCCTTTATGTCAAAAGCGGTTTTAGACCAGCTAGAAAACAGCGATAATAAATTGGAACACTTGCAGGATTGCGCGATAGTGATTAGTGGGGAAATTCGTCATTAGACACTGAAAGTGATGACCGTGACAATTCTGCAACTGAAATTTCTGTGTTTTTGAGTTGATTACATTATTGAATACATTTTATAATTTTTTTGGATAATTATAGTTATTTATTATATTATAATTTATGATTTTGTGTTTCAAACATTATCATACCCGGGATGTCTATTAGAAAGATTTAAGTGACTTATTCCTAGAAATTACAGGCCTACAATATAAAACGCCAAATTTCCATGCGAAACAATGTACCACTTTCAGCATCAAAAATCTGACATAATCATACCGCCAGGGAGGTTAAAGGCCTTCTTTTTTTTTTTTTTTTTTAAATAACACCCGTCATACTTCTAGAAAGTTAAAAAGTGCTGCGCTATACATATACCCTGTTTCCCCGAAAATAAGACCTAGCGTGATTGTCGGTGATGGTTGCAATATAAGCCCTACCCCCCCAAATAAGCCCTACCCTGTTTCCCCAAAAATAAGCCCTACCCTGAAAATAAGACCTGCAAGGACTTTAATTAGGGCTTATTTGGGGGGTAGGGCTTATATTGCAGCCATCACCGACAATCACGCTAGGTCTTATTTTTGGGGAAACAGGGCACATTGATATACAGTGACATATATTGATAAAACAAATTCAGACAAAAGGTGTATCGTACAATCCTATCCAGACTTAACCATTCACTTATGTATATAAATTTTAGTCCATACGTGACATCAAAAAGAAATAAGAAAAATGTTCATAAATATAAAAAGCCCAAAGTATATGAAAATTTCATATTAATAGAAGAAAGCCTTTATATTCCAAAGATCACCCCGGTGTGTAAGCCATCACCAGTATATAGGTTGAAATGCGCTTACCGGATAATGTTATTAACAGAGTCAGATGGGCTTCAGGAGACTAAGCTCTCCCAGACTTTAAAATTCTGTAGCAGATCCGCCATCCCTTCCAACATCAGTCACAGTAAACTTCTCACTCGGTAGCAGATCCGCCATCCCTTCCAACATCAGTCACAGTAAACTTCTCACTCGGTAGCAGATCCACCATCCCTTCCAACATCAGTCACATTAAACTTCTCACTCGGTAGCAGATCCACCATCCCTTCCAACATCAGTCACATTAAACTTCTCACTCTGTAGCAGATCCACCATCCCTTCCAACATCAGTCACATTAAACTTCTCACTCGGTAGCAGATCTACCATCCCTTCCAACATCAGTCACAGTAAACTTCTCACTCGTAGCAGATCTACCATCCCTTCCAACATCAGTCACAGTAAACTTCTCACTCGGTAGCAGATCCGCCATCCCTTCCAACATCAGTCACATTAAACTTCTCACTCTGTAGCAGATCCACCATCCCTTCCAACATCAGTCACATTAAACTTCTCACTCTGTAGCAGATCCGCCATCCCTTTCAACATCAGTCACAGTAAACTTCTCACTCGGTAGCAGATCTACCATCCCTTCCAACATCAGTCACAGTAAACTTCTCACTCTGTAGCAGATCCACCATCCCTTCCAACATCAGTCACAGTAAACTTCTCACTCTGTAGCAGATCCACCATCCCTTCCAACATCAGTCACAGTAAACTTCTCACTCGGTAGCAGATCCACCATCCCTTCCAACATCGGTCACATTAAACTTCTCACTCGGTAGCAGATCCACCATCCCTTCCAACATCAGTCACATTAAACTTCTCACTCGGTAGCAGATCCACCATCCCTTCCAACATCAGTCACAGTAAACTTCTCACTCTGTAGCAGATCTACCATCCCTTTCAACATCAGTCACAGTAAACTTCTCACTCGTAGCAGATCTACCATCCCTTCCAACATCAGTCACATTAAACTTCTCACTGGGTAGCAGATCCACCATCCCTTCCAACATCAGTCACAGTAAACTTCTCACTCGGTAGCAGATCTACCATCCCTTTCAACATCAGTCACAGTAAACTTCTCACTCGCAGCAGATCCACCATCCCTTCCAACATCAGTCACATTAAACTTCTCACTCGGTAGCAGATCTACCATCCCTTCCAACATCAGTCACATTAAACTTCTCACTCGGTAGCAGATCTACCATCCCTTCTAACATCAGTCACATTAAACTTCTCACTCGGTAGGTGTATATATAAAAAGCCCAAAGTGTATCAAACTTCCATATTGATTGAAGAAAGCCTTTATATTCTGAAGATCACTCCGGTGTGTAATACATCACCAGTATATACAGTATATACTTGAGTATAAGCCGACCTGAATATAAGCCGAGGCACCTAATTTTACCACAAAAAACTGGAAAACGTATTGACTCGAGTATAAGCCTAAGGTGAGAAATGTGCAGCTACTGTAAGTGGAAAAGAGGGTCAACAATGCCCATTTGCAGCCTCACTGTGCCCATTTGCATGTCTCACTGTGCCCATTTGCAGCCATAGGTCCCCTGAACTTCAGACTTTGTAGTTAAGGGTTCCTAGATGCCCCCTAGCTGCACATTTGGGTCTCTGGACCCAAAGGGTCCCGAAATGACATTGCTGCAGATGGACACAGTTGACCGACTTTGGGGCCCTGTATCTCTGGTACTAGGAACCCCAAATTTGGATATGTTGTATTGTTGGTTCCACTGGGTTTGCACACCAAATTTGGAGTTCCTGGAACCAAGGGGCCCCGAGATACGCGCCCCCAAAGTCAGGTCGGAAAATGTCAAGCACTTTTCTGCAGCAGAGAATGACATTTTCTGAGCCGACTTTGGGGCCCCGTATCTCGGGGCTACTTAATGCTAGGAACTCTAAATTTGGATATGTTGTAGTGTTGGTTCGACTTGGTTTGCACACCAAATTTGGGGTTCCTAGCAGGTGCCGCAAAGTCGGGTCGGAAAATTTCATTTTTTTGCTGCAGAAAAGTGCTTGACTCTCGGCTTATACTCGAGTATACACGGTAGGTTCAAATGCGCTTAATAGATAATGTGGACACAAATGTTATTAACATGGAGTCAGGAGACTAAGCTCTCCCAGACTTTAAAACTGTGTAGCAGATCCACCAGCCCTTCGAACTTTAGTCACGGCAAACGTCTCACTCGGTAGGTCAATTGTTATAGAGGCAAAAAGAATCTCCACATAGTGTAAAACTATTTCTATCAAGTTTATTAAAAGAATATTGCACTTATATCCAGCAGGAAGAAAACAGGCATGTCATCATAAAATCCAATAAACCATAGTAATCGAACGCATCAACATGACGAATCGACATGTTTTGTCTGATAAGACATCCTCTGGAGTCTCCAGATGATGTCTTATCAGACGAAACATGTGAAGTTGATGTTCATCTCACAACTGCATTCGATTACTATGGTTTATTGGATTTTATGAAACATTCCTGTTTTCTTCCTGTTAGATGTGAGTGCAATATTCTTTTTAATAAATTTGATATAAATAGTTATACACTATGTGGGGATTCTTTTTGCTTCTATGACAATTTACCTACTGAGTGAGAAGTTTACCGTGACTGATGTTGGAAGGGATGGTGGATCTGCTACCGAGTGAGAAGTTTAATGTGACTGATGCTGGAAGGGATGGTAGATCTGCTACCGAGTGAGAAGTTTAATGTGACTGATGTTGGAAGGGATGGTGGATCTGCTACCGAGTGAGAAGTTTAATGTGACTGATGTTGGAAGGGATGGTGGATCTGCTACCAAGTGAGAAGTTTAATGTGATTAATGTTGGAAGGGATGGTGGATCTGCTACCGAGGGAGAAGTTTACCGTGACTGATGTTGGAAGGGATGGTGGATCTGCTACAGAGTGAGAAGTTTACTGTGACTGATGTTGGAAGGGATGGTAGATCTGCTACCGAGTGAGAAGTTTAATGTGACTGATGTTGGAAGGGATGGTGGATCTGCTACCGAGTGAGAAGTTTAATGTGACTGATGTTGGAAGGGATGGTGGATCTGCTACCGAGTGAGAAGTTTAATGTGACTGATGTTGGAAGGGATGGTAGATCTGCTACCAAGTGAGAAGTTTAATGTGACTGATGTTGGAAGGGATGGTGGATCTGCTACCGAGTGAGAAGTTTAATGTGACTGATGTTGGAAGGGATGGTGGATCTGCTACCGAGTGAGAAGTTTACTGTGACTGATGTTGGAAGGGATGGTAGATCTGCTACACAATTTTAAAGTCTGGGAGATCTTAGTCTCTTAGCCCATCTGACTCTGTTAATAACATTTGAGTCTACATTATCCGGTAAGCGCATTTAAACCTATATACTGGTGATGGCTTACACTCCGGGGAGATCTTTGGAATATAAAGGCTTTCTTCTATTAATAAGTTTGATGCACTTTGGGCTTTTTATATTTATAAATAGACATGTGCACAATAGAAAAATTTGTTTATTTTCGTTTTGTTTCTTTCGTTTCCGTTGATTCGTAACGATTCGTAAATTCGTAAGTCGTCGGTGTTCGTATTCGTAACGATTCGTATTTTTGTAAGAGTTATTTTTTTGTTGATTTGTTTTTTTGTTAGTTTAATTTTCGTTTATTCGAAATTCGGACGCATTCGTATTTTCGTAGATTTAGTTACATTCGTACTTTCGTTAGATTGATTTATTCGTACTTTCGTAACATTGTTTTCGTAGATTCGTAATCGGAGCATAATTCATAATGTTATGTAATGTGTATGCTATTATTACATTTTAAGAGACACGGAAAATTCCGAATAAAAAAAAAAAGATATGAATGTACAAATTTTTTCGTTCAATTCATTCGAAGCACGTTAAGCAGCACCATTGTAAGAGACACGGAAAATTCAGAATCGCAAAAAAAAAAAAAAAAGTTACGAATGTACAAATTTTTTCGTTCAATCCATTCTAAGCACGTTAAGCAGCGCCATTGTAAGGGACACGAAAAATTACCAATTCAACAAAAAAAAAAAGTTACGAATGTACGAATTTTTTCGTTCATTTTGATTTTCGTTGTTCCTGTTTTCGTTTTTTCGGATTTTCTTCTTTCGTAGTTTCGTTGTTTCTAAGTTGGTTATTTCGGATTTTCGTTGTTTTTCGGATTCGTTCCATTCGAACATTCGTTAAAATTTTTAGCGAATCGTTCGTTCATTCGTACGATAACGAATGAACTAATTTAACGAATTATAACAAAAAAAGAACGAAAGAATTGCACATGTCTATTTATAAACATTTTTCTTTTTGATGTCGCTTATTGACTATAATTTATATACATACAGTAAGCGAATGGTTCAATCTGGTTAGGATTGTATGATACACCAATTGTCTGCATTTGCTTTATACATATATGCCACTTTCTGTATAAGTCACTGTATATCAATGTACAATGTACACTTTTTAACTTTCTATAATCATGCACAATGTTTGTCAAATTGTGGTGTTTGCAGCTGTTTAATCTATAGGTCTAGCGCAGTATACTATAGCAACTTACACATGACATGTATGAAATCTCAGGTATGACATTAACCACTTAAGCCCCGGACCATTTTGCTGGCCAAAGACCAGAGCACTTTTTGCGATTCGGCATTGCGTTATTTTAACTGACAATTGCGCGGTCGTGCGGCATGGTTCCCAAACAAAATTGACGTCCTTTTTTCCCACAAATAGAGCTTTCTTTTGGTGGTATTTTATCACCTCTGCGGTTTTTATTTTTTGCACTATAAACAAAAATAGAGCGCCAATTTTGAAAAAAATGCTATATTTTTTACTTTTTGCTATAATAAATATACCCAAAAAATATATAAAAAAAACGATTTTTTTCCTCAGTTTAGGCCGATACGTATTCTTCTAACATATTTTTGGTAAAAAAAATCGCAATAAGTGTTTATTGATAGGTTTGCGCAAAAGTTATATCGTCTACATTATAGGGGTTAGTTTTATGGCATTTATATTAATATTTTTTTTTTACTAGTAATGGGGGCGATCTGCGATTTTTATCGTGACTGCGACATTATGGCAGACACATCGGACATTTTTGACACATTTTTGGGACCATTGTCCTTTTTACAGCGATCGGTGCTATAAAATTGCATTGATTACTGTAAAAATGACACTGGCAGTGAAGGGGTTAAACACTAGGGGGCTAGGGAGGGGTTAAGTGTGTCCTGGGGAGTGATTCTAACTGTTAGGGGGCATGGCTACGAATGACACATCACTTATCATAGCTCCCGATCACAGGGACAGCTGCGTCACTCCGGCGGAAATAATATTTCTTTATGTCGGGGCTGCGTCATTTCCTGTTGTAGACGTCAGCCCCGACATCTCGCGATGCTCAGACTGAAGTTTCCGGCACCTAGCGAAGATGAGGCTTGAATCTAGTCAATTAATGCGCACGCGCAGGAATTCACAGCATTGGAAAAAGCTGTGGGTGGAAATAGGGCTCAGAGCAGACGCGGAAGGCCACACTAAAAATGGCGCCGGTCAACATAGATGAATTTTTGCAAAGCGAACATCGATAAAACTGTGAGTAAAACTAGTTATGAATTCATATAGCGCTGAATCGATGTAATGTTAGTTCATCTGTACAACCATATGAAAATTTGTATTTCGGACCGGAGGGTATACAACCACTTTCAGACCGGACCAATTTGCAGCCAAAGGACCAGGCCCCTTTTTGCGATTCGGCACTGAGTCGCTTTAACTGACAATTGCGCGGTCGTGCGACGTGGCTCCCAAACAAAATTTACGTCCTTTTTTTCCCACAAATAGAGCTTTCTTTTGGTGGTATTTGATCGCCCCTGCGGTTTTTATTTTTTGCGCTATAAACAAAAAAGTGCGACAATTTTGAAAAAAAACGCATTCGTTTTTATTTTTTGCTATAATAAATATCCCCCAAAAATATATAAAAAAAAAAAATTTTCCTCAGTTTAGGTCGATACGTATTTTTCGACATATTTTTGGTAAAAAAAATCGCAATAAGCGATTATTGATTGGTTTGCGCAGAAGTTATAGCGTTTACAAGATAGGGTATAGTTTTATAGCATTTTTATTAATATTTTTTTTTTATTAGTAATGGCGGCGATCAGCGATTTTTATTGTGACTGCGACATTATGACGGACACATCGGACATTTTTGACACATTTTTGGGACCATTGTCATTTATACAGCAATCAATGCTATTTAAATGCATTGATTCCTGTATGAATGACACTGGCAGTGAAGGGGTTAACCACAAGGGGGCAGTGTAGTGGTTAAGTATGCCTAGGGGTGTGTTTCTTACTGTGGGGGGGCGTGGCTGTCAGCTAGTGAATGCTGATCTCTGCTCCAATCACAGGGAGCAGAGATCGGCGTCACTAGTTGCTAGGCAGAACAGGGAGATGCTGTCTATTTCCGCATCTCCCCGTTCTGCCTTCCCGTGAGACGATCGCGGGTGTCCCCGCGGCGATCGAGTCCGCTGGACCCACGACCGGCCTCACGGGGGTCCCGACCGGCGCGCTCCCGATGGCACGGACGGCATTAAGGAGGAACTTGTATATACGCCCTCCTGCCTGTCCGTGCCATTCTGCCAACGTATATCGTCGTGCGCCAGTCGGGAACCGGTTAAGATCTGTTTTACCCTTAGGCACGAAGGGGTTAAACAATTATATGCACACAATAAACCTATATCGCGTATCTTCTTTTCTTCTGTTGTCTTAAATTTAGATGAGCTCTGTCATACTATCAATGTTTTAATATAGTATTTCCAGAAATCAATTCATTTTTTTTGTGTAACCAGTGGAAAGTAAAAATAGATCTCAGAAGGAAGCTAACTACAAAAAGCAATTTGTTTAATACATTTTAGTACGAGGGCTTGAATAAGTTAGATTCTTCTGAAGATGAAAGGCCACACATATATATACTTATTACTTATAGAAAATCAAATATCGGTAAAACGTTAATTTGCCATGTGAACCTGAATGTTCAACTGGCTTCTGTTCAAATGCTCCTTCTCTGCTTGCCACCAAGTTTGATTAAACACCTCTCGGCCACAGATGGGTTTTCATTCCAAAGGCTATAAATTCAAGTCCCTTTTTGGCTTCATCCCAGTCAGTAAAGTGGAAAAAGTATTCTCTGTACAAATTGTGCCTTGTGATGATAGGGATAAAAAAAATGATGTTTGTTTTTGACATGTTCCTAACCAAAGGAAAAAGAATTTTAAGTAAATACATGATATTATACAATTTGACATTTGATCAACTTGTTTCAAGTGACAAAGACTAGTCATAGACCCAAACAAACCATTGTTACCCTCACAAACTCGTTTTTTTTTCGTTATATTGCGATGTTACGCTATCGTACAAATGAACGAACGATTCGCTAAAAATTTTAACGAATCGTTCGAATCGAACAAATCCAAAAACAACGAAAATCCGAAAAAAACTAATTAGAAACAATGAATCTACGAATGAAGAAAATCCGAAAAACGAAAACAGGAACAACGAAAATCAATCAATTTTTTTTCTTTTCTTTCTCTTTTTTTTTGTTGAATTGGTAATTTTCCGTGTCTCTTACAATGGCGCTGCTTAACGTGCTTCGAATGGATTGAACGAAAACATTCGTACATTCGTAACTTTTTTTTTTTTTCGATTCGTCATTTTCCGTGTCTCTTACAATGGCGCTGCTTAACGTGCTTCGAATGGATTGAACGAAAACATTCGTACATTCGTAACTTTTTTTTTTTCGATTTGTAATTTTCTGTGTCTCTTACAATGGCGCTGCTTAACGTGCTTCGAATGGATTGAACGAAAAAATTTGTACATTCGTAACTTTTCTTTTCGATTTTGTAATTTTCCGTGTCTCTTAAAATGTAATAATAGCATACACATTACATAAAATTATGAATTATGCTCCGATTACGAATCTACGAAAACAATGTTACGAAAGTACGAATAAATACGAATGCGTCCGAATTTCGAATAAACGAAAATTAAACGGAAAAACGAATCAACGAAAAAATAGCTCTTACGGAAATACGAATCGTTACGAATACGAACACCGACGACTTACGAATTTACGAATCGTTACGAATCAACAAAAACAAACAAAACAAAACGAAAATAAACTGATTTTTTTGTTGTGCACGTGTCTAGTTCACACTTAAACTGCTAAGGCTTCTCTTATGCCCCGTACACACGGTCGGAAATTCCGACCACAAAATCCGTCGGATATTTTCCGACGGATTTTGTACGACACTGGTGTTGCATACACACGGTCGGACAAAGTTGTCGGAAAATCCGATCATCCTAAACGTGGTGACGTTCGTTGCGTACGACGGGACTACGTAGAGGCTAGTAGCTTTGGTCTTGTAATGTGATCTGAGCATGCGTGGCACTTTGTCCGTCGGAATTCGCTACACACGATCGGAAAAAGTCCGATAGGACTTTGTTGTCGGAAAATTTGAGAGCAGGAGATAAAACTTATGGAAAAAGTCAGATGGAGCCCACACACGGTCGGAATTTCCGACAACATGGTCCGATAGGACATTTTCCGTCGTGTGTATGGGGCATTACACTGACACCCTCTCAACTAAACAAAAAAAAGTATAGGGACCAATATTTCAGAAATCTGGTGATTTCCTGTAACATTTGGAGGATGTGAAATCTATCAATTTGGCATAGGTGTTATCCGAGTGGTACTCTAATGTCATAAATGCATTTTGCATCATTAGCTGCATTAGCTGCTGTCTATTATTCCAAATGAAATATATGTTGGATAGTTTCTAGGCAACATATAAAAATCAAACTCATGCCTTAATAAATCACAAATGCCAAAATATAAATGCCATGAAAATGGTGCAAAAAGTCTTTATAGATTGTAAAAACTGGAGTGATTAGGTGCCTGGTTCCCAGGGTATCCCAGGGTATCCCCTGTTGTGAGTAATCCACCTTGTGCTAAATGTTAGTACACTGCACTCACCAGAAGTTGATGACTCCCTTACTGTACAGCAAGGAAAGTCATAAAGGCTTGTATGTCTTTAGGGAGACCTATCCTGGTGTTCCTGATGGTTTCTTGGTGCAGATCCTTACTCCTCCTCTGTATAGTCCCAGTGTTGCTCCAAATGATTTAATGGGCAGGCATTTAGACAAACTTCCAGCAAGCAAAAGGTGGGCCAGGGAGTCATCAACATCTGGTGAGTGCGGTGTACAAACATTTAGCACAAGGAGGATCATTCACAACAGGGGATACACTGGGAACCAGGCACCGAAGCACTCCAGTTTGCACAATCTATGAAGATTTTTATAAGAATTTTGCACTATTGTGTTTTATGTACTTCTATTTACACCTAAATTGGCATTTAGAGTTTGCCATTTGTTATTTATTAAGGCATGAGTTTGATTTGTATACAGTATAGCAAATGCTGCTTAGGAACCATTTCACACTTTTTTTTCAATTTGCTGGTGAAGATAAAAAAGATATTTTTTCAAATTATTTATTTTTATTGTTTGTCAGTTTTTTTTTTCACAAAGATGATCATACAGTCTTATTAGAGAGTCAGAGAGGAGATAATGCAGTGAAGGACATCAATAAATATGAAGCATACCGTGTATGTCCAAAGAACACAATGCACAGGGTTGTAGAAAACTCGACTAAGTATTATCTCCACAATCAGCAGTTACCAACTAATACAATTAAAAATCTATACCCAATACTTCAACTCTGTTTTCTCTAAAAAAATAAATAAAAAAAAAAACAGGGACTAAAGAAGAAACAAAGAGGGGAAGAGCCAAGGAAAAACGTTTGCTTGGAACATCAATATTTTAAAGAAACATTTGTACAAGTTTGTTTTCGTATTGCAGTCCATAAGGCTGTTGAGACAAAAATCAGTTTTGTTAAAGTATAATTGATTTGAAGAACTGTATGTTTGCTGTTGTATATTCAAATTTATATTTTTGATAACTTCAAGCCATACCCTCTCCTAGGCCTGCAGGTTGTACACCTGCCTGTACACCTATGTACATACCACTTAGTTTCAGAATATTACCAGTACAAATATGGACTTTTTTTTTTTTTCGCTGAATTGCTCCTTTCACTGACTAAAGAGAGATATTAAACTTCTGAAAAAGTTGCATACACAAAATCTTAAAGCCAATGCATGAAAGTCTATTGATCTGGTCATTTTTGGTTAAAAAAATGTAAAAAAAAACCTGGTATGACTGCTGCTGCCTCTGCAGCAGGTCTCCCTTCAGTTTTGCTTTTTGTAATTGGGGTGTACTGGCCAGCAAAGTTAGAGATTAGACATGTGCAATTCGTTTAGTTTTTATTAGTTTTTCCGTTAAAATTCGTTATATTCGTTCATTCGTTATCGTACGAATGAACGAATGATTCGCTAAAAATTTTAACGAATTATCGAATCGAACAAATATGAAAAACAACGAAAATCCGAAATAACCAAATTAGAAACAACGAAACTACAAAAGAAGAAGATCCGAAAAACTAAAACAGGAACAAGGAGAATCAAAATGAACGAAAAAATTCGTATATTCGTAACTTTTTTTTTGTTGAATTGGTAATTTTCCGTGTCCCTTACAATGGCGCTGCTTAACGTGCTTCGAATGGATTGAACGGAAAAATTCGTACATTTGTAACTTTTTTTTTTTTTTAGGATTCGGAATTTTCCGTGTCTCTTACAATGGCGCTGCTTAACGTGCTTCGAATGGATTGAACGAAAAAATTTGTACATTCGTAACTTTTTTTTTCGATTCGTAATTTTTCATGTCGTTTACAATGTAATAATAGCATACAAATTACATAAAATTATGAATTATGCTCCGATTACGAATCTACGAAAACAATGTTACGAAAGTACGAATAAATCAATCTTACAAAAGTACGAATGTAACTAAATCTACGAAAATACGAATGCGTCCGAATTTCGAATAAACGAAAATTAAACTAACGGAAAAACGAATCAACGAAAAAAATAACTCTTACGAAAATACGAATCATTACGAATACGAACACCGACGACTTACGAATTTACGAATTGTTACGAATCAACGGAAACGAACAGAAACGAAACTAAACAAACTTTTCTATTGTGCACATGTCTATTCGATATGTGCACTGCCGAAAAATTTGTTCATTTTCATATTATTCTTTTTTTTTGGTCATTCGTTCTGATTGAACTTAGTAAATTCGTAAATTCAAAAGTTCGTAAATTTGTGCATATGAAAATTCAGAAATTCGAAAATAAGAAAGAAAATCTGAAAATTTAATAACTAACTAATAATAACTATTAAATTATAGGTATTGGAATTTCCTTTCAAATTTGTCTGTTAGTGAATGTAACAAATATGAATTTATCTGAAGTTACTAGTTATCTGAAATAACGAATGGAACGGAATGAATTAATAATAATAATAACATTTTTAATATTATTAATTTGTTATGTTCCATTTGTTTAGATACGGCATTCGTTATTTTGGATAAATTCGTATTTGTTACGTTCACTAACAGCCAAATTTGAAAGGAAATTTCAATACCTGTAATGTAATAGTTACAAAAAGTTGCGTTATTATTAGTTATTTCAGACTTTCAAATTTTCAGGTTTTCAAATTTTCGCTCTTATTTTCGGATTTTCGTTCTTTTGAATTTTCGTTCTTATTTTCGGATTTTCAAATTTCCGAATCTCCAAAATTTTGGATTTTCAGATTTCTGAATTTTAGAATTTACGATTTTACGAATATTTTCGAATAGTCATATTTAAGAATATTTTTGAATCTTCTAATTTATGTATATTCGGAAACATTTGTTAAAAGGGTTTTCGTTAATTGGGATGTTTCAGAATTAACAAATTTGTTAAAATTGGTTAAAAAGCAAATTCGGAACGAAGCGAATTGCACATGTCTATTGTCAGTATCTATTGTCAAAAAGTTATATACTGTCAATTGTTTTAAAAAAAGTAGAGCATGTTCCACTTTTTATGTTATGGCGTGCCATTCATTTTCAGTGTACTGTGCACCTTAAAGTGTACCTGAACCCCAAAAAATGGTCTTGTTTCTGTCTTAAGACACACACTCTGGTAATCTAGCCTTGGATCCATGTTTAAGGCCTAGATGCCCTATTACTAGCAATGAATGCTTTATACTGAGAGACTCATAGCAGATGGTAATGTCATCAACTCAAAGCCACCTGTCTGGAGTCTCCTGCTATAGTCTGTTTATTAAGGTGTTGTGTTCTTCTGCGTAGTATGTTTTACCTATTGTTAATTGTGCTAATTAAGTCGCCTATTGTTCTGTCTGTCTGCTATAAAACTGTTGTAGGATGTTATTTGATGTGTATTGTACTTTGTTGTGACCTTGGGGCAGGGAAGTCTGACCTAAAGTGAGATCCTAATTAATCACAACATTGTCTGGGGAGGCTAGCTGTTTAACCGCTTCAGCCCTGGAAGAATTTACCCACTTCCTGACCAGGCCATTTTTTGCGATACAGCGCTGTGACAATTGGGCGGTCATGTGTTGTTGGACACAAAACAAAATGTATGTCCTTTTTTTCCCCAAAAATAGAGCTTTCTTTTGGTGGTATTTGGTCACCTCTGCGGTTTTTATTTTTTGCGCTATAAACAAAAAAATTCTGACAATTTAAAAAAAAAAAAAAAATATTTTTTTACTTTTTGCTATAATAAATATCCCCCCCCCCCCCCCAAAAAAAAAATTGTAAAAAACTATTTTCTTCATCAGCTGAGGCCAATATGTATTCTTCTACATATTTTTGGTAAGAAAAATTGCAATAAGCGTATATTGATTTGCGCAAAAGTTATTGTGTCTACAAAATAGTGGATATATTTATGTAATTTGTATTATTATAATTTTTTTTACTAGTAATGGCAGTGATCATCCATTTTTAGCAGGACTGTGACATTGCGGCGCACAGATCAGACACTTTTGACGCTTTTTTGGGACCATTGACATGTATACAGCGATCAGTGCTATAAAAATGCACTGGTTACTGTGTAAATGTCACTGACAGGGAAGGGGGAGCTCAAGGGGTTAAATGTGTTCCCTGGGAGGTGTTTCTAACTGTGGGGGGGAGGGGACTGACTGGAGAGGAGCGGGATCGCTGTCCTGATCACTAGGAACAGCAGATCTATCTCTCCTCTCCTGTCAGAACGGGGTCTGTCTTTCTACATTGATAGATCCCCGTTCCAGCTCTCTGCAGAGCGATAGCGGGTGGCTGGTGGACATCGCGGCTGCCGGCCAAGCGCAACGGCTCCAGCGTCACCCCGCCGGCACCTCCCACAGCTCTTAAAGCGGCCGACGTACACCTACGACGGTTTGCACAGCCTTGCCAACTTGCCGCCTTATAACAACAGCATCTGGTCGGCAACAGGTTAATTAACTTAATGTTTATAGTATATGTTGGTTGTTGTTTAGCTATGGCAATTATATTCCTGTTTACAGTTTGTATTGTTATGGTAATATGATCAGGTGGGGAAATTCCTCCTTTGGGGTATAAAGTATGTGTCTGAGTTTCAATAAACAGTTTTTCCTTTTGGACTTTACTTCACATCTTGTTTGTGTACAATGATTGGGGTAAAAAGAGCTGGTATTGGCTCTCTGTCTGCTCTGAACGGTTTGGAGGGCAGGAGATACTCTTTGACGGAAGGAAGCACCTTGTTGGGGTGCCAAGCGGTTCGGTCACAGCGTACATTACCACAACTCTAACATGTCAGTGAGCCCTAAAAGAGACAGAATTTGTAAAATGTAGTCAAAATAACGAACAAATAAAGTAAAGAGCATGTGAAAATTGGCTATATGCATGTTGTAAATTTACCTGGTGTACACAGCAATGCATCTAGTAAACTGAACTAAAATATGTAACATTAAAACATGTTAACGATAAACAGTAAAGATAATGCCTTGTATGTTTGTGAATTTAGGCTTTTTCCTCCACACTGTGCTTGAATGAATAACCCTTTGTGTGCAAAATTTTTTGACGAAAAGGGACCAGTGAGCTGGTATACTAGTTCATACTTTTTTAGCTTTACAAGAAAGTGGAGCTAGCTGGAAGTGCTCATATGCATTACATTACTAATAGAACACTGTGCGGGGATGTTAACATAGAATGTGCAAATTTCTACAACATACTTGCATTTCAATGTAGTCTGTGAAAGATGGCATAAAATATACATTTAGTGGCTTTCTAAGAACCTAAATAAAACAGTCCATGGATTTCATATATATATATATATATATATATATATATATATATATATATATATATATATATATATATAGAATATCCTATGAAACACAATAATTGTAGATCAGTTTATTCTAATATGCAAACCTAAATACTATTGAGTAAAAGTCTAATTTAGAGTTCAATGTGATAAACCCAACAAAGATAATATATATATATATATATTTTTTTTATTTAATATAATATTTATTTTTTTTTTTTTTTTAAATAAGTTTATTGAAAGTATGAACAATACAACTGAATAAAGAGAACTGTAGCCTCAAGCTGAGGTCGATACATAAATTGTGAAGCAGCTACAAGGAAATATAAGGTCACTTTTGAGCGTGTATACTGCAAGTTAGAACATAACTGCACGATATGCAGGGGAATAATGGGTTTAGTAAAGGGGACCTGGATGATAGCAAATTCCAGAGGACCTGTTACGGGACAATGGTCCCGGGCCTCCCTCCTGATTGACCATGCACCCCAATTGGGATCCTGCTGTGCGTGGGGTGAACGGGCATAAGGTTCCAGGGAGGGCTCAATTTAGGTGAGCTAGACTTCCCTAACCCCTGGACTGTTTGCCGACCCCCAAGGGGGAGGGCAAGCAGCATTGAATCTGTTCCCAATTGCATTTTGAACAGTAGGGTGGACATCGGTGCCCACTCGGAGCTTAAAGCAGAGAGAAGTTTCATGAGGTGAAAGGATGGGAGAAAAAGAAGAAAAGATAGAGAGAGAGAGAGAGAGGGGGAGGGGAAGGGGAAGGGGAAGGAAGGGCTAGAGGAGGCGGGAACCCTCGCGGAGAACAGGAAAAGGACGGCATGGATTGAAGTAATCCGTTAGTGAGCAAAGATAAAATTTGAATTAAAAAAGAATCTGTGTATAGTAAGTCCCGGACTATAACTAAATAGGGCTGTGGAAATTAAAGATTAATTCCTCGATTAATCTTTTATTTTTTTGATCGGTCAAAACTCTTTTGATCGGTACTCGCCTCTCCGCTGGCTTCCGGGCCTTCAGGGAGTTCCGTCAAAGATCTGGTGACGTCACAGACATTAACGTCACCGAACTCCTCCCCCTTCCCCAAGTGCCTCCGTCTGCTAACGAAGGGAAGGGGGGAGGAGTCCGGTGACGTCGAAGTTCAGATTGAACGTAACGCGTACGGGGAGGAGCTACGCATGACGTCACCCACTGCTGCCCTACGGAACTAACACGATTGTCGGCTTTACATGCTGTGTTTTTATCATCTTTATGTGAGTAGTTTGTGTTTGAACACAAAAATTAAATGTTCTACTTAAGCGGTGAGCACTTAGATCTTTTCTTTCTACCCATGACCTGCGTCCTTGCTGAGATCTAAGGAGACGTGGGAGAAGTTTATGGTCCGTGTTAACCCTTTTGATACCCGCTTGCATGACCACCTGTTTGCACAGGGGTCCATGCCATAAGATGAGAGTGATTAGTTAGACCGGAGGTGGAGGGATTGTCACGCTACTGTGGAAAAAAATGACTTACGTCAGTGCTACAGTTTGAATTTAAAACGTATTTGTGAACTGTGAAGTTAAGTCGTGGATTGTGGAAACTACCTAGTGTCGGGTGATTGTATATAGTGTATACCACATTTACCACTGACTAATGCAGAGTTGCAATGCAAGGAGATCAGCTAAAAGTAGTTAAATCTGTATGTGCGTTATAATTAATCGACATTAGTAGATTAATCGATTATTATACCTGATTAGCAGACCACCGCCTTGTTTCTCTGGGGAGCGATCGTGGTTGGCCAGCAGACATTGCGTCCGCCGGACCCGCTCATTGGCTCAACCTCTGGCCAATCAGTCTCTGCTGGCTATTGCATGGAATAACATACAGGTACATTGTTTTGCAACAATAGAGCCGACCTGCCGCAGTATATGTACTGCGGCTGGTCGGCAGGTGGCTAAAGCAGCCACAGCCGGAGAAGAAAAGCATGCCCCAGCCAGAATGTTGCAGAGAAGGACTCTTGCTATGTGGGTGGAAGATAGTGGTGTAGAGGTCCAACATGCCCACTATTGAGTCAAAGCTAAAGCCCTCCAGTCATGAGCTTTGCTGATTGCAGAGCTTTAGTTCTGACTTAGCTGTTTATACGTCAAATCTATGCAGGGAGACCACTACTTCTACACTAATGCCCCGTACACACGGTCGGAAATTCCGACGGAAAATGTCCGATCGGACCATGTTGTCGTGTGTGGGCTCCATCGGACTTTTTCCGTTGGATCCTGCTCTCAAATTTTCCAAATCTGATCTGACTTATTCCGATTGTGTGTAGAGAATTCCGACAGCCAAAGTGCCACGCATGCTCAGGTCAAATTAGGAAACCAAACCTATTGGCTAATAGCCACTACGTAGTTCCGTCGTACGCAACGAATGTCGCCACATTCAGAATGATCAGATTTTCCGACAACTTTGTCCAACCATGTGTACGGGATTTTGTGGTCGGAATTTCCGACCGTGTGTACGGGACATAAGAGCGAGGGCCCTTCCCTGAAGCATGCTGGCTGGAGACAGGCTTTTCAACTCAGGGCGGGGCTTCTGTCTAAAGAAAACAAACTGTACATTTAGCTGATTTCGGCCTAACGTTCAATTGGGCATATGATTCGGCAAGTTATGGTATATGGTCTGTAAAAAGGTACATTGCGAGTTTCTGCTAGGCTTCTTATGCGGCGTACACACGGTCGGAATTTCCGATGGAAACAGTCCGATGGGAGCTTTTCATCGGATTTTCCTATCGTGTGTATGCAATTCCGACACGCAAAATTCTGACGCATGCTCGGAAACAATTCGACGCATGCTCGGAAGCATTAAACTTCCCTTTTATAGTGCTGTTGAACGTGTTTTATGCCGCTGCGTTATTGACCGTCGGAATTTGGTGTGATCGTGTGTGTAGGCAACACAGCTTGAGCGGAATTCCGTCGGAAAAAACGTCAGAGTTTTTTCCAACGAGAATTGCGATCGTGTGTACGCGGCATTAGTCTGCCCTCCTACTTGTGTTCTCATGCATACAGTTTTTGCCCAATTTGTTGAGAGTTGGCATTCTCCTCATAACCAAGTTGCCCGAGTTACCAGAATAAACCTTTCCAAACTGGAGATATATTGTATACAGTGTGTTTATGTATGTATGTGTGTGTGTGTATATATATATATAAAATAAAAATGGTTTTAAAAAGCTATACATTTGAAAAAAAATTTAATAAAATATTTTTTTCTCAGAAGCATTATAATCATTATAATTTCTCTTAAAATTTTTCTTTGAAAACAAGCAGCCTACCATAGATTATAGCACATTCCAGATACAAAAATATGTTTAGTCTCTGAATCAGCTCACAGCTGGCTCTATTTATGCACTACTTGAATTAACAATGTATGAATACCTGAATAATAGAGTTAAAGTGTATAATCCCTATTAACTTCTAATGCTTTCAAATAAATTGAGTTTTCGGGGGTTTGCCCAGAATGAGACAGCTGTTTCATTATTAACCAAGTTCTTGTTATGAAAATTGAAAATGATTTAGTGTGACATTATTCAACTCACTGAAAGATTTTACCAATGTTCACTGAGCAACTGACAAAACTCAACTTGACTCGTGCCTAAATTAGTACCTAGCATTATCTGCAAGAATCAAAATGAATGTCTCTTGTTCATATATTTTTCACAGTGTACAGATTGGAAGGTATGTGTAAATGGTGTTTGATTTTTAATCACACAGACGTGTTACAGCAATGTTCTCTACATTTAATTCTACAGAAATTAGCAAGGGATAATCCAAAATGCTGGGTCAGTTTTTTTGTTTTATTCATTTTATAATGCCGCTATCATTCTATCCATTTTTTCTTATTTTGTTTTTGGTAGATGTTAGACATGTGTGTCGTCAATAAATTCGTTTAGTTTCGTTCCGTTTCGGATTAGAATTAATTTATATTTCGTAATTCGTGTCCGAAATTCAATTTGGATTACAATACAAATTTTCGTTAGGTTCGTTAACTTTTCGTAACAATTACAAATGTTCCTTATGATGAATTTATCATTGATTTGCTCCCACCATCCCTGTGCTTTCCTGACTTCCTGGGTTTTAACTTTTTGGTTTGTTAACTTTTTGAAACAATTACGAATGTTCGTTATGATGAATTTATCATTATGAGGGGTTCCCACCATTCCTGTGCTGTGCTGACTTCCTCTGATTGGTGAACAAAGCACCAGTCACAATTCTGTTAATTTGGATCTGAAATTCCAAAATTCATTAACGAAATTTCGTATAAAATTCTTAAGCATAGAAATTCCCATAGGGTTCCCACTATCCCTGTGCTGACTTCCTGGGTTTTTAACTTTTAGGTTCGTTAACTTTTCGTAACAATTACGAATGTTCCTTATGATGAATTTATCATTATGAGGGGCTCCCACCATCCCTGTGCTGTGATGACTTCCTGGGTTTTTTAACTTCATCATCATGAATAATCGTAATTAACGAACATTCTTTGTCTGATTCAGAAATCTCCCATCGACTACGAGTTCCAGTCTCCCACTCCCATATTAAAAAAGGTATTTAACCCTCACTCAGCAGCAAACCTCTGATTGGTTAACAAAACACCAGTCACGTTTCCGTTGTAACGGAATTTGGATCCGAAATTCGTAAAACGAAATTTCGTACAAAATTCGGAAGCATAGCAATTCATATTTCGGATCCTCCCGAATGTACAAATTTACAGGAATTCGTACAAAACTAATCGCACATGTCTAGTAGATGCAGGAGAGATAAACTTAGTTGTAACATCACTTATGGAACCAATATTGAAATATACAGTATATACTTGAGTTACCTTTTGTGGACACCTACTAAAGCTAGGATTTTTTATTTTTTTTATTCATTAGCTTTTATTGAACCAATAGAAATAAGATGACATAGATTAGAACAATTGGAGTCAATATGGAAAAAAATGTAACAACCATTCCGTGGACACCGGAGATGTAAACTTAAAATAGTAAAAAATAAGGAGAGCACAATGTCCAAAAGAATACAAGTTTGGTAGATTAAGAGGCGTTTATTGAGAGTAGCTAAAAGTACATCAAGCCAACATGTTTTTTGGTAGAAATGCTCTCCCTTCTTCAGGGCTATTGAACAAGTACAAGAAACATACAGAAAAAATATATATATAAAAACGAGAACCTAATGTCCAATATACAAAAGTATACAAGTACAAAAGTAAATACCAAAGATATAAGCAAGTAATCACAAAGTAAAAAAAAAACTCTAAAATTATAAAAAGTATTAAGAGCTATGGATCATAATACAAATGATTACAATAGGAATAATATTGATGTAGCTCCTTGTTCCCAAAAAATGGGGCTATAAGGTAAATTTAGTTTTTGCGGAGCTGTAACCAGCTCAGATTGATTGTACATAGTTTTTGGATCTGTTCTAATCTTGACTGTGTTGTGCATTTCCCACTGTTGCCAGTAGGTGTCACTGGTACAACAGGACAGTGTGAGAATAAGATTGAGCTGTAGTACATGTTATTTTCCAGAAACAGCCCAGTAGGAGGTTCCTGCTGCTGTGCATTCTGGGAGGGGGATATTTATTAAACAGATACCATGTGCTTTAGTTAGTTCTCACCTTGTGGCCCTCCAGGCCTGTAGGCTACACTGCTGAAAGCTGTGCAAGTAGGCCCAGAAGCCTGCGTGGGGCCTACTACTTCTGAGGTGGTGCTTAGGCTGTCTTGCCTGTTTGGAAGAAGCCGAGCCAAGCTGAGGAAATCCAGGGAAGGACCCTTGCTGGAGAGAGCCAAGATGAAGGCTGGTCTCTCAGAAGGGCCTGGCGACTTACTTGGAGGACGCACATATATAAATATAACATCAATTCATCAATTCAGATCATAAAAAGAAAATACTCAAAACCAACAACTGGGATTGAGGAGACTATACAAATGGCTTCCAAGCAAGAAAGAAGGAAAGACGTAAACAAGGAAAGTCAGCAGAAAGTAAATAGAGGAGTATAGTAAGACTGAAAGGGGTATGGGAGGGAGGTAGGGTGGTGTTTCCCAGGGGGTAATCTGAGATTACCCCCTGGATCTCTATGGTATCAGGAGAAGGGCCATTATGGGAGTAGTAAGGATTTGTCAAAATGAGCAGGCGAGTAGGGAGTTACCCAATGTCGCAATATAACGCTCATACCTTTACTAAGAATTTTATTTTATATATTATGGAGAAGGTATTGAGAAGAGTAGGAACACCTCAAGGTAGCCTTAAATACCCAAAACTCCAAGGTTGGTGGGGATAGAACCAGGAGCCGTGGCAGAGAAATCACACCAGTGAATCCCTCTCTACCCCTCCATAGATGAAAGCCATCGGGAACTCCACCCATCAGACATTTTTACCTATTGAACAGAATTCCATTTTTGGGTGAACTGATCCTTTAACTCCATCCTGTCTGTAGTCTTGGAACAATGTTTCCCAGCATGCTGGGTGTTCGTTCGTAAATGTGCTGCATTATAAAATGGTGTTCCATATCAATTTTTCAACATAAGTGGAGTTTTTTCTTATATATTAACAATTGATCAGATCGTACATAAGCCCGTTATTTTCTGTTATTTTTTTGGAGCGCTGTCTTATTTTATGTTTAGCACAGCCACATTAATGTTTGGAGGAATAGTGTCCGTATATAGTCAGCAGCAATTGTTGAGTGGTTCACTAGATATATATTTGTACCAGAAAGTAAAGTACTGGTATGTGCAGCTTTTAACACTGTAGGGTACATGGATCAAAGCCAAGACAGACTAACTTTCCAGCACGATATTCTACACCAGTTATCAAAGAATAATATCTCTTTGAGACCAGCGGGCCATTTTCTTTTCCATTTTTTATTAACCTAGGCCTTGCATGCAAGAGGAAATGGGGTTCTTTCTCCAACATGCAGCCGGAATGATTACGTTGGTTTTATTTTTTCCTTTATAGAATTTTATCATTCCTAATTTTAGCATAAATTATATTTTTATTACAAGGCTTAGGAGCTAGATGCAATTTATTAACCAATGTCCGAGCTGATGTTTTATATTGCTATTTCAGAAAAACTCAGCGAACAACAACTAATACGTACAAATTTAAAAATAATAACATGTCTATACTTTTGACATTTAAAGAGGACTATAGTCACATTTAATATAAAAAAAAAAAAAAATGTACTTAATGCTAGGTTGTGTACACTTTTTTGTATTTTTTTTTAATGGCTGTAAGCTGAAGCAGTAAAGTAATAATTTGTAATGAAAAGGGCAACTTTATAAGTGTTTATCATAATGGATAGTTGGTGCCGAGACCCACAGAAACTGGATGTTGGAGATTAATTTTTTTCTACAATAAGCTCAAAGTTTTGTGGAAAGCTTTTGTCTTTACAGGCGACACATTTTTAATATATATATATATATATATATATATATATATATATATATATATATATATATATATATATATATATAATGTATACTGTGTGTATATATATATATATATATATATATATATATATATATAAGATTATAATTAGGGCTGTTACTGAGTAAAATTTTCATGTTCGATTAATCGATTTTTTTTTTTTTTTATCGACTAATTTTGATTAATTATAACGCACATACAGATCCAACTACTTTTAGCTGATCTCCTTGCATTGCAACTCTGCATTAGTCAGTGGTAAATGTGCTATACACTATATACAATCACCCGACACTAGTTAGTTTCCACAATCTATGACTTAACTTCACAGTTCACACAAATATGTTTTAAATTCAAACTGTAGCACTGACGTAAGTCTTTTTTTTTTCCACAGTAGCGTGACAATCCCTCCACCTCCGGTCTAACTAATCACTCTCACCTTATGGAATGGACCCCTGTGCAAACAGGTGGTCATACAAGTGGGTATCAAAAGAGTTAACACGGACCATAAACTTCTCTCACGTCTCCTTAGATCTCAAAATCACAAAATACAGATTTGCAGATCTGCTTTTAGATGTTGCAAATGGATTCTAGATTTTATGGCCTGTGCTGTTATGTTTCTGTATTTTAGGTTTTCTGCATTAAATCATAGAAACACAAATTTCGCAAATTGGGCTAACACACGTCTAGATTTTGAATCCGTGTTGTCAGTCTAGTAAAAATTAAGGTATATTTAATTACCATGAAATGATCATTAAAATAATTTGTAAAGCCATTTAGGAAAAAAACAATGGTGGCGCAGTGTGTCAGACTGGCCAACTGAGTGAAACTATGCAGAACCAAGCTGTGCAAGCTAGCCAGCTGGATGGCTGGCTAGAGAGCTGGATAATATTATTTACTCATTTAGATGCCATGCAAAATATTGGCAGTAACCTATATCACATTTGCTCAACAATTGGCTTTAAAAAACAAATTTTCTAAAAGCATCACTTAGTTAACAAATGTTCATATTGGTGACAATAGTATCTATCCACTAATTTTTCTCAGACAAATTACACTATATTACCAAAAGTATTGGGACGCCTGCCTTTACACATACATGAACTTTAATGGCATCCCAGTCTTAGTCCCGAGGCTTCAATATTGAGGTGGCCCGCCCTTTGCAGCTATAACAGCTTCAACTCTTCTGGGAAGGCCGTCCACAAGGTTTAGGAGTGTCTATGGGAATGTTTGACCATTCTTCCAGAAGCGCATTTGTGAGGTCAGACACTGATGGTGACGAGAAGGCCTGGCTCGCAGTCTCCACTCTAATTCATCCCAAAGGTGTTCTATCGGGTTGAGGTCAAGACTCTGTGCAGACAAGTCAAGTTCCTCCACCCCAAACTCCCACATCCATGTCTTGCTTTATGTACAGGGTTCAAATCATTTGGTGGAGGGGGGATTATGGTGAGGGGTTGTTTCTCAGGGGGATGGCTTGGCCACTTAGTTTCAGAGACATTTTGGACAATTTCATGCTCCCAACTTTGTGGGAACAGTTTGGGGATGGTCCCTTCCTGTTCCAACATGACTGCACACCAGTGCACAAAGCAAGGTCCATAAAGACATGGATGAGCGAGTTTGGGGTGGAGGAACTTGACTGGCCCGCACAGAGTCCTAAACTCAACCCGACAGAACATATTTGGGATGAATTCGAGCGGAGACTGAGAGCCAGGCCTTCTCATACACATCAGTGCCTGACCTCACAAATACGCTTCTGGAAGAATGGTCAAACATTCCCATAGACACACTCCTAAACCTTGTGGACAGCTTTCCCAGAAAAGTTGAAGCTGTTATAGCTGCAATGGGTGGGCCAACTCAATATTGACTAAGACGGGAATGGCATTAACCACTTCCCGACCGCCCCCTGTATATTTACGTCGGCAGAATGGCACGTACAGGCAGAATCACGTACCTGTACGTGACATTCTTCCGGCGGTTGGGGGGTCCGATCGGACCCCCCTCCGCCGGCGGGGACGGTCGGGATCGCTTCAGGAGCGATCCGGGACGAGGGGACGGCCAGTGGTTTCTGGCCACCCCCTCGCGATCGCTCCTGGCCAATGAAAAACTTCCCCTTCCTGTCTATTGTATAGACAGGAAGGCGGAAGTGATGTCACGCTCGGTGCGCCGGTCTATGTGACCGGAGACGCCGAGCGGCGAACATGTACAGGTTAGTGCACAACACTACACTGACACCAGTACAGTTAGGCACATATTCCACCCCCCTGTCACCCCCTGATCACCCCCAGATCACCCCCTCCCCCCCCAGTCACAGTGTCACTAATTGCAGTGATCATTTATTTACTGATCACTGCATTTAGTGTCAGTGTGACTGTAATAACTGTCAGGGCAGTTAGTTTTAGGTCCAAGGTAGCCCCCTACCCCCCCCTAATAAAGGTTTAACCCCTTGATTGCCCCCCAGGTAACCCTTTCACCCCCTTTTGCCAGTGTCACTAAGCGATCGTTTTTCTGATCGCTGTATTAGTGTCACTGCTGTCGCTAGGTAACCATTTTTTTTTTAGGTAACCGCCATGTTTATATAGGTTCATAAATAGGTTTATAGGTCAGGTACCCCCATATTACAACCTAAATAAAGGTTTTAACCCCCTGATTGCCCTAGAGTTAACCCTTTCACCAGTGATCACTGTATAACTGTCACTGGTGACGCTGGTTAGCCAGTTAGTTATTTTGTTATTTAGGTTCCCCGTCAGGTTTTTATATAGCGTCAGGTACCCCCATATATTACCTAATAAAGGTTTTAACCCCCTGATTGCCCCTAGTTAACCCTTTCACCCCCTTTTGCCAGTGTCACTAAGCGATCGTTTTTCTGATCGCTGCATTAGTGTCGCTAGGTAACCATTTTTTTTTTTTTTAGGTAACCGCCATGTTTATATAGGTTCATAAATAGGTTTATAGGTCAGGTACCCCCATATTACAACCTAAATAAAGGTTTTAACCCCCTGATTGCCCCTAGAGTTAACCCTTTCACCAGTGATCACTGTATAACTGTCACTGGTGACGCTGGTTAGCCAGTTAGTTATTTCGTTATTTAGGTTCCCCGTCAGGTTTTTATATAGCGTCAGGTACCCCCATATATTACCTAATAAAGGTTTAACCCCCTGATTGCCCCTAGTTAACCCTTTCACCCCCTTTGCCAGTGTCACTAAGCGATCGTTTTTCTGATCGCTGCATTAGTGTCGCTAGGTAACCAGTTTTTTTTTGTATTACTGTTACGGGTGACGCTGGTTAGTTAGCTTGTTTTTTATACTGTCAGGGCACCCGCCATTTATTACCCAATAACGGTTTAACCCCCTGATCGCCCGGCGGGTGATATCAATTAGGTTTTAGGGTCAAATAAGGTCTGCGTCGCCCCAGGTTAGTGCCAGTACCGCAAACACCCACGCGCAAAGCATACACCTCCCTTAGTGGCACAGTATCTGAACAGATCGATATCTGATCTGATCAGATCTATACTAGCGTCCCAGCAGTTAGGGTTCCAAAAAAAAACCGCATTGTTAGCGGGATCAGCCAGATACCTGCTAGCACCTGCGTTTTCCCCCTCCGCCCAGCCCAGCCCACCCAAGTGCAGTATCGATCGATCACTGTCACTTACAAAACACTAAGCACACATAACTGCAGCGTTCGCAGAGTCAGGCCTGATCCCTGCGATCGCTAACAGTTTTTTTGTGGTAGCGTTTTGATTCAGTCGCTTCAGTCAGGAGCTTTTTTACCTGTGAATCTCAAAAAAATAAAAAAAAATAAAATAGTTGTCGTTTTATTGTTCTCTCTCTCACTCTATTCTCTCTCTATCGTTGCTCTTTTTTTTACTCCATTCTATTCTGCAATGTTTTATTATGTTTTATCATGTTTTATCATGCTTGCTTTTCAGGTATGTAATTTTGTTTACTGTGTTTTAGTGTTGAGCATTTTTTTGTTTTCAGGTGCGCCATTCAGTTGCAACGCGGATTTATTTATCTTGACAGCAACAGCGTTTGCTCCCACGATACATAAAGCCGCGACTCCAACGCTGTAGGAGGTGATTTCACCACCACAGTTAAAAAAAAGAGCATATATGCCGAAGCATGGGGGCAGCAGGGGGGGGAGGAGCGATTGGCTCCTAATGCCACGTACATACGGTCGAAATTCCGACCGCGTGTACACGGCATAACTTTTGCGGGAGGATGCCCCATGCATCGGCATATATAAATGGTGCATGTATGCCCATCATTAGAAGTGGGTGGATGAAGGGAGGTATTCTAATGGTGGGCATACCCACCAATCAATCTCTTTTTTTCGTTCAGCCAAGAGGCTGCATGAAAAAAAAAAGATTACAATATATGTCCAGTATGTTGCTGGACTTTGAATGGTTATACCAGAATGATGCCTGCAGGTTTAGGTATCATCTTGGTATCATTCTTTTCAGCCAGTGATCGGCTTTCATGTAAAAGCAATTCTAGCGGGTAATTAGCCTCTAGACTGCTTTTACAAGCAGTGGGAGGGAATGTCCCCCCTCCCGGATATAAACCGCGCCATTGGGAAATTGGGAAAGCATTTTATCACACCAATCTTGGTGTGGTCAGATGCTTTGAGGGCAGAGGAAAGATCTAGGGTCTAATAGACCCCAATTTTTTTCAAAAAAAGAGTACCTGTCACTGCCTATTGCTATCATAGGGGATATTTACATTCCCTGAGATAACAATAAAAATCATAACAAAGAAAAAAAAAATGGAAGGAACATTTTAAAAATAAAATAAAAAAGCTAAATAAATAAAAAAAAAAACAAAAAAAAAAAAAAAAAAGCACCCCTGCCCCCCCTTCTCTTGCGCAAAGGCGTACACAAGCGTTGGTCTGGCGTCATATGTAAACAGCAATTGCACCATGCATGTGAGGTATCACCGCGAAGGTCAGATCGAGGGCAGTAATTTTAGCAGTAGACCTCCTCCGTGAATCTAATGTGGTATCATGTAAAGGCTTTTAAAGGCTTTTAAAAATGTATGTAGTTTGTCGCCACTGCGTGTTTGTGCGCAATTTTTAAAGCATGTCGTGTTTGGTATCCATGTACTCGGCCTAAGATCATATTTTTTATTTCATCAAAAATTTGAGCAATATAGTGTGTTTTAGTGCATTAAAATAAAAAAAAGTGTATTTTTTCCACAAAAAATGCGTTTGAAAAATCGCTGCGCAAATACTGTGTGGAAAAAAAAAATGCAACACCCACCATTTTAATCTGTAGGGCCTTTGCTTTAACAATATATATATAGTGTTTGGGGGTTCAACGTAATTTTCTTGCAAAAAAAAAAAATATGTTTTCATGTAAACAAAAAGTGTCAGAAAGGGCTTTGTCTACAAGTGGTTAGAAGAGTGGGTGACGTGTGACATAGGCTTCTAAATGTTGTGCATAAAATGCCAGGACAGTTCAAACCCCCCCAAAATGACCCCATTTTGGAAAGTAGACACCCCAAGCTATTTGATGAGAGCAATGTTGAGCCCATTAAATATTTTTTTTTTTTTGTCCAAGAGATTGAATAATGAAAAAAAAAAAATATATATATTTTTTTTACAAAAAGTTGTCACTAAATGATATATTGCTCAAACATGTCATGGGCATATGTGGAAATACACCCCAAAATACATTCTGTTGCTTCTCCTGAGTACGGGGATACCACATGTGTGGGACTTTTTGGGAGCCTAGCTGCGTACGGAACCCCAAAAACCAATCACCGCCTTCAGGCTTTCTAAGGGTGTAATTTTTTTATTTCACTTCTCACTGCCAATCACAGTTTCGGAGGCCATGGAATGCCCAGATGGCATAAAACCCCCCAAAATGACCCCATTTTGGAAAGTAGACACCCCAAGCTATTTGCTGAGAGGTATTGTGAGTATTTTGCAGATGTCGCTTTTTGTCACAAAGTTTTGAAAATTGAAAAAAGAAAAAAAAATTTTTTTTTTCTTTACTTTCTTCATTTTCAAAAACAAATGAGAGCTGTAAAATACTCACCATGCCTCTCAACAAATAGCTTGGGGTGTCTACTTTCCAAAATGGGGTCATTTGGGGGGTTTTGTGCTATTTTGGCATTTTATGGCCTTCGAAACGGTGATAGGTAGTGAGGAGTGAAATCAAAAATTTGCACCCTTAGAAATCCTGAAGGCGGTGCTTGGGTTTCGGGGCCCCGTACGCGGCTAGGCTCCCAAAAAGTCCCACACATGTGGTATCCCCATACTCAGGAGAAGCAGCAAAATGTATTTTGGGGTGCAATTCCACATATAACTATGGCATGTGTGAGCAATATATCATTTAGTGACAACTTTTTGAAAAAAAAAAAAAATCTTTTTTATTTTTGTCTTTATTCAATCACTTGGGACTAAAAAAAAAAAATATTCAATGGGCTCAACATGCCTCTCAGCAAATAGCTTGGGGTGTCTACTTTCCAAAATGGGGTCATTTGGGGGGGTTTTGTACTTCTCTGCCATTTTAGCACCTCAAGAAATGAAATAGGCAGTCATAAATTAAAAGCGGTGTAAATTCCAGAAAATGTACTCTAGTTTGTAGACGCTATAACTTTTGCGCAAACCAATAAATATACGCTTATTGGCATTTTTTTTACTAAAGACATGTGGCTGAATACATTTTGGCCCAAATGTTTGACTAAAATTGAGTTTATTAGATTTTTTTTATAACAAAAAGTAGAAAATCTCTTTTTTTTTCAAAATTTTCGCTCTTTTTCCGTTTATGTCTCAAAAAATAAAAATCACAGAGGCAATCAAATACCATCAAAAGAAAGCTCTATTTGTGGGAAGAAAAGGACGCAAATTTCGTTTGGTTACAAAATTGCATGACCGCGCAATTACCAGTTAAAGTAGTGCAGTGCGAAATTGAAAAAAGACCTCTGGTCCTTTGGCTGCCAAATGGTCCGGGGCTGAAGTGGTTAAAGTTCATGTGCATGTAAAGGCAGGTGTCCCAATACTTTTGGTAATATTGGGATGATCTGCTATGATGTCCTATTTCTCTTTTTGCCTGGTGCTTTGTCACAGGGATCCAAGACTGGCTACTCAATGAAAGTTGTAGTCCCTATAAGCTAATAATGCATCTGTCAACCTGAGATTTGTTTCTGCAAAAAAAATAAAAAATACACAGACACTAATTGAATATAGAGATTTTACTTTAATTGATGGAATTTTGATCATATGGATAAAAAGAAAAACGTTATCAAAACCCTAATACCGTACACAGTTCTTTGTGTTTTCCAAACAGTTTAACCACAATTCCGAAGTAACAGCTGTTCACCCTGCCAGTAGACAAATCAGTCACCAATGACAGTGACTTCTAATGCCCCGTACACACGGTCGGATATTCCGACGGAAAATGTCCGATCGGACCATGTTGTCGCAAAATCCGCCCGTATGTGGGCTCCATCGAACTTTTTCCGCCGGAAACTCCGACGGAAAAAAATTTGAGATCCTGCTCTCAAATTTTCCGACAACAAAATCCGATCAGACTTTTTCCGATCATGTGTAGAGAACTCTGACGGACAAAGTGCCACGCATGCTCAGATCAAATTACGAGACCAAAGCTATTGGCTACTAGCCTCTACGTAGTTCCGTCGTAGGCAACAAACGTCACCACGTTCAGAATGATCGGAATTTTCCGACAACTTTGTCCGACAGTGTGTATGCAACACCAGTTTCGGACAAAATCCATCAGAAAAAATCAGACGGATTTTGTGGTCGGAATTTCCAACCGTGTGTACGGGGCATTAGTCCTTGTTTGATAAATGGTACAAAATGTTTGGATATTTTCCATAGTACTTACAAGAAAAACGCAGTATTTTCCTCAATACAGCGCACTATTTTAAACATTAGAAGCCAGAGATAAATACAAAAACTATATTGTGTTTTAAAATTACTAATAGTTCTACTTTGAGCTGAAATTTAGCATCAATCTAAAAAGTAAAACGGCCAAGATTTACTTCTGCAGAGGTGGATGGGGAAGCGGGTCTCCCTAGTGACAACATTTTGCCATATGCCCAGCTGGGTACCTTCAGAGAGGAAACTAAACTCCTAATAGCACACACAATAATCACACCACTTAGTGGAGCCAGCAAAATAAAGCGACTACTAAATCCTTGTACTCAAAGGGCTCAATCACACATGCATCAATACCCTGTGCTTAAGCAACATTTATTCAGCATTTTTAAAGCCCCGTGGCCTCCCTTAACCCCTTCAATACCGGGCACTTTTGCACCTTCCTGCCCATGCAAATTTCTAGCTTTCAGCGCTGTCACTTTTTAACCACTTCAGCCCCGGACCAATTGGCAACCAAAGGACCAGGCCCCTTTTTGCAATTCGGCACTGCGTCGCTTTAACTGACAATTGCGCGGTCGTGCGACGTGGCTCCCAAACAAAATTGGCGTCCTTTTTTTCCCACAAATAGAGCTTTCTTTTGGTGGTATTTTATCGCCCCTGCGTTTTTTTATTTTTTGCGCTATAAACAAAAATAGAGCGACAGATTTGAAAACAATGCAATATTTTTTGCTTTTTGCTATAATAAATATCCCCAAAAAATATATAAAAAAACTTTTTTTTTTCCTCAGTTTAGGCCGATACGTATTCTTCTACATATTTTTGGTAAAAAAAATCGCAATTGGCGATTATTGATTTGGTTTGCGCTAAAGTTATAGCGTTTACAAAATAGGGGATAGTTTTATAGCATTTTTATTAATATTTTTTTTTACTAGTAATGGCGGCGATCAGCGATTTTTATTGTGACTGCGACATTATGGCGGACACACCGGACATTTTTGACACATTTTTGGGACCATTGTCATTTATACAGCAATCAGTGCTATTTAAATGCATTGATTCCTGTATAAATGACAGTTGTAGTGAAAGAGTTAACCACTAGGGGAAGGGGAGGGGTTATGGGCTGTGACGTGTGTGTGTTTTTTTACATTAGGGGGCGGGGCTGACGTCTGACGTCATTGATCGGCTTTCACGATGACCGGGAACAGCCGATCAATGACAGGCAGAGTAGGAAGCGCGGGGAGAGGTTTGTTTACACAGACCTCTCCCCGTTCTTCAGCTCTGTGACCCGATCGCGGGACACCAGCGGCGATCGGGTCCGCTGGTCCCGCGGCCGGGGTCACGGAGCTCCCGACCGGGATGCGAGCGCGCCGCTGGCAGCCACGTACCGGTACCTGATTTTGCCTGCCCGTGCCATTCTGCCGCAGTATATCTGCGTGAGGCGGTCGGGAAGCGGTTAAATGACAATTGCGCGGTCATGCTACACTGCACCCAAACTACATTTTTATCATTTTGTTCCCACAAATAGAGCTTTCTTTTGGTGGTATTTGATCACCTCTGCTGTCTTTATTTTTTACTAAACAAATAAAAAAAGCCTGAAAATTTTGAAAAAAACGTAAGTTTTTGTTATAAAATTTTGTAAATAAGTTTCCTCCTTCACTTATGGGCACCGGTGAGGCAGCACCGATGAGGTGGCACTGATAGGTGGCACTGATAGGCTCTTATAGGTGGCACTGATAGGCGACACTGATCGACACTGAAAGGCTGCACTGATGGGTGCTTATGGGTGGCACTGATAGACGACACTGCTGGGCACTAAAAGGTGGCACTGGTGGGCATTTATGGGCACTGATGGCTGGCACTGATAGATTTAACTGATAGGCATCACTTTTGGCACTGGCAGGCATTTTACTTTTTGTCAAGGTGTCAAGATGAAGGTTAGTGAGAAAAGTGGTCCCTGAGATAACGACTGTATGAAATAATTTCCCATAATTAACAGTTAAAAGTGTGAACAAGCCCAAAGGGAAATTATTTCATAGAGGCTTTATCTCAGGGACCTCTTTCCTCACTAACCTTCATCTTGACTTTTCAATGACCATCTTCACCCAATTTATTTCCCAACATTTAGTAATAGACATGTGCAATTCGTTTCGTTTTTTTTTTTCGTTTTCCGTTAAAATTCGTTATATTCATTCATTCGTTATCGTACGAATGAACAAATGATTCGCTAAAAATTTTAACGAATTATCGAATCGAACGAATATGAAAAACAACGAAAATCCGAAATAACCAAATTAGAAACAACGAAACTACGAAAGAATGAAAATCAGAAAAACGAAAAACAGGAACAACGAAAATCAAAATGAACGAAAAAATTCGTACATTCGTAACTTTTTTTTTTTGTTGAATTGGTAATTTTCCGTGTCCCTTACAATGGCGCTGCTTAACGTGCCTCGAATGGATTGAACGAAAAAATTTGTACATTCGTAACTTTTTTTTATTTTTTTTGCGATTCGTAATTTTCTGTGTCTCTTACAATGGCGCTGCTTAACGTGCTTCGAATGGATTGAACGAAAAAATTCGTACATTCAGAACTTTTTTTTATTTTTTGCGATTCGTAATTTTCCGTGTCTCTTACAATGTAATAATAGCATACACATTACATAAATTATGAATTATGCTCCGATTACCAATCTACGAAAACAATGTTACGAAAGTACGAATAAATCAATCTTACTAAAGTGCGAATGTAACTAAATCTACAAAAATACGAATGCGTCCGAATTTCGAATAAACGAAAATTAAACTAACGGAAAAATGAATCAACGAAAAAATAACTCTTACGAAAATACGAATCGTTACGAATACGAACACCGACGACTTACGAATTTATGAATCGTTACGAATCAACGGAAACGAACAGAAACGAAACGAAACTAAACAAATTTTTCTATTGTGCACATGTCTATTTGGTAAACAATTGCTGCTGTCTGAGTACTTTTAGATGACAGAACATTTGATCGATGTATTGTTAGCGATGCGTTCTGTAAAGCCTTTATGTCGCGGTGCTAAACTTGCCACCAGTATTAAACAATAATTTGGTGTATAGTTGAGCTCTCCACTGTCTTCCAGTATTCACAGGTGTTTTATAGGACCGATTGTCACTGTTTCTTGTTTAAGGCATATATTTCCCAAAACTTGCTGGGGAAAAAAGATAAACTGGACACGTTTCCCTTTCTATTATATGTTTATAGCTCAAAATGCCTCATATTTAAAGACAACTCTTCATTGTGACACAGTAATGTCAAACTGACAAAGCAAGTAACTCTGCAAACCTAATAGTCGTATAACTTAAGTAGAATCTGTCAAGCTGTCGGTCTATTGTAGGAGTGTACGTTTTGTGCCAATTGAGGATTTTCTTTGTGGTTAAGTGTTGATAATTGTTTTTTATTGATTCTCATCTTTATAGGGGGAAAGTCACTAAAACACTCAGAATCTGGTGCAGCCAGGGGCGGACTGACCATTCGGCCACTCGGGCACTTCCCAAGGGCCCCGGGCCACTAGGGGGCCCCATCGGGGTTGCCAGCCTCAGTAAAATCAGGGACAGTATGTAAAAATCTGTGTTTTTTTACATCTGTTTCTGAAATGTCCCTTACCGACATCCTTTTGGTCTAAAAATACAGAGATTATAGCTGCCCCACCTCTCCAGTACCTTCTCAGCCAATAGAAACATGTCTGTGTATACTGTGTGTACATGTATGTGTATACTGTGTGATTGTATACTGTGTGTGTGTATACTGTGTGGCCCCATAATCTCTGATTGCCTAGGGGCCCCATAATCTCCTATTGCCCGGGAACCCCAGGAGTTGTCAGTCCGCCCCTAGGTGCAGCCGTGCATTGTAACCAATCAGCTTCTAACTTCAACTTGATAAATTAAGCTTTGAGCCCACGTTCACACTGAGGGCCGGTTTGAAATCGTGCGAGTTTACCTGAACTTGCACAATTTCAATAAAGAAGAAATGGCTGCACATCGGTAGATTCCAAATGCCGTTTATTTTTTAATTTTTTTAACCACTTCACACCCGGGCCAATTCTGACATTTTTCTCCTACACGTAAAATTCATAGTTTTTTTTCTAGAAAATTACATAGAACCTCCAAACATTATATATGTTTTTTTTTTTTAGCAAAGACCCTAGCGAATACAATGGCGGTCGTTTCAACTTTTTATCTCGCACGGTATTTGCGCAGCAATTTTTCATGCTTAAAAAAAAAAACACAGTAAAGTTAGCCCAATTTTTTTGCATACGCTGAGTAAATGGATACCCAACCTGTCACGCTTCAAAATTGCACGCGCTCGTGGAATGGCACCAAACTTTGGTATTTTAAAAATGTATTTACTGGTTACATGTTTTGAGTTACAGAGGAGATCTAGGGCTAGAATTATTGCTCTAACGTTCACGGCGATACCTCACATGTGTGGTTTGAACACCATTTTCATATGTGAGCGGGACTTACGTATGCGTTCGCTTCTGCATACGAGCTCACGGGGACAGGGGCGCTTTAAATTTATTTTTATTTTTTTTATTGTTAATTTTACTTTTACTTTTTTTTTAGTTGGACACTTTAAAAAAAAAATATATACATTTGATTACTTTTATTCCTATTACAAGGAATGTAAACATCCCTTGTAATAGGAATATTACACGATCGGATCTATTTACAGTGAGATATGGGGGTCAATAAGACCCCACATCTCACCTCTAGGCTGGGAAGCCTAAAATTAAAAAAAAACAAAAAAAAAAAACAATCTCGGCTTCCGTTTTTTGAATGCAGAGGCCAGGGCGTGACGTCATAACATCGCGCCCGGCCTCCGAACGATCATAGAGACTCCGGCGACCATCTGGTCCGTCGGAAATCTCTATGATCACCATCCGGGGGCCTGCGGATCCTGTCTCCGACTCACCGATGGAAGCGGTGAGTCGGTAGAAGCACCGGCGGGAGGGGGGGAAGTCCCTTCCCGCCGCCTGTAAGAAAGATCAAGTGGCAGAACAGCCGCTATGATCATTCTTATGGTGCAGGGAATCGCCGGCTGAAAAAGCCGATATCTGAATGATGTCTGTAGCTGCACCCATCATTCAGATATACCCCCGGAAAGTCAAGGACGTCCCTCCAGCGCGAAGTGGTTATTAATCAAATAATTTTTTTATTGCTTTTATACACAAATAATACAAACAACATACAACCAGCCGATGTACACATTATAATTCACTACACAAAAAAAAAAGAAAAAAGGGGAAGACCAACAAACCACTCCCCCCCCCTTAATAACATAAAGCCCCAAATTACTAGACATGTGTGCAGTCAATAAATTTGTTTTGTTTCGTTCCGTTCTGTTTCATATTCAAATTAATTTGTATTTTGTTTCCGAAATTCAATTTGGATTTGAATTTTCGTTAGGTTCGTAAACTTTTCGGAACAATTATGAATGTTCGTTATGGTGAATGTATCATTATCGGGGGCTCCCCTGTGCTGTGCTGACTTCCTGGGATTTTAACTTTTAGGTTCATTAACTTTTTGTAACAATTACGAAGGTTCGTTTTATGATCAATTTCATTTTATCACCAGTCACGAAATTTCGTATTTCGTACAGAATTCAGAAACATCGCAATTCGTGTTTCGGATCCTCCCGAATGTTCGAATTTATGGAAATTCTTTACGAATTTACGATTCGTACTAAACTAATCGCACATGTCTACAAATTACCCCCCTCCTCCCTCTTTCCCTATCACTCACTAAGTTTATCTACTCCCCATCTCGTCAGCAATCCAAAATATCAGACCACCTTCTCCATATCTTTTTGAAGATTTCCCTGGACAACCTCTATGCAAAAATATATATTTTCCTTTTGGTTAAGGATTCCCTTATTTGTATTTTGTATTTTCCATTCCGCTATTGTTGGTGGATATGGGGATACCCCACAAAGCTCCTTATTATTGATACCGTGATGTCTCCCGGGATCCCCACAGAGAAAAGATTTGACGTAGAGAGAAAAGATCGCTGCTGGAATTTGGTGGGGGAAGTAAAATAAAAATGATGATGATGATGAATGTTATTGGCTGATTGTAACCAAAGAGGAGGAGCAGTAAAATAGCTAGAACTAAGTACACAAGTACAGCCAACTTACTTTCACTTACGATGGCTAGCAGAGAGACACACACACTGAATCATTTCAGAAGACAGTCAATCTTAAGGCCCATACACACGATCGGACTTTTTGACAACCAACATGCAAATTAGCTGTTTTGGACCAACATCCGACCGTGTGTACGCTCCATCGGACCAACTTTTTCCAGGTTTCATCAGACTTTTGTTGGCTGTGCGAACGGACCAACTTTCTGCCAACAAAAGTCCGATGGACCAAAGTCCGACCGTGTGTACACAAAACCAACGGACTTTTGTACAAACCAATGCAAAAGATCAGACAACAATACAGAAGTTGACCAAAGGTGGCGGTAAAGAGCAGAAAAACCAAGTGATTTGGTGAAAGTTGGCTGAAAAAAGTCCTGCCGTGTGTATGCAATACCAACTTGGGGCCCACGCCCTTTGGACAAAAATCCACAGGAAAGTTGGTCCACGGTCCGATCGTGTGTATGAGGCTATAGCTGGTCTGTTTGTCAGAGAACCTGAATTATTTAGCAATTAAGTATAAGCACAGCAGCAGAACAATAGTGAAGCAAGCTACAGTTCAACCTAACTTTTTCATAATAATCTGCTGCTATTGTGTTAGTGTTGTGATAGTGATACTAGTGTTGTGATAGCCTCAGAGGCTGCCCGTGTTGTGGGGGGGATTTATTATTATTAGACATGGGAGCCGTCAAAAAATTTGTTTTGTTTCGTTGCGTATAAAAAAAAAATCGTAATTCGTACTAAATACGAATTTCGTACGAATCGTTACGAATTGTTAATATCGTTACGAATCTTTACGAATCGTTACGAATCGTTACGGATATCTTATTTCGTACTTCCTCTGAGTGATTGGTGAACAATAGACAATAGACTTGTGTTATGTACCGTTAATACGTTTTCGGATAATTCGTTATTATTCGTAGAGTGTCGATATTCCTTATACTGAATCTCGAATTCATTCGAATCATTCGTTATATCCGCTATAATTTCTTTCATATTAGTTGAAATTCGTCATTTGGTAGTTTGGATTCGGATAATTTGGATCCGAAATTCGTAAACGAAATTTCGTATTTCGTACAGAATTCGTATTTGTAAAAATTCGTAATTCGGATTCGTACGAATTTCGAAAAATTCGTACGAATTTACGATTCGTACGAAACTAATCACACATGTTTAATTATTATAGATTCTATATTGTAAATTGAGATTCTATATACCCTATCTTGTTACATGTCTGATCAGTGATCACTATCACCAGTCCATTTTCTGTTTGAACCATATGCATTCAATATGAACGTCAAAGATTCGACAAAGCAACGAAAAAACATGCAAACTTCAAATCTTTGGCTTATGGTGTCTGTCGAAAGTTCTAAGAAGATTTGACGGAGCAGGTAAACTATACGGCGTCGTACAGTTTAGATGCTCCATCGAATCTTCTTTGAACACTGGACAGACACCATAAGCCTTCAATGACAGATTCGACCTGAATTCATTTGGATTTTCGAACGAATGCAATTTTTAACGAAAAACAAAATCAATAAAAACGAATTTCGGGAGTAACTAAATTTTATTTTTCAGACGAAAACGAAATTCCGAAACAAAATATTTCAGTGTGCGCATGTCTAGTATTCACCGCTCCTAAAGCGCCTCTTTCCATTGAAAACAATCGGCAGCGCCGCAAACCTGCCGGCAGTCTCTGCCCGGCCTCTTATGCAGCTGAGAACAGAGGTCATGTGATCACTTCTTAAAAAAAAAAAAGGGGGGAAAAAAGGTGTTTATAATGTGTCTTTATATATAAACACAAATGTTTTGCCTTATTTTTATTTTAAACTAAATTTGTTTTATTTTACAAGTTGAGGAGTCACATATACTTTAAGTCTGGCTGTAGGGGGTTGTATCCCCCCAAAATGCCTTTTCTTTTATACTATAGATTTTATAATTTGATATAAACATGCCTTGGGTCTTCTGAAACTTTGTTGTGGCACTCTTATTCACCCACTTCCTCTAGACTCCTTTCATGTTGTGAACACTCCTAATCATTCACAGGGAATTATTCTCACCCCTAATCCACCCAGGCTGCAGTAGATGAATTAAGCTTGAATATTTGCATTTTAATGTCAAGAAGAGGATGCAGTTCTATGCAGATTCATTCTGAAGGACTTACTTAATTTGGCTGCATTGATTTTTAAAAGCATTCGCAATTCTACCAAATAGAAGGTATAATAATAAATAATAATAATAATAAATAATAATAATAATATTAGTAGCAATATGGGATTTTATAGGTGCCATATACAATAAATACAAGAGACTATAAAACGTAACAATTTATTGATATATAAGATTGAAATTTGTTAAAAAGTACACAACATGGATACATTTCGGTTAAGTGTCATGATGTGTGTGTATATACCATGAAACTGAAAACTGGATGTATCTACAGTGCCTTGCAAAAGTTTTCTTCCCCCTTTTTTGCTTTTTGTTGCCTCACAACCTGTAATTAACATGGATTGTTTGAGGATTTGCATCATTTAATTTACAGAACACGCCCACAACTTTGAAGATGTTTTTTTTATTTATTTTTATTGTGAAGCAAACAACAAATAGGACAAAATAACAGAAAAAGTCAATGTGCATAACTATTCACCCCCCTAAAGTCAATACTTTGTAGATCCACCTTTTGCGGCTATCACAGCTCCAAGTCGCTTTGGATAAGTCTCTATGAGTCTTGTCACATCTTACCACTGGGATTTTTGCCCATTCCTCCTTGCAAAAACTGCTCCAGCGCCTTCAAGTTGGATGGTTTGCGCTTGTGAACAGCAATCTTTAAGTCTGTCCACAGATTTTCTATTGGACTGAGGTCTGGGCTTTGACTAGGCCATTCCAACACATTTTAAATGTTTCCCCTTAAACCACTCAAGTGTTGCTTTAGCAGTGTGTTTGGGGTCATTGTCCTGCTGGAAGGTGGACCTCCATCCTAGCCTCAAATCACACACAGAGTGCTACAGGTTTTGCTCAAGAATATCCCTGTATTTAGCACCATCCGTCTTTCTCTCAACTCTGACCAGTTTCCCAGTCCCGACTGCTGAAATACATCCCCACAGCATGATGCTGCCACCACCATGTTTCACAGTGGGGATGGCGTTCTTTGGGTGATGTGATGTGTTGGGTTTGTGCCAGACAAAGTGCTTTCTTTGATGGCCAAAAAATTAAATTTTAGTCTCATCAGACCAGAGCACCTTCCTCCATACATATTTGGAGTCTCCCACATGCCTTTTTGCAAGCTCAAAACATCCCATTTTGTTTTTTTGCTGAAAGTAATGTCTTTCTTCTGGCCACTCTGCCATAAAGCCCAACTCTATGGAGCGTACGGCTTATTGTCGTCCTATGTACAGATACTCCAGTCTCTGCTGTGGAACTCTGCAGCTCCTCCAGGGTTACCTTAGGTCTCTGTGCTGCCTCTCTGATTAATGCCCTCCTTGCCCAGTCCATGAGTTTTGGTGTGTGGCCGTCTCTTGGCAGGTTTGTTGTTCTGCCATGTTCTTTCCATTTGGTTATGATAGATCTGATGGTGCTCCTAGGGATCATCCAAGATTTGGATATTTTTCTATAACCTAACCCTGACTTGTACTTCTCAACAACATTGTCCCTTACTTGTTTGGAGAGTTCCTTGGTCTTCATGGCAGTGTTTGGTTAGTGATGCCTCTTGCTTAGTTGTTGCAGCCTCTGGGGCCTTTCAAAAAGGTGTGTATATGTAATGACAGATCATGTGACACTTAGATTGCACACAGGTGGACATCATTTCACTAATTATGTGACTTCTGAAGGTAATTGGTTGCACCAGAGCTTTTTATGGGCTTCATAACAAAGGGGGTGAATACATAAGCACATGCCAATTATCAGTTTTTTATTTCTGAAAAATAGTTTTATGTATATATTTTTCTAATTTTACGTCACCAACTTAGACTATTGTGTTCAGATCCATCACATATAATTCAGATTAAAAAAAAAAACATTGAACGAAAGGCTGTAATGTAACCAAATAGGTAAAAAGCCAAGGGGTGATTACTTTTGCAAGGCACTGTATGTTGTGTACTTTTTAACACATTTTATTTTTGTTACATAGTAGGTGAGGTTAAAAAGAGACACAAGTCCATTAAGTCCAACCTATGTGTGTGATTATATGTCAGTATTACATTGTATATCCCTGTATGTTGTGGTCGTTCAGGTGCTTATCTAATAGTTTCTTGAAACTATCAATGCCCCCCCCCCCCCCGCTGAGACCACCACCTGTGGAAGTGAATTCCACATCCTTGCCACTCTTACAGTAAAGAACCCTCCACGTAGTTTAAGGTTAAACCGCTTTTCTTCTAATTTTAATAAGTGGCTACGTGTCTCGTTAAACTCCCTTTTGCAAAAAAGTTTTATCCCTATTGTGGGGTCACCAGTACGGTATTTGTATATTGAAATCATATCCCCTCTCAAGTGTCTCTTCTCCAGAGAGAATAAGTTCAGTGCTCGCAACCTTTCCTCATAACTAATATCCTCCAGATCCTTTATTAGCTTTGTTGCCCTTCTTTGTACTCGCTCCATTTCCAGTACATCCTTCCTGAGGACTGGTGCCCAGAACTGGACAGCATACTTCAGGTGCGGCCGGACCAGAGTCTTGTAGAGCGGGAGAATTATTGTTTTATCTCTGGAGTTGATCCCCTTTTTAATGCCAATATTCTGTTTGCTTTGTTAGCAGCAGCTTGGCATTGTATGCCATTGCTGAGCCTATCATCTACTAGGACCCCCAGGTCCTTTTCCATCCTAGATTCCCCCAGAGGTTCTCCCCCCAGTCTATAGATTGCATTCAGATTTTTGCCACCCAAATGCATTATTTTACAATAAACCTCATTTGCCATGTAGTTGCCCACCCCATTAATTTGTTCATATCTTCTTGCAAGGTTTCCACATCCTGCGGAGAAGTTATTGCCCTGCTTAGCTTAGTATCGTCTGCAAATACAGAGATTGAACCGTTTACCCCATCCTCCAGGTCGTTTATGAAAAAATTAAATAGGATTGGTCCCAGCACAGAACCCTGGGGGTCCCCACTACCCACCCCTGACCATTCCGAGTACTCCCCATTTATCACCACCCTCTGAACTCGTCCTTGTAGCCAGTTTTCAATCCATGTACTCACCCTATGGTCCATCAATCCATGTACATCAATAAACTGTTACATTTTATATTCTCTTGTATTTATTGTATATGGCACCTAAAAATCCCATATTGCTACTATTACTTTCTGTTTGATTATCTAAGGATGTGGTGCAAAAATATTTCCCACACTAATACATTTCTTAGCAATTCTAACAAATTTACAGAAGAAGAATGGACTCCAGTAAACCTAAAACCGATTGGTTCTTTTGCACTTTACACGTGTCCACTAAAGCCAGGTTATGTTATAGAGGTTAAACAATTAAGTTTTTACAACTGGAATGAGGTCTGTGGAGGCAAAGGGGTAAATAATTCCGTAATCCGTGCTTAGGTAAAATTAGTTACATTCAATTAATTAAGATGATTTTCTCTCTTCATCTCTGAAAGGTATATGGCTCAGGTGCCCAATTAAAAGATTGACCTTGATGAAGACAATATGCATTTAGAAAGGGAACAAGTGGGATATAAAATTAAATGCTAAACTATATTTAATATTCTTCCATAAGTATTGTTTTATTGAGCTATAACACTAGAAGGTTTTACTGGAGGCATTTTGCCATTTCATTAACCTGAGAAGTTGGAGAGTACGATTTGCCAAGGATTAATGTATAAATATACACTTGCGAAACTACTGAGGTATCCCAAGAGCAATCACGTTATGCTGGAGTTTTATGTGCAATTAGTTGAATGTTCAGAAAAGTAGAAAGTGTCATATATGAACAGGGGTGCCTAGCTTTTTTTTATTTTTTTTTTATGGTATGGTAAGTATCCCTATTTGAGAAGCTAGTGCCAGTCGCCTATGCCAGCTTTTAGCTTAGACTAAAATTTTTGGCAAACTCAGGGTTTTTGCTGGAAAAGGCAGGTGTGTTGTGGATTGTTGTAAACTCCTGTGTGCTTTTCCAAGCCAAAATAATTTTGTTTGTGACAAAGAGGAAGGTTGGCAGGAACAGAAGTAAGTCACTTCTAAAGCTGATCATAGAGAAATGCATCGGGCCCTCAGAAAATGCCACATCTCACATGTTCATTTGCTGCACAAGTTTTGAGAGATCTGCTCTTCGTTGGTTTAAGACTCCATGCCTTAACCACTTCAGCCCCGGACCAATTGGCAGCCAAAGGACCAGGCCCCTTTTTGCGATTCGGCACTGCGTCGCTTTAACTGACAATTGCGCGGTGGTGCGACGTGGCTCCCAAACAAAATTGGCGTCCTTTTTTTCCCACAAATAGAGCTTTCTTTTGGTGGTATTTGATCGCCCCTGCGGTTTTTATTTTTTGCGCTATAAACAAAAATAGAGCGACAATTTTGAAAAAAAATCAATATTTTTTTACTTTTTGCCATTATAAATATCCCCCAAAAATATATAAAAAAACATTTATTTTCCTCAGTTTAGGCCGATACGTATTCTTCTACATATTTTTGGTAAAAAAAATCGCAATTAGCGATTATTGATTGGTTTGCACAAAAGTTACAGCGTTTACAAAATGGGGGATAGTTTTATAGAATTTTTATTATTTTTTTTTTACTAGTAATGGCGGCGATCAGCGATTTTTATTGTGACTGCGACAGTATGGCGGACATATCGGACATTTTTGACACATTTTTGGGACCATTGTCATTTATACAGAAATCAGTGCTATTTAAATGCACTGATTCCTATGTAAATGACAGTGGCAGTAAAGGAGTTAACCACTAGGGGGCGGGGAGGAGTTAGTGTGACGTGTTCTATGTTTTTTTACAGTAGGGGGCGTGGCTGACGTCTGACGTCACTGATCGGCTGTTCCCGATGACAGGGAACAGCCGATTGACAGGCAGTGTAGGAAGCGTGGGGAGAGGTTTGTTTACACAGACCTCTCCCCGTTCTTCAGCTCTGTGACCCGATCGCGGGACACCAGCGGCGATCGGGTCCGCTGGTTTCGTGGCCGTGGTCACGGAGCTCCCGAACGGGTCGCGAGCGCGACCCACGGCAGGCCTCTTAAAGGACCACGTACCTGTACGTGGTTTTGCCTGCCCGTGCCATTCTGCCGACATACATCAGCGTGAGGTGGTCGGGAAGCGGTTAAACAAACTAAGTATTTGCTGCTAAAAATGTATTTTAATGAAACGAGGCAGATGTGAAGAGCAATGGATCAATGGCCTATTAATAATAAGGTTTATTGCCTTGTCAACTCCACAACACTACAGCAACTGATAATATCAGAGAAAACACGGGATCAATACATTTCGAGATCTTTGTATTGGCTATGAAGAGCCTGGTTTGCAGAATTACCCATTCGTTCAGGGGAGCATATTGGAGGCTAACAATTGAGAAGGTGGATCCCGCTTAAAGTGGTACTAAACTCAGTAATCTGAAAATAGTTCATCTGCCCACCCCACCCCCCCACCACACTTTATAAATCTTATTTTTACATTAAAATATTGCCACTATATACCTTTTTGGCTGATCTGTATACCACGGACAGTGATAAACTGCACAGTTTCTCCAGTGCTGAGAGTTCAGGAAGGAGGAGATTTCCACTGCAGCCTGTATACACGCCCACATGTGTGATGTCAATATCATGTGACCTGGCTAGTTCAGCGCAACAAGGAAATGTCCTCTACAACATAAGACACAACTCTGCATGTGCAGGTCAGCTACTCTGCCTGTGTTAGTTAGCCTTCCCCAGATAGACAGTGCCGGAGGGAAAGATCTGTGCATACAGGATAAAGCAACCTTTTTACACAATGCACAGGATTAACCCCTTAAGTTCCACAGTGAGTATAATGCCGCGTACACACGAGCGGATTTTCCGTCGGAAAATCTTGGATGTTTTTTCCGATGGAATTCCGCTCAAGCTTGGCTTGCATACACACAGTCACACAAAAGTTTGCTGAACTTTTGATCGCCAAGAAGGCAACGCTTTAACGAGCCGAGAAAATTAAGTTCAATGCTTCCGAGCATGCGTAGGAATTTTGCGCGTCGGAATTGGTACACCTATTGACCGTCGGAATTTGGTGTGACCGTGTAGGCAAGACAGTTTGAGTGAAATTCCATCGGAATTCCGACGGGAAAACCATCAGAGCTTTTTCTGACGAGAATTCCGACCGTGTGTACGCGTCATAAGGAGTAGCAAATGTAAACCGACTTGTGTCCTAGCTCCAATCCAATCCAATCCAGAAAAAGAAGAAAAAAAAAAGAGCATTAGTGGGCTGTGTCCGGGTCCGCTCTGCATATACAGTGCAGACACGGACCTGCCATCTGCCCGCTCCGCTGATTGTGGCCCGCGACCGGTTACCAAGTAGCTTAAGTGGCCCTCGCTCTTCAAAAGGTTGGGCACCCCTGATCAGCGTTGGTCATCTTACTTTAAAAAAGTAATTAGTTAAGTTACAAATTACTTCTCCCAAAAAGTAATTGTGTTAGTAACTCAGTTACTACATTGGAAAAGTAATTAGTTACGCAGCAAAGTAACTGACTTTTTTTTAATATTCTATATGTGTAACTGAGGGGCGGGTCTAATATTACTGTAAGCAAGGGGCGCATTTATTATTATTGTTCTATATTGTGTAACCAAGGGGCTGCTCTATTATTACTCTTACCAAGGGGCAGATCTGTTATAGCGTGTAAGCAAGGGGCGGGTCTATTATTATTATATCGTGTAAGGGGCGGATGGCTACAGAAGAGGGCGAATGTTAAATTAATGGGCAGAGCTCGATATATAACAATAATAATAAATGCGCCCCTTGGTTACAGTAATACTAGACCCGCCCCTTAGTTACACGATAGACGCCCCTTACAGAGTAGCACGAGTATCGGGAGCGTGCGGCATCGCCTCGTACAATTACATGTTAACTGCGCCTGCGCGGTGTAGAGTTCACTCAGAGCTGTTTAGGTTCAGCAATTTTCGTAAGCTCTGTAGTCCTTCGTACTGCACAAGCGCTGCACCTGCGCAGTACAGGGGGTCCTTATCCGGCGGGGGAAGTTTTTTTGGCAGGACACCGGAATTACACTACTGCCATCTAGTGGCAGTAGATGTAATTGGGGTAACTCCGCCCAAGTAATGGGAACTGCGTTACCATGAGGGGAAAAGTAATTAGTTAGATTACTCGTTACCCTCTAAAGTAACTGCGTTATGTAACTCCGTTTATTTTAACTCAGTGACTTACATCACTGCCCCTGATATAAAGTAATTACGACATTTTAAACCAATTTTTTTAGTATTTTTTTTATGGTTCACCATCATATTTCTGAGTTTTCTGGTCCAAAAAATTGGGTTCCTTTAAAAACGCTTATAAAACGCAAACGCGGGTGCCGCGTTTTGCGTCTGTAACGTGGAAAAGCAAAGTGTCTGAACCTATTTTTTTTGCTTCTGGAAAAACCAGGTTAAACGCAACTGCCTAAAAACGGGGAAAAAACAAGACTGTGTACACGGACACATAGGATAACATTGCATGCGTTCAGGGGCAGTTGAAAAAAGTGTCCAACTGCCTCTGAACGCGCGTTGAACAGCGTTTCGTGTGCATGGGGCCTTACTCTTCAAACCCCTCAGCCTCCCATCTTTTTTTTTTTGGCAGGCTTGAAGCCTATTACCATTAAGATATATATGTTTCGCTAGTGTCTGCTATTACCTCTAAAAGCTTTGTATTGGATCATTTAGTCAAAAGATTGTTAAAGCAGCTTCCGAACTTCCGTACTCCGGAGTGTATCCTTCTCTACACTGGCAAAATGAAAAAAGAGAAGCTTTTTGGCCTTTATGCTTTTAAAAAGGTCAAACAATAGCCAAAGCCTTTCTTTCTATGTGGTTAAAAGGCGTAGTTTCCGAGGTCTTCTCATTCTCAAGGACTTTCTCTACATTTGTGCATAGTTGCTCTCTCCAAAAAGTGCTCTTGAAGCATCCTGGGCCAAAAGAGTCTAAGTGCCATTTGATAAAATCCTCCAAATGGTCCGAAATGAAAAACATTGTGAAACATAACGATAAAGGAAAAATACTTTATTTATAGAGAGGGGCAGCAATGTCTCCGTAGGCTGCTGTCCTGATTTGAACTACAAATCCTCTCCTTTTTTTCACCTCCATTTTCATAGAGGGGTCAACGGGTGTTTTTTTTGCACTTGCAGAAACTAATACACAGTTCGAATTCTGAAAGAATTTTCTTTCGAAAATCGTATCTAAGAATTTTCGTACGAATTTTGCACCATTAGTGGGCTGCAGCAAGAGCCGATTTTCGTGCGGAAATCAAATTTGAGGAATCGGACATGTTGGATTTTTTTTGAAAAACGAACGATTTTCTAATCAATGATGGGAGAATCGTGCGAGAAATGTAATAAGAAAAGAAAATTTATGGAGAGAAAAGAATATTCCGGGCCAAGAAAATTATTTTCTGTAGCAACATGAGGTGAAATTGAAGGCTTGGTCGGCCGAATTTCGAAAATCAATGGTGGCACCATCGGATCACACAAAAAAAAAAACATTCTGATTTTGAAAAGAAAATTTGTTTGAAATTCGACCATGTATGGCCTGCATTAGGCTGCTTTCACACGGAGGTGCTTTGCATGCGCTAAAGTGCTAAAAATAGCTCCTGCAAAGCTCCCTGAAAGAGCCGCTCAATGCATTCCAATGGGAAAGCCCCGAGGGGCGCTTGCAGGACGGTCTAAAAAAGTCCTGCAAGCCGCATCATTGGAGCGATGTTGGAGCGATGTATTCACCGCTCCTAAAGTGCCCCTTACCATTGAAAACAATGGGGCAGCGATCCAAACCCGCCTGCAAAGCGCTGCAAAGCGGGCGGTTTTAACCCTTTTTCAGCCGCTAACGGGGGCTGAATATCGCCGCTAAAATGACGGTAAAGCGCCGCTAAATATAGCACCGCTTTACCGCCAACGCCCCAGTGTGAATATAGCCATATATATATATATATATATATATATATATATATATATAATGTGATTCTGCATAGGAGAGCCACCTTGTAGCAGTAAAGCTGCTATAAGGGGTCTTTTAAGTAGTTAATGCGGAGGTTCACACAAAAATTGAACCTCCGCTTTTCGGAACCCCCCCCCCCCTCCGGTGTCACATTTGGCACCTTTCAGGGGGTAGGGGGGTGCAGATACCGGTCTAAGACAGGTATTTGCACCCACTTCCGGGCATAGACCCCCGCGGGAGTCTACGCCTCTTCCCATCCCCCCTGCGCTGCTGTCTGCTGGGATACACATGGGTCCCAGGAGATAGCGGGGACCAGTTAGGACGCGCAGCGTAACTCGCGCATGCGCAGTAGGTTACCGGGGATTAGACATGTGCACAACAAAAAAATTTGTTTATTTTCGTTTCGGTTTTTTTTCGTTTCTGTTGATTCGTAACGATTCGTAAATTCGTAAGTCGTCGGTGTTCGTATTCGTAACGATTCGTAAATTCGTAAGTCGTCGGTGTTCGTATTCGTAACGATTCGTAAATTCGTAAGTCGTCGGTGTTCGTATTCGTAACGATTCGTATTTTCGTAAGAGTTATTTTTTCGTTGATTCGTTTTTCTGTTAGTTTAATTTTTGTTTATTCGAAATTCGGACGCATTCGTATTTTCGTAGATTTAGTTACATTCGTACTTTCGTTAGATTGATTTATTCGTACTTTCGTAACATTGTTTTCGTAGATTCGTAATCGGAGCATAATTCATAATTTTATTGTAATGTGTATGCTATTATTACATTTTAAGAGACACGGAAAATTACGAATCGAAAAAAAAAAAAAAAAGTTACGAATGTACGAATTTTTTCGTTCCATCCATTCGAAGCACGTTAAGCAGCGCCATTGTAAGAAACACGGAAAATTACGAATCGAAAAAAAAAAAAAGTTACGAATGTACGAATTTTTTCGTTCAATCCATTCGAAGCACGTTAAGCAGCGCCATTGTAAGGGACACGGAAAATTACCAATTCAACAAAAAAAAAAGTTACGAATGTACGAATTTTTTCGTTCATTTTGATTTCCGTTGTTCCTGTTTTCGTTTTTCGGATTTTCTTCTTTCGTAGTTTCGTTGTTTCTAATTTGGTTATTTTGGATTTTCATTGTATTCGTTTGATTCGAACGATTCGTTAAAATTTTTAGTGAATCGTTCGTTCATTCGTACGATAACGAATGAACGAATATAACAAAAAAAAACGAAGAACGAATTAAAACGAAACAAATTGCACATGTCTACCGGGATTCCCTCACAGAGAATTGCGGCGGCAGCTGCCAAGAGCCGAGCGAATTCTCGGCTTCGGCTGCCGACATCGCTGGACCCTGGAAGAGGTAAGTGTCCGATTATTAAAAGTCAGCAGCTGCAGTATTTGTTGGCTTTTAATATTTTTTTTTTTTTTAGGTGGACCTCCTCCTTAACTAACTTGTCTTCATATCATGTTTTTTGGCATTAGAATTCTTTAAATTCGTTATTCTTTCATAAAAAGAAATCTTGACTTTTTTTACGTCTTTATTTGGGAAAAGGCAATTTTGTTTACTAGAAAAGTGTCATTTTTATTTGCCGTAAAGAAACAGCTTCATCGGGTTCTGGATGTAAATCCGCATTTGCTGGGCTATGCTGTGAGCCATTATTTGTCATCTGTGCGGATACAATGGGGAAAATGCACAATGCTTGTATAGCACAAGTGGGTATATTAATCAAAGAGTGATATTTTCTGATGTGAGCTAAATCACTTGATATTATATTATAGGATGGTTCTAATTTATCACAGAGAGATTCTTATTTTTATGTTTTTTTTTTTTTACAGTTTGATCAATTGGCTCTATAAAATAACACAGGATTAAGTGTTCTCTCGAATAAGACGACGCCGGTGCTTGATAAATGATCTGTGTTGCTGTATGTAATAAGCAGTCTCACGTGCTTACAGTATAGGCCTTTGTGTGTGTTTCTACACACGGAAAAATAAAAATAAAAATTATATATATTTTTATATTTTTTTATTATATTTTTTTTTTTTTTGCAGTGTTTGCAACATAAAATAGCAGATTTCCCGACTTTCTATGAAATGTATTGTTGAATAAGCAAATGCTCAAATTAATGTGGCTGGAAATATTTTCTTCTGCTTTAATGGCTTTGCATGCCTAATTTATCTTTCTAATTTTGCTGCATTTTATAGCCTTTTATAGCTAGCCTGTTAAAGAGCTTTTTTTTTTTTTTCATTTTTAAATAGAGAGTGGAACATCTCTGCCTATATCCTCCCTGCTGATGACTGGTAGGGGTCTCCAAGTTCAGAAACACCACCAATAGACTGTTTTAGGAGTAGCTCCAAAGCCGTCATTACTTTTACTGTGCAGCTGTATAATGTTTTATATGTTTCAGCATTGCTGAATTGATGCATGTATTAAAGCGGAGCTCCACTCTAAAGTGGAACTTCCGCTTATCGGATTCCTCCCCCCCCTCCGGTGCCACAATTGGCACCTTTCAGGGGGGAGGGGGGTGCAGATACCTGTATAATACAGCTATCTGCACCCACTTCCGGATAGCTGCCCCGCCCCTATCCGGAGCTGCCCCGTTGTGTCTTGGGAAACTTAGTTCCCAGGACACAGCAGGGACCAATAGAGACACGCAGCGCGACTCGCGCATGCGCAGTAGGGAACCGGGCAGTGAAGACGTTGCGTCTTCACTTCCTGATTCCCTGACAGAGGAAGGTGGCAGGGCAGCAAGAGACGAGCGGTCTCTCGTCACATTCTGCCTACACCGCTGGAACCAGGAACAGGTAAGTGTCCATTTATTAAAAGTCAGCAGCTGCACTATTTGTAGCTGCTGACTTTTAATATTTTTTGTGCGGGTGGAACTCCGCTTTAAGCTAAAAAACCTTCTGTGCGCAGCAGCCCCCCCCCCCCCCCCCCCTAATACTTACCCGAGCCCATCGCTATCCAGAGATGTCCACGAGTCCCTCGGCCCGTCCGGGACTCTCTCTCCTGATTGGCTGAGAAACAGCAGCGGCGCCATTGGCTCCTGCTGCGGTCAGTCATAGGTATAGACAGGGCTTTTTTTCAGCTGGAACTTGGTTCCACCACCTCTGGCTCAGGCCCTCTGCTTCCTGTTCACCTCTTTTGCTTGTAAACACAGAAGTCCGGCTTCTCTGTTTACAAGTGACAGTTTGTCTGCCAATGGCTCCCACAGAGTGCAAGAAGGGGGCAGGTGCCCAGGGTACAGTGCAGAGACCGACACCACCACTGGATGATCCTGCCCCTTTAAGATCCTCCCAATGTTAGTGGAAAACCTGCAAGACAAAGGCGTAATGAGCTAGCATGCATTATGTAATACTCACCTGAGATCGAAGCCCTCGCTGCGGTGCCCGTACACCGGCCAGCGACATCACTCCCGGGGGTTACTTCTGGGTATCGCGGCTCCGGCGCTGTGATTGGCTGGAGCCGCAATGATGTCACTTACCATGCGCGCGGTAACAGCACACTCACTGAAGCAACGGCACATACGTGCCATTGCTTCAGTTTGTGTCAGTGCACATGTGCTGATGACACAGTATAGCTTTTTTTTGTGGGCTTGCTCAGGTAGGTTCACACTAGGATCCAAACACGTTCCTCATCAATGGTGCTAATATGAAACACGCTGGCAGATATAGACCGTCACAGGCTGGGGCCAGGGAGGTGACTTTGCAGTGCCGGCTTATCTACAGCAGACAAATTGAGGTCACCAGGCTTGCTGTGAGATGTGGTAGGTTGCATTAATGTCAGGAATGTAAAGACAGAAATAAAACCTGGCTCCCGTATATGTATTTCAACTGTACATTTGGCTGTGAGGCTGTGAGTCACACAGGGGGTTTTGCAATTCGCAAAATTAAAACTAAGTGGAGAGCCATGGCCTGGAAAAACAGAGCTCAAGTTCTGTTTAATGGTGTTTTAAGCAATGTACTCATTTAGTTTGTTTGCTGGGCTTTACACTGCAGTAAAATATAAGTAGATATACTTTGCTTGGTTCTCCACGCTACCAATTATATTATGGAATAGTGTCCATACTTGTTGTTACTGCTGATGGTGTTGTAGGCAGGTGCAGTCTACTTTTTGCACTGCAGGTGGCACTCCTCCACAGTGGTGCTGCAGCTGGCGAGAAAGTCATAAGGAACACAGTTTTATGGTCACAGTTCTATGTTCTCCTTGGTCACTGGGGAAGCACCCCCATTGGATGCTGCTACCCCATGTGATTCCTGCAGCCATCTTGGGTCAGGCAGAGCCTATAGAAGGCCCTGGCTTCCAGGCTTGGTGCACTTTATGCAAGTTGGAAGAGAAGCCCCCGCCTGTTAGGTACAGTATTAGTGGTTGGGAAGGTTCCTGATGAGGAGGGAAAGAGTAGGTTCACAACTCCGTGGACACATTCCTGCTTGGTTACCAGACGGCCAGGCTACATTACGCTTTCTTTACAGATGCTGTCAACCCGGCTGATACCTGTCATCTTTACCTCGTTGAGAACTATGAGTGTACCCGGTTGGGCAGGCGTCCCGCCGGGTTGTTGTGAACTGTCGTTGCATTATTTCAATACAAGGTTTCTTTTGCACCTGGCTGTGTAAGTTACTGCTGCCACACACGCTGCACCCCACCTACAGTCTTCTGGATCATCAGGAGTGTTCGGGACAGTGGGAAAGGGGAAGAAAGGGGCTTGTCAATGTCTCAGCAAATAAATCACTGAGACCGCTGCCCCAAGCGAACCAGCTCTATCTGCCTTTGGCTAATGAGGAATGGGTTATTCATTTCCAATGAAGATAAAATGAGTAACCCTCAAAGGTATTAATGGGACTTTTAACCGGTTCCTGACCGGCTCCTGTATAAATACGTCGGCAGAATGGCATGGCTGGGCAAAGTAATGTACCCGTACGTTACTCTGAATTTCCTGCCATGCCCGTGCGCACGCCTGCCGCGAGTGGTCCCGGTCATGTGACTGCTCTCCTCTTTCATTGACAGTCACATGACCGCTCTCCTCCAATCAAAAGCTACACTCGAGGAGGGGGCGGAGCGGGAGGAGGAGAGCGGCGTTGTTGGAGGGGTTTAAATTTACATATAATGGCATGGGGGAGCGGCGTGTGGGAGGGGGCTGGCAGTAATGTTTTCTGGAGTTGTCCTGGCAGCGCTGTCCCAGGGCTAGGAGAGGCGGGCGGACCGCCCGATTCCCCCCCATTGGTTAAAAAATAGATATTGGCGTTGATAAATACGGTATTTGTTTGCATGTATCATATCGATATAATGAGAACACTTGCTACAAAATGAAAGGGAACAAATAAATGACATTTATTGTTGGGGTTTATATACACTTTTTAGTTTTTTTTTTTTTTGGTGGTTTTAAATTGTCCAGCTCAAGGTGGGCACTGGTACCTACAGCAATCCAATGCACAACACGTGTGTTACTACAGTGCATGGATGTGGATGGAGCCTAAAAGTATAGCCCTACTGGAGTCATTAGTGCAACATTAGGTATGCTGATCCACTGATATATGATGGAATGGCGGATGCGTGTCATGGTCCCTCTCCCTAGCCAAAAGGGTATTTTGGTGTCCTCTATTTTTGACATACTGTAGTCAGTGAAGATTGGTACAATTATTTTTCCTGTGGTTTCTTATTTCCATGAAATTTGAATGCTGTGGATATGCAGCCTGCATCCAGTGGTGATTTCTGATATAGGGCTTCTAATGCGGCGTACACACGGTCGGAAATTTCCAATGGAAACAGTCCGATGGGAGCTTTTCATCGGATTTTCCGACCGTGTGTATGCCCAGCGGTCTTTTTCTGTCGGAATTTCCGACGAACTTTGAATTGAGAACCTGTTCCCAATTTTTCCGACGGAAAACCTTTCCATCGGATTTTCCGATCGTGTGTATGCAATTCCGACACGCAAAATTCTGACGCATGCTCGGAAACAATTCGACGTATGCTCGGAAGCATTAAACTTCCCTTTTATAGTGCTGTCGAACGTGTTTTGTGCCGCTGTGTTACTGACCGTCGGAATTTGGTGTGATCGTGTGTAGGCAACACAGCTTGAGCGGAATTCCGTCGGAAAAACGTCAGAGTTTTTTCCGACGAGAATTCCGATCGTGTGTACACGGCATTAGAGGATTTTCATGGATGGTGTCCTATTAACGTTCACCCACAAATTTACTTGCAATTAGGTGGGTACCCAAACATGGGTTAGGGTTGAACTGGATGGACTTGTGTCTTTTTTCAGCCTAGCTAACTATGTAACTGTGTAACTATGTTGATCTTTCTGCATCTGATCCATTTTAAACTTGCAAACATTATGAAACTGCACCTAGTTCTCAAGTGAGCCACACTAACTCTGTTTTTTGATGCTTGCTCAGATCAGGTGGACCAAAACAGCAGGAAGTGCATCAGATCGATTCCAAGACTCCAGCGTTTTCAATGAGACCCTTCGGATTACAAATATCCAGAGACACCAAGGAGGCAGATATTATTGTAAAGCAGAAAACGGGCTCGGTTCCCCTGCAATAAAATCTATACGAGTGGATGTATACTGTAAGTAAATAAGAATTCTTTACTGCTTATACAAAATTATTAATTCACATGGAAAAATAATTCAGATTGGTGAAATACACAAGAGTTTGCACTGTTTTGTCCCATATGTTACATAGTGAAATGCATTGTTATTGCTTGATAAAAGTGTGTTATTTTCTGAAAACATTAGCTAGAACCATAAAAAATTAGTGCTTTCTGAACAGACATGATTGTGTTGGTGGTGAATACCTCAGTGATTTTCTATATTGCATTGTGACTATAAAAGAAGCCTAAGTTTTTTATTAGCTGAAAGTTTGGTCAAATAATTTAGAACAAATACAATTTTTTTGTGAATATACTAACTGAACTTTTCAATATGAAACTCAAAAGGGCCAAAGGAAAGGTCACGGGCAGAAGAGAAGGATAGCATTGTGAAAACTACTGTATGCACATTTTAGTTCTCTAAAAGGTTGTGCCACATCAGTCCTCTTTGGTTCACAACCCCAAAGTCCCATTCAGTTGACAAAGAATTCAAGTTACGTTCCTACCAAGTAAATCCATTTCTGTTCATCAGATCCCACTAGAATGGTTGCCTTTAGAAGACCCTAAAAGGAAGCCTTCAGACAAAACGTTATTTTGGTTTTATACTGAGCTAGGAAGGCTTAGAACTGCTATTACGTTTCTATTGCTTGTTATGTCCCCATTGGGGACAAAGGGGACAGGGAAAACAGGGGCACTGATGGGAACCTGGGCCTACTGCCACCACTCTTTATAGATTTAAGGTGTTCTTATTTTGAAAACTTTTATCACAGTGGAGTGATGTTCCACTTCCCACCAGCATGTCCTGCGGCTAGATATTTCCCCCCACCAGCATGTTCTGGGGTTGTGTGTTCCACTTCCTACCAGCATGCCCTGGGGTTATGTGTTTGACCTCTCACCAGCACATCCTGGGTTTGTGTGTTCCACTTCCTACCAGCATGTTCTGGGGTTATGTGTTTGACCTCTCACCAGCACATCCTGGTGTTGTGTGTTCCACTTCCTACCAGCATGCCCTGGGGTTATGTGTTTGACCTCTCACCAGCACATCCTGGGGTTGTTTGTTCCCCTTCCTACCAGCATGTTCTGGGGTTATGTGTTTGACCTCTCACCAGCACATCCTGGGGTTGTGTGTTCCACTTCCTACCAGAATGTTCTGGGGTTGGGTGTTCCACTTGCTACCAGCATGTTCTGGGGTTGTGTGTTCCACTTCCTACCAGCATGTTCTGGGGTTATGTGTTTGACCTCTCACCAGCACATCCTGGGTTTGTGTGTTCCACTTCCTACCAGCATGCCCTGGGGTTATGTGTTTGACCTCTCACCAGCACATCCTGGGGTTGTGTGTTCCACTTCCCACCAGCATGTCCTAGGGAAGTGGTTCTCAACTCCTGTCCTCAGGACACACTAAGGCCCATTTCACATTGGGGCGGGAGCCGCGGGATTCGGCTGCTAGCGGTGCGGTTTTAACCCCCGCTAGCGGCCGAAAAAGGGTTAAGATCCCCCGCAAAACGCAGTCGTAGCGGCGCCTTGCGGCGGTATTGCTGCGGTATTACCGCGGTGTCCCATTGAAATCAATGGGTAGGAGCGGTATAGGAGCGGTGAATACACTGCTCCTATACCGCTCCTATACCGCTCCAAAGATGCTGCTAGCAGGACTTTTTTGACCGTCCTGCTAGCGCACCGCTCCAGTGTGAAAGCCCGCCGGCTTTCACACTGGAGTGAATGGGGACGTTTTTTTCAGGCGGTGTACAGGTGCTATTTTTAGCGCTGTACCACCTGAAAACCGCCCCAGTGTGAAAGGGGCCTAACAGACCAGGTTTGCAAGATAACTGAAATACATCACTGGTGATATCATTTGCTGCCCAGTGATTGCAGTATTCTATTCTGCATCTCCCCAAGGTAATGCATAAAACCTGGCCTGTTATTGGGTCCTGAGGACAGGAGTTGAGAATGAGAACCACTGTCCTAGGGCTATGTCTGCTCAGTTAAGGAGTGTGTTGTTTCTGTTGGCATACTCCCGCATTTTCAACTCATCTCTTTAGTCCCCATCCATATTTTAAATCATAAAGAAAATTTTGAAGAAAAGATGGGTTAAAAAAAATACTCTAAACCTAAAACACATTGCTTTGGAAAACACATGCAAGTTTGGTGTCCATGATTAAGAAATTGTCAAATGTGAAAAAAAAAGACGTAAACAGGTTTTAGTAGCACTTTATTTCCTGAAGTCTGTCAGAGTTTGCTAACAGTTCAACCCCATGATGCTGGAGGAACAGCAAAAAAATATAATGAAACAAACAATGAGCAGCAAAGCCCTTGGAGCAATAACTGGTTATTTCTAACCACAATAGTCGTCATCTACAAGTGTACTCACTTGCTTAATTTAAAGGTAGGTTTCGCTAAACCTTTTTTTTTCTTACTCTTCCTTTGAACTCTTTCATGCTGTGGCACATGAGCCTTTGATAGATAAAAGGGTACATGCAGACTTCTGGGAACTGAAGAAAAAATCGCAGGAGACCAGTACATGCTGTCAAATACACCTTACAGTGGACCTAATGAGATCATCACATTCAGTTAAAAAAAACGAGACTTTATTATCTTAAAATTTCCATCACCCCAAGTGCGTCAGTTCACCGCAACATTGTTACCCTATGTTAGAGGGAACTCCTCTACATGAAAAGGTTATCCCATACACTTGATGACTATACTCCTCGTATTTCTGTATCCTCCAAGTAGGTTACCAAAGTGAACTACTGTAATAACATCCACAGGGCTTTTTTTCTCAGAGAATAGGTGCAGGAACCCAACCATGCCCGCCAAACACACACATACCTGCCAAATGGCATCAACTAGTAGCTCTTCCCTCTGCATACAAACTCTCCCTCGTCTTCTTCCCCCTCTTTAAAAGCTCCACCATCTTCCACGTATCTTACCTTTGTTGCAATATTAAGCTGAAGCACCCATCCGGCTGTAGTACCTCCCAGCATACTAAACTATATGTAGCGCCATAACCCCTGGGGGCGGCTGGATTTCTCTGGGCTTAAAAATTACCTCCTCCGCCTTGTAGCTTGTCATTCTTGTCTAGGGGTTCCCAGGGTTGATACCCAGTAACTCGCACTTTTATTCCTTTTTAGGATTTTTATTTGCTTAAAACGTTGAACAGAAACACAGTCTCTCAGTTGGGAATAGAGGGTAAGGGTATAGAAGCTCAGGCACTTGGAACTGCTGACATTCAATAAATGTCTCTCTAGAAGATCCAGGGAGTAGCCACTTGCAACTGGATAACTCAACTGTTGGATAAATCCTTGTTTGTAGATCTAGCAGCCAACAAGTGATTTTAGCTTAGCAAAGTCTCTGCCACAGACTTGGTTGTGAAACTTTAAATGAACGCAAAGTCTCTCACAGGAACTTAAGTGCAACTGAAGGATGGGTTAGGAACTTTTCTTACAGTACCAGTATCTTGCAGCCGGTCCGGCGATACCGTAGGAAATGCGGATTCAGTTAGTGTCCATACAGCTCAGCTTCCAGGCTCTTACCGAGCAGCCAGCCTTGTGCGTGGCCCTCCTCCGAAGAGTCCTCCCCTGGTCGCATGTAGATTTTCTGTGCCTCTCCAAACATGAGATGGCACCGGAACACTTTTTAGAATCCTCCTTCAGTTACTGTGCCTGGAACTAGCCAGTTCCGAGGCTCGGAAACGGATGGATCCGCACCCCAGGCCATGTGGGCCTCTGGGGGCTGGTCAGGAGGACCAGGACCCTGGAGTCAGCAACAACTTCTGGACCAGAATGGACCCCAGGCCAGAACAAAACCACGTGACTTCAGCACCTTAAGTACCCTCTCCCGGAATACACACTGGCACAAACGCGCCCACTGGTTTGCTCTGAGCAGAGATTGGTACCCAATGCGTCCAACCAGACTGCGTTTTAAGGCCTGTCACAGGTGCACACCCCACCTATGAACAGGCAGAACCTCAATACAGTCCAGCCAAACTGATGCCAAAGCATAACCTAGAGCAATTAACCCCAAAACAAAACTATGGTTTTGAGCAAAAACTAAATTTACATACATAGCGTGTACTTTAGAAAAGTACCAGCGCTACATATACTACAGTCATTTACAAGGGAGATCGTGCAGTAGGAGCATCAACAGCTGGTCACCAGGGAAAAAAATGGAGACCACAGAGGGTGCAACCTTCCAACGCGCCCTCTCCCGCCGATGACTGCACTGAACCCTGGGCACCTATTCTGTATCTCCCTTGTCCCTGTCCTGCACTCAGTGGGATCTACTCAGGAGCTGTGGGAGCTACTAGGAGATAAGATATCACTTGTAAACACAGAAGCTGGACTGTTACCAAGTGATAGTGGTGAGCAGGGAGCATAAGACCTGAGCCAGAGGTGGTGGAACTGAGTTCACCCCTAGTTCCTGGTGAAAAAAAGCCCTAAACATCCATAACGTAAGATTACGAAGGGATTCTTCTTGTTAAAAAAAAAAAAAAAAGATTACAAAGGGAAGTGTCAAACGATGTTTGCATTTTATGGCAGCTGAACATTTAAGAAAAACATTATGGATTCAGCAAGATAAATAGTGCAGTGCAGTTTGGAAAGATCATTTCATCCAAACTCAAGGCAACCAAAGAGTACTACACATATTCCATTAAAATGGATGATAAATAGAATGGTTCAGAACAATCTGCCCTTCATCAGGTTATTTAATGAAATAGGCACACCCCAGGAGATGTTAGTAGCTTTTTTTTTTTTTTTTTTTAATCTTAACAATTGCTGGGCAATTTTTTGTACTAAACATTTGACGGGTTGTAAAGATATGGCTTAGGTCTTTATTTAAAAACACCCTTTTTTTGTAATAGATAAAAGGAACGTGATTTATTCCAGGATTGCTGTATGACCAAGCATGAATTTTAAAAAGTTTCCATTAAGTTCAACCAACTTCTTCCCCCCAAAAGAACAGTTTGCAGCCTCTGAACTCTTAGACTGTCAAGTCCTGGGTGCGAGGCCGGATTGCTGAGACGGCGCCCCTTGCGGCTAAGTGCAGCGTACCCCTGGGAGTGAGACAGGGGGTACGGTGCCCAAAGGTGCTGCTGCTGGGTAGCAGAGGGCAGCTGAGGTGCACTGGATAAGCTGATTGGGCAACTGTGCGAAGAGAGGTCCTAGGTATGGAGCAGTGGAGAAAACCAGGAACAGAGTCAATAGCCAGATGCGCTTCTGGAAGAATGGTCAAACATTCCCATAGACACACTCCTAAACCTTGTGGACAGCCTCAGGGACGATCCGTCCCGGGGTGCACGGGGTGCAGTGCACCCAGGCGCCACAGAGGTGGGGGCGCTGGAGCGCCAGAGTGCTCCGCTCCCTCCTCCTCTCCTTGTCCTCCGTAGGCGGCGCGGCTCTCTCCGCCTGTCACAGCCGCGGCCGCGCAGTGACGCCACGGGGGGGGGGGGCGCTCCGTGGCCGAGCCCGACTTGTTTAGAACAGAGCGTGTGTGATGCTGGTGCTGGTGGGCAGGAGGCGGAAGTTAAACACAGGAGGAGTCCTGTGTTTAACTTCCGCCTTCTGCCCACCAGCACCAGCATCACACACGCTCTGTTCTCCACCCGGGCGGCGCGGCTGCACACTGTCCTCTCCAGCTGCCGCCCGGGTGGTTTTAATTAGCCTAGTGGTGGGGGGTGGTTTGTCTAGGGGGGGTCTATACCAATGTGGGGGGGGTGGTTTGTCCTGGGGGGGTCTATACTAATGTGGGGGGGGGTTTGTCTAGGGGGGGTCTATACCAATGTGGGGGGTGGTTTGTCCTGGGGGGGTCTATACTAATGTGGGGGGGGGTTTGTCTAGGGGGGGTCTATACCATTGTGGGGGGGTGGTTTGTCCTGGGGGGGTCTATACTAATGTGGGGGGGGTCTATACTAATGTGGGGGGGGGGGGGTTGTCCTGGGGGGGTCTATACTAATGTGGGGGGGGGGGTTTGTCCTGGGGGGTCTATACTAATGTGGGGGGGGTTGTCCTGGGGGGGGGTCTATACTAATGTGGGGGGTGGTTTGTCTTGGGGGGGTCTATACTAATGTGGGGGGTGGTTTGTCCTAGGGAGTCTATTAATGTAGGGGGGTTTGTCCTGGGGGGTGTATACTAATGTGGGGGGGTTTGTCCTGGGGGGGTCTATACTAATGTGGGGGGGGGGTTTGTCCTGGGGGGTGTATACTAATGTGGGGGGGGGGTGGTTTGTCCTGGGGTGGTCTATACCAATGTGGGGTGGGGGGGTTTGTCCTGGGGGGTCTATACTAATGTGGGGGGGTGGTTTGTCCTGGGGGGGTCTATACTAATGTGGGGGGGGGGGTTGTCCTGGGGGGTCTATACTAATGTGGGGGGGGGGTTTGTCCTGGGGGGGTCTATACTAATGTGGGGGGGGGTTTGTCCTGGGGGGTCTATACTAATGTGGGGGGGTTTTGTCCTGGGGGGTCTATACTAATGTGGGGGGGTGGTTTGTCCTGGGGGGGTCTATACTAATGTGGGGGGGGGGTTCGTCCTAGGGGGTCTACTAATGTGGGGGGTTTGTCCTGGGGGGGTCTATACTAATGTGGGGGGGTTTGTCCTGGGGGGGTCTATACTAATGTGGGGGGGTGGTTTGTCCTGGGGGGTCTATTCCAATGTGGGGGGTGGTTTGTCCTGGGGGTCTATATTAATGTAGGGGGGGTTGTCCTGGGGGTCTATACTAATGTATGGGGGCTGGTTTGTCCTGGGGGGTCTATACTAATGTGGGGAGTGGTTCGTCCTGGGGGGTCTATACTAATGTGGGGGGGTGGTTTGTCCTGGGGGGTCTATACTAATGTGGGGGGGTGGTTCGGCCTGGGGGGTCTATACTAATGTGGGGGGTGGTTTGTCCTGGGGGGGTCTATACTAATGTGGGGGGTTCGTCCTGGGGGGGTCTATACTAATGTGGGGGGGTGGTTTGTCCTGAGGGGGTCTATACTAATGTGGGGGGGTGGTTTGTCCTGGGGGTCTATACTAATGTGGGTGGCGGGGCTGGTTTGTCCTGGGGGTTTATACTAATGTAGGGGGGGGGGTTTGTCCTGGGGGTCTATACTAATGGGGGGGGGTTGTCCTGGGGGGGGCTATACTAATGTGGGGGGGGTCTGTACTAATGTGGGGGGGGGTTGTCCTGGGGGGTCTATACTAATGGAGGGGGTGGTTTGTCCTGGGGGATCTGTACTAATGGAGGGGGTGGTTTGTTCTGGGGGGTCTGTACTAATGGAGGGGGGGTGGATTGTTCTGGGGGGTTTGTACTAATGGAGGGGGGGAAGGTTTGTCCTGAGGGGGGTCTATACTGATAAAGGGGGGTGTTTTGTCCTGGGGGTCTATACTGATGGGGGGGTCTGTACTGAGGGAGGTATTTATACTTAGTGAAGGGTCTGCACTGACGGAGGGGGGGGGTCTATGCTTAATGGAGTGGGGTCTGTACTGAGGGACGACTATAGTTGGTGGAGGGGGTGATACCATGTTTTACTGCACCAGGTGACACCAACCCTAGTGATGCCACTGCAGCGGCGGGCTCTTATTTCCCCTCTCCTCCTCGTGCGCTGCTGTACTAATGAGCGGGGCACTATGTTTCTTCCCCCGCCTTCATAACGGCTAGGGAAGAAAAAACAAAGGAGCAAAGAAAAGGATTGTGGGACATGTGGTTCCAAGGACTGGCAGCCCCACTGTAACACGGAAACTGCAGCCCACACAGCATGCGCCGCTGAATGGGAGAGAGAAAGCCAGGAGCCCGGGGAAGCTTTCAGGGAAGGGCACCCAGGACTCCAGAGGGAGAGGGCAGTGCTGAGAGAACACCATCAGAGAGAAAAAGCCACACAGCCTGGCACCATCCCTGGTGGAGTCATTGCAGGAATACAGATCTGGGCTCTACCCAGCGGAGTCGCCAAGGGCAATTCAGAGTGAGCTGACTCCTGATCCGAGGAACTGTTGTTGCTGTATCGCTGGGTCAGGTGAGAGGGCCGATCGACCATTATTTACTACCATCTCTTGTAACATGTCTGCAGTCTCTGACCATCTCTTGTAACATGTCTGCAGTCTCTGACCATCTCCTGTATTGTGTGCAGCCTGACCGTCTCCTGTACTATGATTGCAGTCTCTGACCGTCTCTAGTATCATGTCTACAGTCTCTGACCATCTCCTGTACTATGTCTGGGGGCTCTTTCTAATAGACTCTCTAACAGAAGCCCCCTCTGTGTGCATCAGAGAGACTCCCCTCCAGGTCTCATTAGTGTACGCTCTTCCTGTATTTTATTTATTGGTAAAAGATCATGGGAGGATCCCAGGGTAACGAAGACTTCTGACGGGAACATCTCTGTGTTGAAGTCGTTGTCATAGAAACATTTGTAAAGGGGAGGAGTTGGTAAGATGACCACGCCCACGTGGGGGCGCCAGAAATATTTCTGCACCCAGGCGTCTGTGACCCTAGGATCGGCCCTGGACAGCCTTCCCAGAAGAGTTGAAGCTGTTATAATTGCAAAGGGTGGGCCAACTCAATATTGAACCCTACGGACTAAGACTGGGATGCCATTAAAGTTCATGTGTGTGTAAAGGCAGGCGTCCCAATAATTTTGTGTTTTACTTACAATATGTATTTACTTGCCTTGGCTTTCAAAATGCACAGAAGTACAACTATATTACTAAAGTATAGAACCCCAAGTCTGCCTAAAAAAAAAAACATCTTATTTACTTCTCATGTAAACAAGCCTGCCAATCGCCCTGCCAGTCAACACGCAGAGAACACAATTTTCCCATCCTAAAAGAGAGAGTGTCTCTTTGGTTAGTCCTCCTTAGAAGTGACATGACTGTAGTTAATGAGTGACGAGCACCTCAACTTGCTAAAGCAAATAAATAATGTGCTTCAGCTCCAAATCTAGAATGTCAGGCTATAGATTGCTTTTGTAAGGTTTCACTTCCCTGCCAATTCACATCATTCGTCTCATGTATATTATTCCGCAGAATCTAGAAATGGCAAAATTTTGCTCAGTAAACAGTTTTTAGTCTTTTGAAGACTTGTTTTCCACGGAGATCGCTGATCTGTTGCCATGGATAGAGGCAAAAAAATATATGGAGCTTGCATTCTTATGCCCCGTACACACGAGCGGATTTTCCGCCGGAAAAATTTTGGCTGGTTTTTCCAACGGAATTCGGCTCAAGCTTGGCTTGCATACACACGGTCACACAAAAGTTCTCTGAACTTTTAGACCATCAAGAACGCGGTGACGTACAACACTACGACGAGCCAAATGAAGTTCAATGCTTCCGAGCATGCGTCAAATTGTTTCCGAGCATGCGCGTCGGAATTGGTACAGACGATCGGAATTTCCGATGGAAACTTTTTCATTGCTTTTCATACAATTGCTCAGCAGTGATACAGATTCCATTGTCAGACATGCACAAAAAAAATTAATAAAATTGGATATGAAATCTAAAGGAAGCATGGAACCGCATGAAAGCAGAAAATTGAAAACTGAAAAATACTGATACATTTTACATTGATGATGCAACATGAGAACTCAATGAAAATATTCTATAGTTTCCATTTAATCACTGAACCTGGTCTGGTGGAAGTATATAATGCGTGGAAGCCCTAAGCAAACCAAATTCCCCTGCTGGGATGTAAAATACCATTATATAATATTCACTGAAGGAGAATATTGACTGGTGTAATGAACCACAGGCAGCTTTTGTTACGTTTTCTTCCATTGTATTAGCTCAGTGAAAATTGAGAGGTAATATTCTTAGATATTGGAAATGTACACCAAAAAGAGACCACTTATTAACTTGAGAAAGTGTGAAATTAAAGGCTACTCTAAGCTGTGTGTAAAGGAAAGTGCAGCGCTAAAATATGTGAACAGGTGTGATACCCATTAACCAAAAAAATTCAGTATTCAAAAAGGAAGGACAATGAAATGTACTCCTTAAGATGAACAAATTGTAAACACAAATGTCCAATATATAAAAAATAATAAGTGCAAATAAACAAAATGTCCCAAAGTGATAAAATGAAGATGGCGTCAAGCCAAGGTGATCTTGGACTGAATCCTCTGGTACACACTTTAAAGACAGATGGAAATGGATGTGCGCTTACCGGAACTGGTGGACTCCCTGTCAGCAACAGGGAGTCAAACAGGCATGGAAAGGCTCCAAGCGACCAGCAGACTCGACATTCCAGGGTAGACAGATGGACTCCGTAGAACTACTCGCAACCATACTACTCGCATATGCCCCAGTTGAAGTCTACTGGGCGAGGTCATAGTCATTCCCACACTGCTTTTTAAATGTGATCACTTTTATTCTTTTGTTTTATACTGGTTTTTGTCAATAAAAACCTGCCCGTTTGATCTACACCATTGGAGTCCCCTCCTTGTTTTTTCTTTCTTTCCAATATATGGTTTGAAATATTTTTGGGGAGCATCCTACGAGAGCCTTCGCCACATCACAAGTGGTGATCCAGTACTGGCTCGGTTTATTCCATCCGTTGAGTGGCCATCAGGAAGTTCCAGTTTCCGTCTTACCAGTGCCGGTCCAGGTTCCATCCAAGTCATCCATGTTCCGACCATCTGCATCGGGTCTGTGAGGTTTGCGAGTAGTCCCACGGAGTCCATCTGTCTACCCTGGAATGTCGAGTCTGCTGGTCGCTTGGAGCCTTTCCATGCCTGTTTGACTCCCTGTTGCTGACAGGGAGTCCACCAGTTCCGGTAAGCGCACATCTATTTCCATCTGTCTTTAAAGTATGTACCAGAGGATTCAGTCCAAGATCACCTTGGCTTGACGCCATCTTCATTTTATCACTTTGGGACATTTTGTTTATTTGCACTTATTATTTTTTATATATTGGACATTTGTGTTTACAATTTGTTCATCTTAAGGAGTACATTTCATTGTCCTTCCTTTTTGAATACAGAATTTTTTTTTCGGTTTATGGGTATCACACCTGTTCACATATTTTAGCGCTGCACTTTCCTTTACGCTGTCTATTGAATTTTTGTCACATTCTAGCGCAGCTGCTTTATTTTGCTTTTGATTGTTTTTGAGTTTAGCGCCATCATTTTTTCCATTCACAATACTCTAAGCTATGAAGAAATAATCTTTAATGTAAAGACAATTGGTGCAGCATGATTGTAAATGACCATTGAAACTACAATTTTTTTAAACTGCCCTTGAAGTAAATCTGTCACCTTCGCAATTCCAAATGGACCCTAGGTTATAAAAAAAATATTCCAAGCTCTGAACATTTCACGGCGCTCTGTTCAATCCATCATCCGAAAAATGGAAAGAGTATGGTACAACTGCAAACCTATCAAGACATGGCCGTCCACCTAAACTGACCGGCCGGGCAAGGAGAGCATTCATCAGAGAAGAGCCAAGAGGCCCATGGTAACTCTGGAGGAGCTGCAGAGATCCACAGCTCAGGTGGGAGAATCTGTCCACAGGACAACTATTAGTCGTGCACTCCACAAATCTGGCCTTCATGGAAGAGTGGCAAAAAGAAAGACATTGTTGAAAGAAAGAAATCTCGATTGTAATTTGTGAGAAGCCATGTGGAGGACACAGCAAACGTGTGGAAGAAGGAGCTCTGGTCAGATAAGACCAACATTTTACTTTTTTTGCCTAAAAGCAAAACTCTATGTGTGGCGGAAAACTAATACTGCACATCACCCCGAACACACCATCCCCACTGTGAAACATGATGGTAGGCTGCATTTGATGGGAGCTGGCGAGGCTGCATTTAAAGGGAGCTGGTGAGGCTGCATTTGATGGGAGCTGGTGAGGCTGCATTTAATGGGAGCTGGGGAGGCTGCATTTGATGGGAGCTGGTGAGGCTGCGTTTGATGGGAGCTGGCGAGGCTGCATTTGATGGGCGCTGGCGAGGCTGCATTTGATGGGAGCTGGCGAGGCTGCATTTGATGGGAGCTGGCGAGGCTGCATTTGATGGGAGCTGGCGAGGCTGCATTTGATGGGAGCTGGTGAGGCTGCATTTGATGGGAGCTGGCGAGACTGCATTTAAAGGGAGCTGGCGAGGCTGCATTTGATGGGAGCTGGTGAGGCTGCATTTGATGGGAGCTGGTGAGGCTGCATTTGATGGGCGCTGGCGAGGCTGCATTTGATGGGAGCTGGCGAGGCTGTATTTGATGGGAGCTGGTGAGGCTGCATTTGATGGGAGCTGGTGAGGCTGCATTTGATGGGCGCTGGTGAGGCTGCATTTGATGGGCGCTGGTGAGGCTGCATTTGATGGGTGCTGTGGAGGCTGCATTTGATGGGAGCTGGCGAGGCTGCATTTGATGGGAGCTGGCGAGGCTGTATTTGATGGGCACTAAGGAGGCTGCATTTGATGGGCGCTGGCCAGGCTGCATTTGATGGGAGCTGGCGAGGCTGCATTTGATGGGAGCTGGGGAGGCTGCATTTGATGGATGCTGGCCAGGCTGCATTTGATGGGAGCTGGCGAGGCTGCATTTGATGGGTGCTGGCGAGGCTGCATTTGATGGGCGCTGGCGAGGCTGCATTTGATGGGAGCTGGCGAGGCTGCATTTGATGGGAGCTGGCGAGGCTGCATTTGATGGGAGCTGGCGAGGCTGCATTTGATGGGCGCTGGTGAGGCTGCATTGGATGGGAGCTGGTGAGGCTGCATTTGATGGGAGCTGGTGAGGCTGCATTTGATGGGTGCATTTGATGGGAGCTGGTGCCAATGGCGCCGGATTTAAAAAAATATGCGGTATTCAGATACATCGTTTTCAGTGATCTGAATACTTTGAAGTGCAAAGGAAGGATTTGAGGTCTTTTAGACCCCCGATCCCTCCATAAAGAGTACCTGTCACCACCTATTAAAAAAGGAAAAGGAAATCAAAACAACGAAAATACGAAATAACAAAAATTCTGCTGATCGAGAATTCGAAAGAACGAATATTAGTTCTGATTCTGAAATATTCCATCCAGAGTCCAGATAGGGTGTGGTTGGGTCGGAGGCACTGTGTTTTGGTGGATTTTTGAGTTAAGTTCTGACTTGTGAGAGAGAAATTCTTTGTTTCTTAAACATGTAAATAGCATACACATTATGTAAAATTATGAATTATGCTCCGATTACGAATCTACGAAAACAATGTTACAAAAGTACGAATAAATCAATCTTACGAAAGTACGAATGTAATTAAATCTACGAAAATACGAATTTAGAATCAACGAAAATTAGATTAACGGAAATACGAATCTTTTTAAATCAACGAAAATATAGCTCTTTCCGAAAATACGAATGCGTCCGAATACGAAATATAACGAAAATACGAATTTCGAATAAACAAAAATTAGACTAACAGAAAAACGAATCAACGAAAAAATAACTCTTACGAAAATACGAACGAGTCCGAATACGAACACCGACGACTTACGAAATTACGAATCGTTACGAATCAACGGAAACTAAACGAAACTCATTTTTCTATTGTGCACATGTCTATAAATTAGTCAGCAGAGAGGACAACAGTATAAGCTGCCAATGTATGTCTCTTACTGCAAAATCTCTAGATCCAGCATCACCAGGAGCCCTTGCAAAACTGCTATGCAAATATCAACATTCTCTAAGTCACTATTTGCTATGCATAGACAACCTTCCTGCTCCCCATGCTCCCCATGTAAAAAACATGGGCCCTACTGTGTTGTTACTTAGACACTGATCATTGCATTGTGGGCTGGGGACAGGACAGCCCATGGAGAGGCTGTCGGGGGGGGGGGGGGGGGGGGAGCACACTAGCCGGTATTGCGTTCGGAGATTCTTGCAGCTTATGCTATCAGCTGCCTGCTGCTGCAGTAAGTTTTTTTCTGGTTCTAATTTTCCCACAGGTTTGTTTTAATTATTTTCTCTCATCTCTATTGCTTACCATGAATATACATTATACATATTTAATTTTCTTTTAAACCTTTTGAGTTATTCTGTATAATTTCATGTATTTTGTGCAGAATCGTAATGTTCCAAAACAATAATTTGCATACACTGTTACATATAGTTCTCCATTAGAAAACTGCATTATCAGAACAATCTGCAATAATAATGGAACATTTTTTTATTTTTATTTTTTTAAATAAGCATTTTCTTTTTAAACTGAAATTAAAAGTTTACATAAACAGCGGTTACATCACAATGTTTTATTTAATAGGCAACTTAGGTTGACATTTTCGTATTTGTAAAAAAAAACTAAAAAAAAACCCATCCAAGAGAGTAATGAATGTAAGATTTGTGTTTTGATGTTATTTTTCCCCCAAAGAGAAACCCTTGAAGGGAAGGAGGCATGCTAAATTTAGAAGTGAGTCTGATTCTAAAATATAAATGTACATAATTTTCAGAAGTATTTTGGAACCCTGACTGAATGAAGCAATCAAGCTTTTTTTTTTTGAAAGCTTGAACACATTAATTTTACGTGGAAGAAAATAAATTATCGTATTAAGTACTGGTACAAGGTGGCCCACGTCTTCCTGCCATTAGGGTAAACGAAAAGCACTGCTGACATATTCCTTAATCTCAGATGGAACATGTCACCAAGAAAAGAGAACTTACACATGAAGCAGCTCATTCATTTATTCAGAGGTGGCTCAGTGCAGGACACACTTCTCACTGGGCAGATCAGTCACCTGGCAGCCGCCCGCAGAGGAGCCCGGGGAGGAGAAGCACATCGCCTGGAAAGGGGCATGACCAGCAAGGGAGGGGGCGGGACCAGCGCACAAGGGGGCAGGTCCACTACGGGGAAGGGAACTCCCCACTGACAGCTGAAACATCATTGGTTGTCAAGGACACGGCGGCCCCGCTCCTTAACCACTTCAGCCCCAGAAGATTTTACGCCCTTCCTGATCAGAGCACTTTTTTGCGATTCGGCACCAGTGTTGGTCATCTTACTTTAAAAAAGTAATTAGTTAAGTTACAAATTACTTCTCCCAAAAAGTAATTGCGTTAGTAACTCAGTTACTACATTGGAAAAGTAATTAGTTACTAAGCAAAGTAACTGTGACTTTTTTTTTTAATATTCTATACGTGTAACTAAGGGGCGGGTCTAGTATTACTGTAACCAAGGGGCGCATTTATTATTATTGTTATATATCGTGTAACCAAGGGGCTGTTCTATTATTACTCTAACCAAGGGGCAGATCTGTTATAGCGTGTAAGCAAGGGGCGGGTCTATTAGTATTATATGGTGTAAGGGGCGGATGGCCACAGAAGAGGGCGAATGTTAAATTAATGGGCAGAGCTCGATATATAACAATAATAATAAATGCGCCCCTTAGTTACTGTAATACTAGACCCGCCCCTTAGTTACACGATAGACGCCCCTTGCAGAGTAGCACGAGCATCAGGAGCGTGCGGCATCGCCTCGTACAATTACATGTTAACTGCGCCTGCGTGGTGTAGAGTTCACTCAGAGCTGTTTAGGTTCGGCAATTTTCGTAAGCTCTGCAGTTTTTCGCATTGCGCAAGCGCTGTGCCTGCGCAGTACAGGGGGTCCTTATCCGGCGGGGGAACTTTTTCGGCAGGACACCGGAATTACACCATCTACCGCCATCTAGTGGCGGTAGATGTAATTGGGGTAATTCTGCCCAAGTAATGGGAACTGAGTTACCATGAGGGGAAAAGTAATCAGTTCGATTACTCGTTACCCTCTAAAGAAACTGCGTTAGGTAACTCAGTTTATTTTAACTCAGTTATTTACATCACTGTTCGGCACTGCGTGGCTTTAACTGACAATTGCGCAGTCGTGCGACGTTGTACCCAAACAAAATTGATGTCCTTTTTTTCCCACAAATAGAGCTTTCTTTTGGTGGTATTTGATCGCCTCTGCGGTCTTTAGTTTTTGCGCTATACACAAAAAAAAGAGCGTAAATTTTGAAAAAAAAAACACATTTTGTACTTTTTGCTATAATAAATTTTTTTTTTAAAAAAAGCTAATTTTTCTCAGTTTAGGCCGATACGTATTCTTCTACACATTTTTGGTAATACAAATCGCAAAAAGCATATATTGATTGGTTTGCGCAAAAGTTATAGCGTCTACAAAATAGGGGAAAGATTTATAGCATTTTTTATTATTATTATTATTTTTTTTTACTAGTAATGGCGACGATCTGAGATTTTTATCATGACTGCAACATTATGGCGGACGCATCGGACAATTTTGACACATTTTTAGGACCATTGTCATTAATACAGCGATCAGTGCTATAAAAATGCACTGATTACTGTAAAAATTTCACTGGCAGGGAAAGGGTTAACACTAGGGGGCGATCAAGGGGTTAAGTGTGTTCTAACTGGAAGGGGGGATGGGACTGACTAGAGGAGATGACAGATTGCAGTTCAAACTTTGTATAAACAGATGATCTGTCACTTCTCCCCTCAGAGAACTGGGATTGTTTGCAGACAGAGATCCCGGTTCTCGCCGTGTCACGAGCAATCCCGGGTTCCCCGGCGGTCATCGAGACCGGCGGGCACTTGCATCAGCTCCGGGGGCTAGCAGCGGGCCTGCGCGCCCCTAGTGGCCGCCAAAGGAAGCGATGTAACATAACGTTGATTCACCTGCCTGTGCCACTCTGCTGCAGTAAAACTGCGGCAGATGGTCGGGAATCGGTTAACCACCAATAAATGCCTACATTCTTTTGTATACATTTCACCTGTCAGTGGGGTAACCCTGCTGACAGATGAAAGAACCGAACGTGAAGGTATCGGTTTTAGGTATCGGAGCATTTGCATGAGTACCGATACTCGTGCAAATGCTTAGTATCGTAACTGATACCGATTAGACATGTGCACACTGAAATATTTTGTTTCGGAATTTCCTTTTCATCCAAAAAATACATTTATTTAGTTACTCCCGAAATTAGTTTTTATTTATAAAATGCATTCATTCGAAAATCCGAAATAATTAAGGTCGAATCTGTCATTGAAGGCTTATTGTGTCTGTCGAATGTTCTAAGAAGATTCGACGGAGCAGCTAAACTGTACGACGCCGCAATCCTACATTTCCGGTCAAATGTTCCGCCTACAAGCTAAAGTAGAACTTTAATGTTGTATGACACTAGTAATAATTATATTTATTAATTATTATTACTAGTCAACCAACATTAGAATTCTTCTATAGCCTATGGGCGGAGCATTTGACCATAAATGTGCGCTCGCGCCGACTGCTTCGTCGAATCCTTATGTCGAATCTTTTCTCTCTATGTAGAATAATCTTGGACTAATAGAGTTAGGTTAGGCACATTCAAACTTTTTTGATATTGTCTCTATAGTGTTGAATCTTTTCTCTCTGTTGAATCTTTTCTCTCTGTCGAATCATTTCTCTCTATAGCCTATGGGTGGAGAATTTGACCATAAATGTCCGGTGACTGCTTCGTCGAATCTTCATGTTGAATCTTTTCTCTCCATGTAGAATAATCTTGGACTAATAGAGCTAAGGTTAGTCACATTCAACCACAGATTCGATGGACACAGATCGCTATTGTCAGCGTCATGTCGAATCTCCTATCTATATCGAACTGTTGTCACAAGGAAAACGAAAATGAAGCATTTGTTTATGTCGGATCTTTCGGTTTTCGGATTCTGCACATTCGTTATCGTTTGTTAAAACGATAACGATAATACCCGAAATTCGGAGTGAAAATGCTTTCGGACGAAAACTAATGCACATGTCTAATACCGATACCAGTATTGGTGCAACCCTAGTAATAACATTTTTGAATATGGCCTCCTGGGGGATCAGGAAGGATTATTTTCCCTGATGGAGCAAATTGGATCATGCTTTTACTAGGGTCTTTCTATGGATCAAAATTGGGTAGGATTTTGTATATGAAGGTTTTTCATTTTGTTTTTTTTTTGTTTTGTTTTTTTTCCTTTTGTTGAATTAGATGGTCTTTTTTTCAAGCTGAATAACCATGTAACTAACTATGTAGTTCCAAAGTATAAATAAAAAGACTAATCCTTTTCATGGTACTTTGCAGTCCCAGAATTGTGCACATGCCACCCAGTGTAATGCCCCGTACACACGGTTGGAAATTCCGACCACAAAATCCGTCTGATTTTTTCCGACGGATTTTGTCCGACACTGGTGTTGCATACACACGGTCGGACAAAGTTGTTGGAAAATCCGATCATCCTGAACGTGGTGACGTTCGTTGCGTACGACGGGACTACGTAGAGGCTAGTAGCCAATAGCTTTGGTCTTGTAATGTGATCTGAGCATGCGTGGCACTTTGTCCGTCGGAATTCGCTAGACACGATCGGAAAAAGTCCGATAGGACTTTGTTGTCGGAAAATTTGAGAGCAGGAGATAAAGCTTTGTCCGTCGGAAAATCCGACGGAAAAAGTCCGATGGAGCCTACACACATTTCCGACAACATTGTCCGATAGGACATTTTCCGTCGGAAAATCTGACCGTGTGTATGGGGCATAAGAGGAGCTGAAACCAATTGGTGTCCTTCTGCTGAAAAAATGGGGTTGATTTACTAAAGGCTGTTCAAGGGGAGTTGACCTTCCATCTAATTATGTGCAAGCACATTTTTTTATTTATTTTCTTATCATCTTTGCAAATGATCAGACATTTTTTGTAAAGTGAATCTTAACCAGATTCACTGATCTAAAGAATAATTCCCTTGGAAAGTGAACCGCATATTTGCCCTAATAAATCAACCCTAATGAGTCCTGTCTCGTGTACATCTCCTCAGTTCCTCAATAATTGTGTATCGGTATACATTTACCTGTCTGGTTTCTAGCAAATTAGCGCATATAGGGCCATTAATAATGGCAATCAATGTTTTTTTTTCCAGCCTCTATTATTAGTTTCACATCACACAACCTTGATACTTTACAGCAATAATCCACATTCTATGTAAATGAGATGCTGACAATGGACTGAGGTGGGATGCAAGTATATAGCTGCGATCATAAGATATTGAGTTTGAGTATAGACCGCTAATAATATTGTACACGGGTAGAAAACGGAACAATATTGTAGAACACTTGTGGACGTTGTGAAATCATTTTGCTCCCTGGAATGTTGGCATATATGATTGTCTCTTCAGAAACTGACTTTGCTTAATGAAAATCCCACCAATGATGTGTAAATAACAGACCTACTGAGAATATTCCCCCCCCCCCCCCACGTTACTACTATACAACATCAAATATCCATTGCTCTTCAATTATTTAGACATAAAATGCCGGCGTATCTGTTTCTCATATAACAAGAGCTCAGTCTTTTTTTTTTTTTTTTTTCATTTAACACAATTCTCTCATGTAAGCACATAAACTTATTGACAGTGATATATGTATTTACTACAGTGCCGTCAATTACAGTATACATGTTCATCTTTCAACTTACCCTTCAATTTTTTTTGTTTGCTTCAAAACAATAATAGACACCAAAGATAAGAATCAGGGTAGGCATGCCCAAACTGAAAACAAATGTTCCACAATGTGACTGTTGCTTTTGCAATGATGGAAAATAGTTTTTTTATCAGTGGTCTTTCAATAGGGGTGGGGTCGCCACTTGGAGGGTGCCCCAATACGGCTGCCGGGCATCATGGAGAATTACTATGGTGTGTTTTGTGCTGGGACATTTACTCCATTCCAGAACCAGGCACTGAAAGAAGCCAAAATGGGGTGGAGTGATCTTCACCTAACACCAGTTTTATGCCGCGTACACACGACCGGATTTTTCGACGGACTAGGTCCGACGGTCTTCCCGACGGACTTTCGGCTGAGTTCCGATGGACTTTCGGCTGAGTTCCGACGGACTTTCGGCTGAGTTCCGACGGACTTTCGGCTGAGTTCCGACGGACTTTCGGCTGAGTTCCGACGGACTTTCGGCTGAGTTCCGATGGACTTTCGGCTGAGTTCCGACCAGAGGCGGCTCTCTAATTAGGCAAATTAGGCGGTCGCCTAAGGCCTCACACTTCTAGGGGCCTCACGGCCGCCTAATTCGCCTGATGTGTGTGTTACAGTTGAATGGAATATCATGCAACTTATACAGTTAATTTCTATCTCCTTAATTATTTTTCCCATTTTGGGCATGAGTGGGGCCTCATGTCTAAGATTTGCCTAAGGCCTCACTAAGCCTAGAGCCGCCTCTGGTTCCGACGGACTTTCGGCTGAGTTCCGACGGACTTTCGGCTGAGTTCCGACGGACTTTCGGCTGAGTTCCGACGGACTTTCGGCTGAGTTCCGATGGACTTTCGGCTGAGTTCCGACCAGAGGCGGCTCTCTAATTAGGCAAATTAGGCGGTCGCCTAAGGCCTCACACTTCTAGGGGCCTCACGGCCGCCTAATTCGCCTGATGTGTGTGTTACAGTTGAATGGAATATCATGCAACTTATACAGTTAATTTCTATCTCCTTAATTATTTTTCCCATTTTGGGCATGAGTGGGGCCTCATGTCTAAGATTTGCCTAAGGCCTCACTAAGCCTAGAGCCGCCTCTGGTTCCGACGGACTTTCGGCTGAGTTCCGACGGACTTTCGGCTGAGTTCCGACGGACTTTCGGCTGAGTTCCGACGGACTTTCGGCTGAGTTCCGACGGACTTTCGGCTGAGTTCCGACGGACTTTCGGCTGAGTTCCGACGGACTTTCGGCTGAGTTCCGACGGACTTTCGGCTGAGTTCCGACGGACTTTCCGAATGAACGGACTAGAATAAGGAAGTTCGTAGCCAATAGCTGCCCTAGCGTCATTTATTTTGTCCGTCATACTAGCATACTTTCGAACGGATTTCTCGATAGGAACTGGGTCCAGCGGAGTTCCGGCCGAAAAATTTGAAACTTGTTTTATTTCTAAAGTCGGTCAGATTTTTGGACAGCAAAGGTCCGATGGAGCCCACACACGATTGAATTGTCCGACAGATTTGTTCTGTGGGACCTTTGCTGTCGAAAAGTCCGGTCGTGTATTAGGAATAGTCCAGGCCAATGGGCAAAAGCAACAATGCGGGAGCATGTGCTCAGGAAAATAAACCACTAAACACAAATGCAGGGGGGTGGAAGTTTCTAATAAAACCTGAGCCTTTCACTAACCACCAATGCTGGGGGGTGTTATTATGGCCTGAGATGACCACTGACCACCAATGCTATGGGAGGGGGGGCATTATTACGACCTGCCACTTATCACCAATGCTGAGGGGTTTAACATTACTACTACTGACCCTCAACGAAGGGAGGATTATTCTGGCTACTTACACCAATACTGGAGGTTACAATTGCTGCCACTGCCACCGATGATGTGTTTTTTTTTTTTCTTCCCGCACTACTTTGTAATGGAACACCCATTTTATTGGCCATATCTTCATATTTTTTTTCTCCAGATCCTTTTAAGGCATCCTTCTTAAATAGTTACATGGTTAGTAAGGTTGAATAAAGACACCAGTCCATTCAGTTCAACCTGAGTGAGTGTGGGTGAGTGTCCCTATCCCTGTACATTGTGTCTCGTTAAGATGCTCCTCTATTATATATTATTTATTTAAGGTACCCATATAGCGCCGTCAATTTTTACGCAGCGCTCCACACATACATCGCACACTCACATCGGCCCCTACCCTCAAGGAGCCCACAATCCAAGGTCCCCAACTCACATTCATATACTAGGGCCAATTTTGGACAGAAGGCAATTAACCTACCAGCATGTGTTTGGAGTGAAATACTGTCACATGTTGACAATTATGCAGGAGATGGCTTGTCTGGGTTCCATCAGGTCAGACAAATTGATATGCTAAGTTCAGTACAGCCACAAAAAGTTGCATCTGTACTCACAAGCTGCTGTTGTCCACCCTCCACCTACCAATTCTACTTTCACCCCATCATGCTGTTAAATTTCATACCTATTACAGGGGGTCCCTGACTTACGAACGCCCGACCTAAGAACATCCCCTACTTATGAACCGGGCGATGCGGGGACCCTCCGCCATTTTCCGCCGTCCTCCGGCCATTCTGCGCATGCGCGGCCAGACGGAGCCTCGGAAAATGACGGCAAACTTCGGAAATGTCCGTAATTTGCCGCGCATGCGCAGAACGGCATTAGACGGAACACCGGAAATGTCCGGAAATGTCCGTAATTGTCGCTCTGCGCATGCGCGGCCGACTTACGAACAATTCCGACATAAGAACAGGCGGCCAGTCCCTAACGAGTTCGTAACTCAGGGACACTCTGTACTTAAAAATAATTTTAATGTATGGGGGATGGTAAAAAAATGATGCGTGCTAGGTGCCAGATGTGCAGATATAATCAGTTTTGGGTGAATAAGGCCAAAACAAAATGTAATATATTGCAGCTTACCCACCTTTAGTTTTGATGGTTGCAGTCGTTTTTTCCTATTATAGTCACCTGTTTATCCTTCTGGCAAAATACTTCCGGTCCAAGGGAGATCTAAGGAGATGGCTGGTTTAAAACTGAAAGGGGCTGATTTATTAAAACTGGAAAATGCAAAGTACTGGTGCGGCGGTGCATGGTAGCCAATAAGCTTCTAACTTCAGCTTGTTCAATTAAGCTTTGACCAAAAAAAACAAACGGAAGCTGATTGGTTTCTATGCAGAGCTGCACCAGATTTTGCACTCTCCAGTATTAATAAATCAACCTCAAAGTGTTTTAGTGCTACGGAAAAATTCCCTCCTTTTCTCTCCATCACCATAAATGAGAAGGGGAGGAGTTGTGTAATCTTAAATCGCCTGTCCTAAGATGACTACGTTGTTCTTCATTAGATAACATGAGTAAGTGGTGCCATGCTAGAATAGGAAGTGATTAGAAATACTGAACACACCTTCCACTCTCCTCCTCTCCATACCAGTAGTGTATTTAGGTTTTGTGCTGCCCTAGGCCTGACTAAACTCATGCACCCCCTAATTTAAATATGACCCACCCCTTCCTGTCAAGGCCACACCCCTTGTCGTTTAAGACCTGCCCTGATATTTTCGAGCGGGGACACTAGTTCTGTGAGTCTGGGGGAGGGAGGGCAATGGATTCCCTTAATTTGCATAGATTTCCTCTCACTTCCTGTTTGGCTATGGGGCAGGAAGTGAAGGGAAATCTCTGCAATGGTAATGGGATGGTAATAAATAAACTGACAGGGGCTATAACCCTCCCTTATTCTATCCAAAATGAAAAAAAAAAAAAAGTGTTGCCTATAGTTCTACTTTAAGCACACATTTTTTGAAAATGTTATGGAGAGGACTAAGAAGCTATAACCATGCCAATGGTGCAGCAGAAAACATATAGCACAGTGGGGAAGGTTTGTGGTCCAGGGTCAGAGGACAGTCAAAATTAGAAACGGTCCCCCCTCCCCAGTTGCGGAATGCCGGCCGCCGCATGCCAGAAGCAATGCTGCCGCTTTTTGGGGGCGCTAGAGTAATTTGCCTCTCAGCCCAGTCCGCCCCATAAGACTGGCGCTACACTAACAGTGCAAGCCGGTGGGGACCCTTTCCGTGCTGCCCCCCTGCAAAGTGTTGTCCTAGGCCTGGGCCTTGTTGGGCCTAGATCCAAAATCCCAAAATCTCCATCTGAGGACATGCGTATACACTTATGCCAAATGCAAACATTAAATTCTGGTACTGAGAAAAAAAAAACAGGACAATTTTAAACATTTAACAAAATGGGTTAACCACTTAAGGACCGAGCCTCTGTCTGAGATTTGTTGTTTACAAAACAGTTCTTTTTGCTAGAAAATTACTTAGAACCCCCAAACATTATACATTTTTTTCGAACACCCTAGAGAATAAAATGGCAGTCGTTGCAATACTTTCTGCCACACCGTATTTGCGCAGCGGTCTTACAAGCGCACTTTTTTTTGGAAACAATACACTTTTTTGAATTCAAAAATAAAACAACAGTAAAGTTAGCTCAATTTTTTTTTATATTGTGAAAAATTATGTTACGCGGGGTAAATCGATACCCAACATCTCACGCTTCAAAATTGCGCCCACTCGTGGAATGGCGACAAACTTTTACCCTTAAAAATTTCCATAGGCGACGTTTAAAATATTCTACAGGTTGCATGTTTTGAGTTGCAGAGGAGGTCTATGGCTATAATTATTGCTCTCACTCTACCGATCGTGGCAATACCTCACATGTGTGGTTTGAACACCATTTTCATATGCGGGCACTACTCACGTATGCTTTCGCTTCTGCACACGAGCTCGCGGGACGGGGCGTGTTTAAAGCAATAGGATTTTCTTATTTATTTTACCTTTTATTTTTACACTGTTCTATTAATTGTAAATCACTGAGTAAATCACTTTTATTCCTATTACAAGGAATGTAAACATCCCTTGTAATAAAAAAAAAGCATGACAGGTCCTCTTAAATATGAGATCTGGGGATCAAAAAGACCTCATATCTCATATTTACACAAAAATGCAATAAAAAAAAAAAAAATTCATTTGAAAAAAAAAAAAATGGCCCTTTGAGAGCTATGGGCGGAAGTGACGTTTTGATGTCGCTTCCGCCCTGCAATGGTATGGAGACGGGTGGGGGCCATCTTCCCCTCACTCGTCTCCATGCCTAGCAGGAAGAAGGATCCAATCTCCTCCGCCGCTGCCAACGGCTCCGGTAAGCGGCGGAGGGCACTGGAGCGTGACGGGAGGGGGAGGCCCTCTCCCGTCGCTGATAAAAGCGATTCGCTGCAGAGACCACTATTATCGGAAACCGGACTGCCCGCTGAAGAAGAGGATACCAGGCTTATGGCTGCCAGCTGCCGCCTTAACAAAGATATCCCTCTTTAAAGTTAGGACGTATATCGGCGTGCGGCGGCCCGGAAGTGGTTACAAAGTATTTACTGATCATTTACACAGGAACTTTTGTTTCAGAAATAAATGTTCAGTAAAACCGTTATGGCCATGTGATTGTAGCCTTACATTTTTTATTATAAAAATCAGACTTCCAAAATGGAGAGCTGATCTATAGCAGGGGTGCCCAACCTTTTGAAGAGCGAGGGCCACTTAAGCTACTTGGTAACCGGTCGCGGGCCACAATGAGCGGAGCGGGCAGATGGCAGGTCCGACATGGACACAGCCCACTAATGCTCTTTTTTTTTTTTTTTTTTACGGATTGGATTGGAGCTAAGACACAAGTCCGTTTACATTTGCTACTCCTTAGAGGTGAATGGAGAGTCCAATTGGGTCAGACTGACCGTGTGAACGGGGCCCAAGGCTGCTTTCACACAGGTGCGCTGCAGTTTACCTGCACCGCTGGTGCAGCGCATTGTACCTTTTGGCTTTCCTGCACTTATAATAGACTTCTATTATATTCTGCAGGTGTGGTGCACTTTCAGAAAGCTCACCAAACTTGCAGGTAATAACAGAAGTCTATGGCTCAGTGCAGGTAACCCGCAGGTGCACTGCTCTGTACCTGCTTATTAGTTTGAAAGCAGTCCAGTATATAGAAATAGAATAGATAGATATGCCCATATATACCCAGTGATTTTATTAATAAAACTGACCTTTAACCACTTCAGCCCCGGACCAATTGGCAGCCAAAGGACCAGGCCCCTTTTTGCGATTCGGCACTGCGTCGATTTAACTGACAATTGCGCGGACGTGCGACGTGGCTCCCAAACAAAATTGGCGTCATTTTTTTCCCACAAATAGAGCTTTCTTTTGGTGGTATTTTATCGCCCCTACGGTTTTTATTTTTTGTGCTATAAACAAAAATAGAGCAACAATTTTGAAAAAAATGCAAAATTTTTTTGCTTTTTGCTATAAGAAATATCCCCAAAAAATATATAAAAAAACATTTTTTTTTTCTCAGTTTAGGCCGATACGTATTCTTCTACGTATTTTTGGTAAAAAAAATCGCAATTAGCGATTGATTGGTTTGCGCAAAAGTTATAGCGTTTACAAAATAGGGGATAGTTTTATAGCATTTTTATTAATATTTATTTGTTTACTAGTAATGGCGGCGATCAGTGATTTTTATTGTGACTGCGACATTATGGCGGACACATCGGACATTTTTGACACATTTTTGGGACCATTGTCATTTATACAGCAATCAATGCTATTTAAATGCACTAATTCCTGTATAAATGACAGTTGTAGTGAAAGAGTTAACCACTAGGGGGAGGGGGAGGGGAGGGGTAATGGGCTGTGATGTGTGTGTGTTTTTTTTTACATTAGGGGGCGGGGCTGACGTCTGACATCATTGATTGGCTGTTCCCGGTCATCGGGAAAGCCAATCAATGACAGGCAGAGTAGGAAGCGCGGGGAGAGGTTTGTTTACACAGACCTCTCCCCGTTCTTCAGCTCCGTGACCCGATCGTGGGACACCAGCGGCGATCGGGTCCGCTGGTCCTGCGGCCGGGGTCACGGAGCTCCCGACCGGGTCGCGAGCGCGCCGCTCATGGGCAGGCATTTAAAGGGGACGTACAGGTACGTGCTTTTGCCTGCCCGTGCCATTCTGCCGCAGTATATCTGCGTGAGGCGGTCGGAAAGTGGTTAATAACAGTACTCTATTCTATTTTATCCCAGAGCAGGAGGTCGCGGGCCACATCAAAGTTCTCCAGTGGCCCCCGGGCCACTGGTTGGGCACCCCTGATCTATAGGTTCCTGCCTTTGGTAACAATTGCCCATTGACATACTGTATTTCTTAGTGGTTCTGGCAAAAGGCAACCTCCAAGTTCTGCTATGTTGCCGCCTATGAGGAGAGGTGAGATTAATTCACATCTTCAATAACTGGCCAACAAAGGTGGCTTCTTGTGGACTGAAATGAATACAGCTATTCTCATTTTGAGACCTCAATGCTACAGTTACTCCGCTTCTACCTATGTATCTGTTATTATTCCATACCCAGAGTACTCTTTGTTACATATGAATATAGCCCTAGGGAGATACAAACACAATAGGAGCTTGTGCAGCTATCCAGTAAAATGTTGTTGATGTATTCAAACATGGACAAGTATAGTAAGGCACGTCTGACAAAGGGTGTGTTCACTAGCTATGTAATTGGCTCATCATAGGTTTATCTACAAAGCAATTATGCACACATAAAGACTTCTTGAATAGATGTGAAGGAAATATTGACCACACGCACATTTAATTAAGGTATTCTGGAGCAATAGCTTTTTAATCAAGAAGACGAACAGAATGGAATAGCTGGATCATTTGTAAGTGCCGACGTGCCTGGCCTGGAAGCCCCCTGGCAGGTCTAATTAAATACTAACACCATAGTGCAGAATTTTGGGTGAACAAACAAAATAGAAAGGTAAATGTATATAGAGTACGCATATAAAACCGTAACTTTGATTCAATCACTATTATTATCTGAACCAAAATAAAACGTCTCTCGATGTAATTTCAGGAAAAAAAAAAAAAAGATGATAGCAATTTAAAAACTGTGTTCTTCCCATAGTTTTAAAGATATGTGTTTTTTATTTTTGTGTGACAATTTACACTCTTAAAGGGGACCCCCAATCCCCCTTTCCCACTCTATAAAATTGTGAATAATATGTAAAGGGGAAATAAATATACCTGTAGTGTGTTTTTTATGTGTGTGTATGTATGTATGTATATATATATATATATATATATATATATATATATATATATATATATATATATATATATATATATATATATATGTGCATGTATTTTATATATTTATATATGGTGTTATATGTAGGCATTCTAAGACAAGTCCATTCCAGGCAGGTCAAATTGGTAGTTGTTAATCTAATTGCGCATATTAAAAGGGACTTGTTGGGAGGGGGCGTGGCCAGCGGCGGAGCGGGATGGCCGTCTTTTGCTAGAGCTCCTGCTCTTCATATCTCCCGAAGCGGCTAGCGGCGACTAAAACCGAGTCCGAGGACTCAGTGGTACGGCGGAACACACAGTGACCCTTACCCCAGCCATGGAGAAGCGCGTTCTGCGGGAAAAACCCCGTAAATTGGACACTTTTTACAGACAGACCGGCGCTCTGAGGAAAAAAAATGGCGCTCTCCCTTCCTCCCTCACACACACAGACAAGCAGGCAACGCGCGCTGTGAGGAGGGAGACACAAGAACTGCAGCCGCAGCCATTATCTATGGAACAAGAGGCATTCCAACCTGATGTCACCAGCCCTCCTAAACAAAAGAGGAAAATTGATACTCAAGAAGATAAAGTAAGTGAAATAGATATAGATGAGGAAACAGAAGCAGAATTTAACCCTTTTGACGATAAGCTGGACTCTTTCCCTACTACAGGGAAAGCTTTAAGTGACTCTGACATGAAAGAAATGCTGAAATCATTAAGAGGGGCTATTCAACATGACATGAAATCATTTATACAAAAATCTAAACGAGAAATAGATGACTTAGGGGAAAGAGTGGATTACATTGAAAACAAATTGACTGACTTTACTGATGCGCATAATGAGCTGGTGGACGACCATTTTGTACTTGAAGACGAAGTCAGACAGCTAAAACTTAAAGTCACAGACCTCGAAGACAGGTCCAGAAGAAATAATATCAAATTCCGCGGTATTCCGGAAAATGTCAAAAATATTGACCTAAGAAAATTTCTGCAAAAAATGTTCACGGATCTTATCCCCTCACTACAAAAACCATGATTTAGTCATTGACAGAGCCCACAGATTACCCAAGCCATTGTATATCCCGGAGAAACTCCCAAGAGATGTGATCGCCAAAATCCACTTTTTCCAGACAAAAGATGCTGTGATGCAATTCGCAAGGAAAAATGCACCATTACTAGACCCATATGCAGGGATCACCCTGTATTCGGACCTGTCCCAAGCTACTATCCTGGCACGCAAAAATTTAAATTCGATCACAAAAATGTTATGCAATCATAAGTTAATCTACAAATGGGGTTTTCCGACCAAATTGATTGTAGAAAGAAACAATGTGTCACATTCAATCCACACACTGGAAGAGGGTCTCAAAACACTAGGAAAATGGGGCCTGCTTATAAATGAAGAAACCAACTCATCTATTAAAGCCACAGTAGAGTAATTGACTTCTTCATGGAATGTCAGTCATGGCTGAAATACCCGCTGGCTAAACATTGATGGAGTGAGAATCTCCTCTCTCTCCTTTCTTGCAAGTTACCAATGCATAAGTGCCTCAGGTTTACGGTATAAAAGGGAGACTATGTCTTACTCTTTTCTTTGACTTATAGTCCCTACGATAAAAGTGCAAGTTGTAATGCACACAAGAGTTGTGAACCAACTCACTAGTTCTTATGTGTTTCTTTATTTTTGTGAGTCTAATTTCCCCCCTCCCCCCTCATCCATCCTCCTCATCTCAAAGCTAACAACCCCTACTAAGTATGGAAGCACTACAGTCGCAAGACATTTATTCCCACCATGACTAATCTGAACTTGCTTTCACTAAATGCGAAGGGCCTCAACAGCCCATTCAAAAGGAAAGCCCTATGGACTGATGCCTTGAAATTTGGAAGCGATATCTTGTGCATCCAAGAATCACACTTCGCAAAAGACAATTCCCCGCATTTTGCCCACCCGAAATTCCCACATGTATTCGCATCCTGCAACAGCAAGAAAAAAAGAGGTGTTCTGACGGTCATCAAGGACACAATTTCTTTTCAACTCCTCGATTCCAAAATTGATAGTCAAGGCAGATATGTTATTTTGGTTGCAAAGATTGAAAACTCAGTATTAACGATTGCCAACATCTACGCTCCGAACAAAAATCCCCATCAGTTCCTCCAAAAGGTTATTAAAGTAGTGAAGAAGATTCAGTAGGGCAATGTCATCTACTGCGGAGACTTTAATGCAATGATGGATCCACTTCTAGACTCCACCAGAGGAACTCTATCTAAAAGGAAAGGTATAAAAGACATCTTCTCACACGAAGACCTCCATGATCCGTGGAGATGTCTCCACGCAACAGAAAAGGACTTCACTTTTTTCTCAAATGTGCATAGATCTTATTCTAGGATCGACCTCTTCATCACTGACAGAGTCCTCCTTTAAAAAATATCTGAGGCCCGTATTTTTAATATAACATGGTCTGACCATGCTCCAATATCATTAAGCATAAATTTAGATCAGCTAACCTCGAATCATACACTCTGGAGAAACAACACCTATATTTTGTCTCAAAAGGAGGCTCTGGCAGTGATGAAGGAAAGATTGGAGGAATTCTTCAAAATAAATGATGACGGCACGGTATCTATTTCTAGTGTATGGTGTGCCCATAAGGCGTTTATCAGAGGTATATTGATCCAGTTAGCCTCGAGGGGAAAAAAAAGACGCACACGGTTAATATCTAACCTACTAAGTAAAATAGCTGAGCTTTAAAAAGAACACAAAATATCCCCCAGTAATCCCATTCTTCTTCAACGGTTAAACGAGACCAGAAATGAGCTTAGAGCAATACTGATCTCCAACCATGAAAAATATTTGAAAAAACTAAAACTAACCTATTACTCACAAGGAAATAGAGCGGGTAAACTACTGGCATCCCAATTACGTCATAAACAAAACAAACAGAAAATAGATAAAATAGTCCACCATAAATCAGGGAAAGTCCTATATAACCCACAAAATATAGCTGATGCTTTTGCTGATTATTATGAAAGCTTATACAATTTAAAAGATGATTGCAATACTATCCAACCAAATCCGATAGAAATATGCCAATTCCTGAATAAAATTAATGTCCCGGCAATAGATAGTAGCGCTCTAGGAAAACTAAACGACCCAATAACTACTGAAGAAATTAAAAAGGTTATTCAAAAGCTGCCACCAAATAAAACCCCCGGAGCAGACGGCTTGTCCAGTGAGTACTATAAGGCGTTTGACACGACACTCACCCCTTATCTAGCTAAAATATTCAACCAAGCAGTCATCAATCACTCATTCCCCAAAGAAATGCTTGAGGCAGTTATTGTCACTATCCCGAAATAAGGTAAGGACCCGACATCACCAATTAACTATAGACCCATATCACTTCTCAATTCAGACTTGAAAATCTTTGCAAAGGTTATTGCCAACCGTTTATTAGAAATTACACCCTATCTAATTGAACCGGATCAGGTTGGATTTGTTAGGGGGCGTCAAGGCCCAGATAGCACTAGACGCATGATTGACCTGCTTGGTCTTATAGAACGCGGTCGAATGCCTTCCCTGCTTCTTGGTTTGGACGCAGAGAAGGCATTCGACAGAGTGCATTGGGGTTATATAGCAGAAACTCTTAAGAAATTTGGTTTTTCGGGATTTATTTTTGAAGCCATAATGTCACTCTACACTATTCCTTCCGCTAGAGTATACACAGCAGGCAATATATCTAAACGTTTTAATCTAACAAATGGAACCAGACAGGGGTGCCCCTTATCACCCATCATATTTTCATTAGCTATTGAACCCCTCGCAATATCTTTTAGAACCAACCCCAAAATCACAGGGATTAAAATAGACCAAGTAGAGCATAAAATAGGTTTATTTGCGGATGATGTCCTTCTATCCTTATCTGCGACAGACAATGTTCTAAGCGAAGTATCTAATACTCTAGAAGAGTTTGCTTCTATTTCTTATTATAAGGTTAATCCCAGTAAATGTTATATTTTACCTATGAACATTCCACCAGACCAAGTTGCCAAACTGAGAAAACAGTCTAATTATAACTGGGACAACCCCTCCATTACCTACTTGGGCATTTAACTTGCCTACCCTCCAAATAAGCTGTATGAAGCCAATTACCTTTCCCTGCTAACTCAAATAAATCAAGATATGCATTCAATTAAAAAAACGCAACTATCCTGTATAGGAAGAATAGCAGCATTTAAAATGAAAACCCTCCCGAAGATCCTATACTATATCCGTTCCCTTCCAATTCCATTACCAGCAAAATTCTTTACCCAAATCAACTCAAAGCTTAGCAGCTTGGTCTGGCTGGGGAAAAAACCTAGAATTGCACTATCTATTTTGTCAACACCAAAAAATAAAGGGGGATTAAATCTCCCCGATATACGTCTATATTATTACGCCACGCTCCTAGACCAAATGAAATTCTGGTTCAAATATTCTAATGATAAATTGTGGTTGAATATTGAAAGGCAAAGGACATGACCTTTTCTCCCTATCAATGGCCAGTCATATTTTAGGCAAAATAAATGTACCAAACTTCTTGACAGTTAAATCCACTTTGGCAGCATGGAAGTTTGCTTTAGCGAAATTACAACCAATGAGCGCCCCAGCACTTTTACCAATTCCATTAAGAGTAATTGAATATTGCAAAGCACGTATAAACACATCATCCTGGTCCGAGCAGGGATTCAATTTCTTTATACACCTGCCGAATGATCAGAAACGTAGGATAACAAATAAATTCTCCGCCAAGCCCTTTACTAAGAATTTTGACCCGGGGAAAAGTATAGAAATCCCTAGCGAACTATGGGAATTTTTCCTTTCCCACGAGAACAGGGGAAAAAGGGGCATTTCCTATATATATAAATTACTCTCTTCCTTCCCACTCCATACCAAAACCGCAAATATGCTCAAATGGGAAAAAGACCTTTCTCTAACCTTCTCATGGGAACAGTGGCAGAAAGCCTTACAGGTTAATAGCACCGCAACAGCATGTATTGAACACTGGGAAAATGCCCAAAAAATCCTGAACCGTTGGTATTTAACTCCACACAGACTCAGTAAAATATTCCCCTCTGCATCCCCTATATGTTGGAGATGTGATACTCATACAGGTAATCTACTTCACACATTATGGAGTTGTAAAACTCTTTCTAGCTTTTGGAAATCTGTCTCCTCTTTCATAGCATCTCTCACTGGTAATCTGAAAAGACTCACACCCGAAATGGCCTTACTAGGGATAGACCTTGACATCTATCCTTCTCAGCATAGAACTATAGTTGCCAATATCCTCATAGCAGCGAGGCTCACCATAACTAAATTATGGAAATCTTCCCTAGCACCTAACCTGTCTAATGTTATACTGAGGGTGAATAATCAGGCGCACCACAAAATAATGTTAGCACATAAAAAGGGATCCACATACAATTTCCTTAAAAAATGGAACGATTGGATAAGACACCCTAGAGCTTCCAATTTTCTGAAAGACCCTAAGAACTACTAAATAGGTCCCTGAAAGACGACTCTTCCTTCATCCTCTTTCCTAAGTATTATTAAAAATTAGTCGGATGTATATGATAACTTCCATACAACCATCCCCTCCTCTCCCCCCTTCCTTACTTCCCTCATTCTGATTCGCCCCATTTGTATGGTCTACACTGAACCAGTATCCTATGTTTACAGTATGTTCCCGATGGGGGTAAACAGGGAATTATTATTATTGATCTTATTTATTTTATTGGTAGATGTTTTTTTTTGTTTTTTTGTTTTTTTTTTCTCTGGTTCTATGAGTATATCCATTTAGTATGAGTATTTAAACTATTATTGTTTCTTACTAACAACAATATATGTTACAGAACTTTTCCTCTTTTTTTTTTGTTTGAAACTAATCCAGTCATTCTGGAGAAGAAGAAGATAGACTATGTACCTGTACAATTGTTGTTTATTTCCTGAAAAATTTATAAAAATCTTTAAAAGTAAAAAGGGACTTGTTGATCAAAGGGGAAGTGGCCAAACAATAATTACTCCACATATCAAAGGGGACAGATAGCCCAGAGTCACTATGTTAATGTTAATATGCAAGAATGCAGATTAGGGCAGTTTATGACTATAGCTGTTCACAGCTTGGGGTGATCTTCTGTCACTCTGAAAGACAGGAGCAGATCAAAGTATTTAATGGAAACGGCCAATCAAATTGCTCAGCCATTCAGCGTGTGGGGGATATAACATGGCATTCAGTCTGCTCTGAGTGTCTATGGTTATGAAGGCACCAAGGTCACATGGAAACATGGGGCTCTAAAAATTTACTAACACTGTCATAATTATACTCTGTTGGATTTTTATCATCTGTTGCAAGACTGTTCTGTGTTGGAAGCCAATAAATTTGCATCTCTCTGGAAGAACTGGGTTGCTGCGGAACAATACTTTTAATAACTACTATCCATCTACCCACTACATATTATATCACTACAATACCTACCTATGTCCATGTACCGTATATACTCGAGTATAAGCTGACCCGAATATAAGCTGATGCACCTAATTTTACCACAAAAAAATGAGAAAACTTATTGACTCGAGTATAAGCCTAGGGTGAGAAATGCGCAGCTACTGTAAGTGGAAAAGAGGGTCAACAATGCCCATTTGCAGCCTCACTGTGCCCATTTGCAGCCAAAGGGTCCCAAAATGACAATGCTGACGATGGACACAGTTGACTGAATTTGGGGCCCCGTATCTAGATACGGGGCCACTTGGTGCTAGGAAACCCAAATTTGGATATGTTGTAGTGCTCCACTGGGTTTGCACACCAAATTTGGGGTTCCTAGCACCAAATGGCCCGAGATACGGGGCCCCAAATTCGGTTCGTAAAATGTCATTCTCTGCTGCAGAAAAGTGCTTGACATGGGGAGCATGATGTCCTGCGTTTCCTTTCACGTATGTGCAGTATGAATGGTTTTTAGTGTACATTTAGGTGTGAAATTGAATTGAAGGCAATGGCGATGTTTCCTTCCCAGGAGGCATCTATGCGGCTGTGTTAAAAAAACTGTGTTATGAGATTTCACTTCAAGATAGAGATGCATGCTTATGTGAATTTTACGGAAAGGGGGAAAGGTCCACTTTAAGCATGTCCAAGTTTAAAAGGGTGTAAAAAAAGAGGAGGCAGATCTGTGTGAGAGATTGGTGAGCAGGGTCAAGAACCGTTCATGCAAGAGGATTTACATGATTGCGTCATCACTTAAGCCAGAATCTCAGTGCAGAAGTAAATGGTGACCCTAGAAAATACTTAAACAAAAACGGTGCTGTCCTTCTGGATAAAAGGCATTGCCCGGGTGAGTAATGTGACTTCTGAGGGGTAATGCCTGTAAATCTTTGTCCAACACTTCTGAGCATCTTTGAGTAGGACATGGGCTTTGAATTTTGTACTAGTATTTCTTCTTTTGGCACCCTTCTTTTATAAAAATATGTTTTTAGAAATTATATACTGCTTGAGATTACTGTATATTCAGTTACTATTGATGCAGCGAATGGAGTTTTTTGCCTTCCTGCGGTCTGCTGAGGTTTTAAGCTGTAAGGTTGAACTATATAGACACTGTTCATTTCATATTCTGCATATACAGTGCCTTGAAATTATTCACACCTCTTGAAATTTTACCAAGACATGGCCGTCCACCTAAACTGACAAGGAGAGCATTAATCGTAGAAGCAGCCAAGAGTCCCATGGTAACTCTGGAGGAGCCGCAGAGATCCACAGCTCAGGTGGGAGAATCTGTCCACAGGACAACTATTAGTCGTGCTCTCCACAAATCCGGCCTTTATGGAAGAGTGGCAAGAAGAAAGGCACTGTTGAAAGAAAGTCATAAGAAGTCCCGTTTGCAGTTGGCGAGAAGCCATGTGGGGGACACAGCAAACATGTGGAAGAAGGTGCTCTGGTCAGATGAGACCAAAATTGATCTTTTGGCCTAAAAGCAAATTGCTATGTGTGGTGGAAAAAACTAACACTGCACATCACTCTTAACAAATCATCCCCACCGTGAAACATGGTGGCGGCAGCAACATGTTGTGGGGATGCTTTTTCTTTAGCATGGACAGGGAAGCTGGTCAGAGTTGATATGAAAATGGATGGAGCCAAATACAGGGCAATCTTAGAAGAAAACCTATTTAAGACTGGGGCAGAGGTTCACCTTCCAGCAGGACAACAACCCTAAACTTACAGCCAGAGCTACAATGGAATGATTTAGATCAGGGGTCTCCAAACTTTCCAAACAAAGGCCCAGTTGACCGTCCTGTAGACTTTAGGGGGGCCGGACTGTGGCTATTGGGAGTAGAAAAGGTCCCGACTTCAGTGTAAAAAAAAAAAATGCCCCATCATTGATGTCATTGGGAGGAATTGTGCTCCATCGTTGGTATCAGTGGATGAAATCGTGCCCCAAGGGTCGGATAAAAGCAAGCAAAAGGCTGCATCTGGCCCGCGGGCCACAGTTTGGAAACCACTGGTTTAGATCAAAGCATAGTCATGTGTTAGAATGGCCCAGTCAAAGTCCAGACCTAAATCCAATTGAGGATCTGTGGTAAGACTTGAAAATTGCTGTTCACAGACGCTCTCCATCCAATCTGACAGAGCTTGATATATTTTGCAAAGAACGGGCAAAAATTTCCCTCTCTAGATGTACAAAGCTGGTAGAGACATCCCCAAAAAGACTTGCAGCTGTAATTGCAGTGAAAGGGGGTTTTACAAAGTATTGACTCCGGGGGGCGCCATACAAATACATTCCATACTTTTCACATATTTATATGTAAAACATTTTGAAAACAATTTATCATTTTCCTTCCACTTCACAATTATGTGTCATTTTGTGTCTATCACATAAAATCCCAATAAAGTACATTTGTGTTTTTGGTTGTAACATGAGAAAATGGGTATGAATACTTTTTCAAGGCACTGTATGTAACCTGGATTTGACCAAAAAGTAGCCAAATCTGTCAATTTCCATGTTTGTTTTTGTTATTATTAGTCATTTTTATCACATAACCTGCTTGCTTACAAACCAGGATGACTTCAGGCAGTTTACCACCTACCTTGCCTGGCGCCAAATTCAAAAAAGTACACAAAACATAATGCATACAGTGGGCTGTAACAGATTGTATCAAATCATTTTTGTCCCCAGTGCATGTCCATTGCCCGGCTTTTATATTATATATACTGTTTTTTTTCTGCCTGGAAACTGGAGATTGTCCATGGCAATCAAAAACCGTCCCTTTACATCAAAAGTGGCTTTAGACCAGCTAGAAAACGGCGATAGTAAATTGGAGAACTTGCAGAATTGAGCGATAGTGAATCGTGAGGAAATACATTTTATTATTATATTATTATTTTTTTATAGTTATTTATTAAATTATAATTTATGATTTAGTGTTTCAAACTTTATCATACCCGTGCTATCTACTAGACTCTTGTTTGGACAGATTTAAGTGTGTTATTCCTAAGAATTACAGGCCTACAATATATAAATTGCAATGCAATGCCAAGCTGCGGTTTCCAAAGCGAGCAAAGTCCTTTCTTTGGACTCCAGAGAGAGAGAGATATCATTTTGCCCCCCTGTACAAATCATTAGTAAGACCTCATCTGGAATATGCAGTTCAGTTGTGGGCACCAGTTCTCAAAAAGGATATCAGGGAACTGGAGAAAGTGCAGAGAAGGGCAACCAAACTGATAAGAGGCATGGAGGAGCTCAGCTATGAGGAAAGATTAGAGGAACTGAATTACTTCTCTCTTGATAAGAGGAGATTAAGGGGGGATATGATCAGCATGTACAAATATATAAGGGGTCCATATAGTGAACTTGGTGTTGAGTTATTCACTTTACGGTCAACACAGAGGACAAGGGGGCACTCTTTACGTCTAGAGGAAAAGAGATTTCATCTCCAAATACGGAAAGGTTTCTTCACAGTAAGAGCTGTAAAAATGTGGAATAGACTCCCTGCAGAGGTGTTTCTGGCCAGCTCAGTAGATTGCTTTAAGAAAGGCCTGGATACTTTCCTAAATTTACATAATATAACGGGGTACTGACATTTATAGGTAAAGTTGATCCAGGGAAAATCCGATTTGCCTCTAGGGGGATCAGGAAGGGATTTTTTTCCCCTGCTGTAGCAGATTGGATCATGCTCTGCTGGGGGTTTTTTTTGCCTTCCTCTGGATCAACTGTGGGTATAGAATGGGGTATATTGGATTGTACGATATTTTTTATTTTTATTTATTATTTCTTTTTTTTATGGTTGAACTGGTGTCTTTTTTTCAGCCTAGCTAACTATGTAACTATAAATGCCAAATTTCTATGCAAAACAATGTACCGCTTTGAGACGCAAAAATCTGACATAATCACACCGCCAGGGAGGTTAATAGGTCCCACCGCTGTTCCAGATCGCTGGAGAAACACTGTGATCCATTCCAGCCACCTGCCTAATCCTTTCCAGATATCGGGAACAGTGGTGGGACCCGCAGAGCCATGTGGAATGCCAGGACTGCACTTTACTTTGACCAGCATGCATCTTCTTGTAAGTGTTTTTAATCTCATCCTATTAAAGTCACCATTTTAACCACTTAAGCCCCGGACCAATTTGCAGCCAAAGGACCAGAGCCCCTTTTTGCGATTCGGCACTGCAACGCTTTAACTGACAATTACGCGGTCGTGCGACGTGGCTCCCAAACAAAATTGACGTCCTTTTTTTCCCACAAATAGAGCTTTCTTTTGGTGGTATTTGATCACCTCTGCGCTTTTCATTTTTTGCGCTATAAACAAAAATAGAGCGACAATTTTAAAAAAAAATTCAATCTATTTTACTTTTTGCTATAATAAATATCCCCAAAAAATATCAAAAAAAAATTTTATCCTCAGTTTACGTATTCTTCTACATATTTTTGGTAAAAAAAAATCGCAATTAGCGATTATTGATTGGTTTGCGCAAAAGTTATAGCGTTTACCAAATAGGGGATAGTTTTATAGCATTTTTATTATTATTTTTTTTTTTACTAGTAATGGCGGCAATCAGCAATTTTTATTGTGACTGCGACATTATGGCGGACACATCGGATATTTTCGACACATTTTTGGGACCATTGTCTTTTTTACAGCAATCAGTGCTATTTAAATGCATTGATTCCTGTATAAATGACACTGGCAGTGAAGGAGTTAACCACTAGGGGGCGGGGAGGGGTTAAGTGTGTGTGTGTGTGTTTTTTTTTTAACTGTTGGGGGCATGGCTTGGCGCCTGACGTCACTGATCGTCTTTCCCTATGACAGGGAACAGACGATCAGTGACAGTGTGGAAACACGGGGAGAGGTTTGTTTACACAGACCTCTCCTCGTTCTTCAGCTCTGTGACCCAATCGCGGGACACCAGCAGCGATTGAGTCCGCTGGTCCCGCGGCCACGGTCACGGAGCTCAGGACCGGGTCGCGAGCGTGCCCACGGATGGGCTCTTAAAGAGACACGTACAGGTATGTGATTGTGCCCAGCCGTGCCATTCTGCCGACGTATATCGGCGTGAGGCGGTCCTTAGGTGGTTAATACTACACTCAGGTCGGTGCCTCCCCCCTCCCTGTTTTTTTTTTTTGGAAAGATTCCATAAATGGTGCCAACCCATATACATTTTCTATGTCTAATATTAAAACACCAAAATTGAATCTATTCTACAAAATTCGAAAAATGGTCTTTGGACAAAACCTGAATTCTTTATGAGCCTAACTGATCTCTATATATTTCAAAATCAATATCCCAGTATAATGTGCTGTAATTATATATATTTTTTTCTCTCCACCTTACTGATCAACCTATAAAAAAGAATTCACTCATTACTTAATTTTATTAGGGATCATAGAGCAAAACCAATATGAGGATTTAAACCCAGGATACTTATTAACATTATGGTAAAGCCACACTTGATTCCTCTGCAGCGGTGTGATTTGTGTTAAGCAAATTATATACCAAGACAAAAAAAAAATTTAATATTGTTTTTTTTCCACTCTCTTGTGAGATTACACAATAAATTGTTCATATTCTTTATAAGAATCTATTTTTAGTTAAGGAACTTAACCTTAAACAATACGGCTGCAGCATAATACACGTTAATAAACATTCATCTTCTGGTATTCCTTTGGCACAGTGGGAATGCTACCACTGTGTTACCTTGGAAACTGCAAAAAGTAATTGATAAAAGTATTCCAGTGCTATTGGTGTAACCTTAGCTACCATTTTGTACAATTATCTCCCATTTGTATCTTGAGGAGATCAACAAAAAGTCTCCAGGTATTCTCAATATTACCATATGGTCTTTATAATTCATACCTTTTCCAATTACATAGTTAGTTTGAAAAAGGACACAAGTCCATCTAGTTCAACCAAAAGAAAAAAAAAGAAACAACCATAAAATGCCATATACACAATCCTTCCACAGTTGATCCAGGGGAAGGCCAAAAACCCCAGCAGAGCATGATCCAATTTGCTACAGCGAGGGAAAAAAATTAATTCCTGATCCCCCGAGAGACAACTGGATATTCCCTGGATCAACTTTAGCTATAAATGTCAGTACCCAGTTATATTATGTACATTTAGGAAAGTATCCAGACCTTTCTTAAAGCAATCTACTGAGCTGGCCAGAACCACCTCTGGAGGGAGTCTATTCCACATTTCCACACCTCTAAAGCCCCATACACACGGTCGGATTTTCCGATGGATTCTGTCCTATCGGACAATGTTGTCGGAAATTCCGACCGTGTGTAGGCACCATCGGATTGTCCGACGGACAAAGTTGTATCTCCTGCTCTAAAAATTTTCCGACAACAAAGTCCGATCACACCAATTCCGATTGTGTGTAGCGAATTCCGATGGACAAAGTGCCACGCATGCTCAGATCACATTACAAGACCAAAGCTATTGGCTACTAGCCTCTACGTAGTCCCGTCGTACGCAACAAACGTCACCACGTTCAGAATGATCGGATTTTCCGACAACTTTGTCTGACCGTGTGTATGCAACACCAACATCGGACAAAGTAAGACGGACATGATCCGACGGACCTGGTCCGCGGATAATCCGAGCGTGTGTATGGGGCATAACGATGAAGTCCTGGGCTTGTAACAAACAGTAGCCTTCAGCTTAAGTAGAAGTAGAGTCATGCATGCAATGTCCTCCAGTGATACTGGACTGATCTATGGCAGACAGCTCCCCTTAGTCAGCTTCTTCCAATTACCTGGGGCTGAGCATTCCTCCCTTAGGTCACCCTCCTGAGGCCTCCTTATTGCAGCCTGTGCCTGGTAGGGCAGCATGCCCCCCTCAGGCTGGACTCCTACACTCTGGGACAAGACCCAGAGCTTGGTGGCCTCTCAGAATAAATACAGACCCCCAGCCTGCCTCCGATGGATTTGGTGGTCGGATTTTCCGACCGTGTGTATGGGGCATAACTGTGAAGAAACCTTTCCGTATTTGGAGATGAAATCTCTTTTCCTCTAAACGTAAAGAGTGCCCCCTTGTCCTCTGTGATGACCTTAAAGTGAATAACTCAACACCAAGTTCACTATATGGACCCCTTATATATTTATACATGTTGATCATATCCCCCCTTATTCTCCTCTTCTCAAGAGAGAATAAATTCAGTTCCTCTAATCTTTCCTCATAGCTGAGCTCCTCCATGCCTCTTATCAGTTTGGTTGCCCTTCTCTGCATTTTCTCCGCTTCCCTGATATCCTTTTTATGAACTGGAGCCCAAAACTGAACTGCATATTCCAGATGAGGCCTTGCTAATGATTTGTACAGGGGGGGAAATTATATCTCTCTCTCTGGAGTCCATACCTCTCTTAATAAAAGAAAGAACTTTACTCGCTTTGACCTTCACATCAATATGGTTTACTTTTATTGTGTATATTATACAACACATTTTATGCCTCTAGTCTTAAAGCCGAAGTCCACCCAATAGTGGAACTTCCGCTTTAAGCACTTCTTGCCCCCTTACATGCCACATTTGGCATGTCATTTTTTTTGGGGGGGGGGGGGTAACTTTTTAGTGGGACTGCCTGTCCCACTTCCTCCTTCCACTTTTCGGCCTCCTCTCGCCCTAGGCTGCCACTCCCTGCCATCCTCCTCTCGCCCTATGCGGCCCCTCCCTGCCATCCTCCTCTCGCCCTAGGCGGCCCTTCCCTGCCATCCTCCTCTCGCCCTATGCGGCCCCTCCTTGCCATCCTTCTCTCGCCCTAGGGACACATCACAGGTCCCAGAAGATTGACTGGCCAATAGCAGTGCACAGCGCGACTCGCGCATGCGCAGTGCTTGCCCGGCCGTGAAGCCTTAAGCTGTCACGGCTGACTACCCACAGTTGCTATGACGGCACCGCAGAGAAGAGGGGGAGAGGAGCGAGGCTTCCGGGCGCCCGCATTGCTGGACCGTGGGGCAGGTAAGTATCGGTTTATTAAAAGTCAGCAGCTACACTTTTTGTAGCTGCTGACTTTTAATAAACTAAAAAAAAAACGTAGTAAGTTTTTAAGTTTAAAAACGTTTAAGTAATTTTATCAAAGTGTTCATAATTTTTTGCCAAAACCTTCATTTCTGGTTTATTTGATATACCCTACATCTCCAATTATCCATGAGGAGTAGGTGTAAGTGACTCGGCCCTACTGTTCGAGACGGGTTTATCAAACCCAGATTGTAGTGGTTAACCCTGCTGAAGTCATGGGAGGCAAAAAAAATAAATAAAATGTCCTACCATTTTCAAGGTTAATAGGCAAACCATTGTTGAAAAGGGGATATGGGAAGCCAGGCATTACCATGAAGACATGTACTGCGTATGGTAACAAGAGATGGTGTGAACCCAGCACAATCATTGTGGCACCATCCCAGATATGTCAAAAAATACAAAAATGTTTATCCCTGTAGAGTGGATGACCGTACCAAAAGGAAGGGTAACCTTCAATCCAACAGGGGAAAGGAACTTTAAATGTGCGAAACAAATGAGAAAAAAAACAAAAAAAAATCACTATAAATGAAAGGTACGACAGACACCTCATAGATGGTACAAGCACGTGAATCAATGTGTATTGCTAAAATTGCTTCTTCAGGATTCACGCATAAAATTGGCCGCTGGGTAGAAAAAAGAAAACCATGACACAATGCAAAATTTAAAAAACAACAATCACTGAACAAACATATTAACCAAGGAGGACCAGGAGGAGAGAACCCCCCCCACCCCCCTGCAAAGAGTCATCCATGGGGGGGGGGGTCATCATATATACAAAGGAGTCACAATTTACCCTGCTGAACTGTATTGCATGCAAAAAAAAAAAGAAGAAATAATGCCTTACACATATTGTGTTTAAGATTTTATTTCTTCGCTTTCTTCTTTTTTGCATTCAATGCAGTTCAGTAGGGTAAATTGTGACCCTTTGTATTTTAGATGCCCCCCCCCCCCCCCCCATGAATGACTTTGTGGGACTTTGTTTTGTTTTTTTTGTTTTTTTCTCACTCCCCCTGGTCCTCCTTTGTTAAAATAATTGCTCCGTGTTATATATTGTTGCTTTTTGTCATGGTTTCCTTTTTTCTTCCCAGGAGCCATTTTCAAGCATGAATCCTGAAGAAGCAATTATAGCGAAACACGTTGATTCACATGCTTGTGCCATCTATGAAGTGTCTGTTGTACCTTTCATTTATATTGTGATTTTAAATCAATGGCAGTTTTAATGATGAATAATAAATTGATGATTTTGTAATAGTGGATTTTTTTGATCTTTCCCATTTGTGTGGCACATTTAAAGTCCCTTTTAGATCGAATGTTACCTTTCTTTTTGGTACAGTGGTCCACTCAACAGGGATAGACATTTTAGTATTTTATGACATGTACCACGTACACACTAACACGCATATGTACATTTTTTAAGAAAGATTTTCTCTTCCCAAGTTCCAAGATCGCGGCAGATGGTTATTGTAGCCAATAAATTAAGAGGCACATGCTTTTTGTGGGGAAAGCAATGGCAAACCTAGCCAACCTTATAAAAAGCGGAGACATCACCCTACCTGGAAAGTGCCCTATAGTCAAAGCTATGGTATTCCCAGTAGTAACCTATGGCTGGGAACGTTGGACCATAAGGAAGGCTGAATGTCAAAGAATTGATGCTTTTGAACTATGGTATTGGAGAAGACTCTTGAAAGTCCCCTGGATGGCAAGATCATCAAACCAGTCAATCTTGAAGGAAATCAACCCTGAATATTCACTGGAAGGACAGATCCTGAAGCTGAAATTCAAATACTTTGGCCCCTAATGTGAAGAGAGGACTTATTGGAAAAGACCCTGAGGCTGGGAAAAATTTAAGGAAAAAGGAGAGGAGGATGACAGAAAACAAGATGGATAGATGGCATCATCGAAACAATGAACATGAAGTTAAGCAAGCTCCGGGAGGCAGTGGAGGACAGAAAAGCCTTGCATGCTATGCAGTGATGTAAGTAACTGAGTTAAAATAAACGGAGTTACTTAACGCAGTTACTTTAGAGGGTAACGAGTAATCTAACTGATTACTTTTCCCCTCATGGTAACGCAGTTCCCATTACTTGGGCGGCGTTACCGCAATTGCATCTACCGCCACTAGATGGCAGTAGTGTAATTCCGGTGTCCTGCTGAAAAAGTTCCCCGGCCGGATAAGGACCCCCTGTACTGCGCAGGCACAGTACGAAGGACTACGGAGCTTACGAAAATTGCCGAACCTAAACAGCTCTGAGTGAACTCTACACAGCGCAGGCGCAGTTAACATGTAATTGTACGAGGCAATGCTGCACGCTCCCGCTGCTCGTGCTACTCTGCAAGGGGCGTCTATCGTGTAACTAAGGGGCGGGTCTAATATTACTGTAACCAAGGGGCGCATTTATTATTATTGTTATATATCGAGCTCTGCCCATTAATTTAACATTCGCCCTCTTCTGTAGCCATCCGCCCCTTACACGATATAATAATAATAGACCCGCCACGTGCTTACACGCTATAACAGATCTGCCCCTTGGTTAGAGTGATAATAGAGCAGCCCCTTGGTTACACGAAATATAAAAATAATAATAAATGCGCCCCTTGGTTACAGTAATACTAGACCCGCCCCTTAGTTACACGTATAGAATATTTAAAAAAAGTCAGTTACTTTGCTGCATAACTAATTACTTTTCCATTGTAGTAACTGAGTTACTAACACAATTACTTTTTGGGAGAAGTAATTTGTAACTTAACTAATTACTTTTTTAAAGTAAGATGACCCACACTGATACTATGGTCCATGAGGTCACGAAGAGTCAGACACCAACAATGTACATAGATCACCCAGGGGGGAAAGTTTTTTTTCTCAACAAAAGTGGAGTTACTCTTTAAACATCTTTCATTGTCACCAAAACAGGAATAGCCGGGGAATCTTCCAATGTATTGACAGGAAAATTACCCAATGGGGCACACAACAGCAAAAAGGAAATGCAAAATGGCTTGACCATTCCTTACGCTATCCAAAACGTTTTTACTTTTAGGTATACCTTAAGCAACGTTGCTACTTTACTTGCAAGAACTTTATATGTACTTCCTGTGGTACAATTTGTTCAATGAATAAATGTAGTTTTAAATCAAACAGGTTTTTATTTGCAAAAAAAGAAACGCACAGCTTATAGCATCGTGGTATACACACAGAACATAGCCAGGTTACACTTTGGGTACAGAAAACAGTCACGAGTGTATATTATGCGTACAAGGTATAACAAAGGTATGGCAGCTTTCCAAGTACAACTCCATGTCTTAGGCAACAGTCCAGTGTGTAAACAGCCCCTCAACCACCCCAAAGCGGGGTGACAGCAACATTAATATTTTATGTACAAGTATCAGATTCCTGGAGCCACCTATCCCAGATCATGTAGTATTTGTCAGGACATTCCCTATTAATGTAAATAAACTTTTTATATGGGAGGGTGTTATTAATTTCTGCCTTCCAGTCTGTAAGAGTTGGTGGGGAAGCCCTCATCCATTTCCTGGCCACTACCTTTCTCACCGAAAATAAAGTTTCCTGAAGGAATATCTTCATGTATTTATCAGTAAGGTCTGGTAAAATGCCAAGAAGACACACCTTTGGGTCAAGTGTGGCCGGGGAGCCCATGGTGTTATGAAGAAATGTCACTACCTGTGACCATAGTCTCTGCATATCAGGGCATGACCAGAGGAGGTGTGCGGACGTTCCTGCTTCCCTCCTGCACATGGAACATGTGGTTGCCTGCGAGCTCCTGTATCTCGCGACCCTGAGGGGAGTAAGGTACGCTTGATGCAGAATATATATTTGGGTGAGCCTATCCGATAATTTAGGCGAAACAGACTTGCATGCTTCCAGGGCGTCCTCCCACTCCTCATCCTCCAATGGGCCCACCATCCTTTCCCAGCGGGGTTTAAGACCAAATGCTAATTTGTTAGATGTCGGGGTGGTGAGCGTGCTATAAAACGCCGAGATCAATATTTGGGGATCTGTACCCTTGACTATTGCCATAATCACATTCAGAGTGGGATGCGGAGTGGAAGAGGCAAACTGTGTGTGGGCTGCATGTTTAATTTGCAGGTATCTGTAGAACATATAGCTGGGGAGCGTGAATTCTTCAGTAAGGGCATCAAAGGTCTTGAGAGCGCCTCTTGTAAATAATTGGTGTAGATAGAGAACCCCATGAGCAAGCCACAGGCCCACGTCCGGGATCTGTCTGAACTCAGGCAGAGCCCTGTTGTGCCACAGCGGGGTATAGTCGTTAACTGGAGGGATCTCCAATTTTGCTAGGGCTATGTCCCAAATACGTCGGTATTGGTGTAGTAGTGCCCTCACTTTGTTTTGCGGGGGAGGAACATTCGGGGCCACTGCTATTGCCAAGATAGAGTCATTGGTAAGTCTATCCCATTCCGGACATAATAGATGAAGGAACCTTTCTCTGTCGGTCTTGTCTACATGGTAGAGTTGAGATAATTGGGACGCGATGTAGTACATACTAAAGTCCGGTAGCGCCATACCACCCATGTCTGTTGGGTTTTTAAGTGCACGCCATGCAAGTTTGTGCCTGTTGGGGCCCCACACAAAGGGTTTAAGGATGGATTCCAAAATTTTAAAGTGTTTAAGTGGCAAGTATACCGGGGAGTGCCAGATCGTGTACAGGACCTTTGGGAGGATGATCATTTTGATTAAATTAATCCGTCCCCATACTCCCAATGGTAGACAGGCCCAGGCCCTTGTCTTGGTTTTAATAAATGTAGTTTTAAGATCTGAAACCTCTAGTGTTCTATAAATTGCTTTAATCGCAGAACTTTTCATTTTTATTCTTATTTAAAAATGCTTTTTTTGCAACTTGGAAGCTCAAAGAAAGCTGATTAGTTGTCTCAGATCCCCGTTTATGACTCAGCAATAGCTGGAACCTTTTAAAGTATATTTCTATTTTTGCAGCCAATTTGGGATAACACCTACTTTACATATGTTATGTGTTCTCTCTTACATAGTATAACCTAATTATGGGGCTGCAGAGTGAAGCCCAACTCTACACACTACAAAAAAAAAGCACCCTTACATTGGAGCCCACAAACTGCAAAGGTTATATGCTTGTTAAAGAGGAAGTAAACCCTGATGGGTTTACTTCCTCTTTGTTTCCCTGCAAAGGTAAAGCATAATGGACTACTATGCATCGCATAGTACTCCATTATGTGTCACTTACCTGTCACAGGAGCCAGCGACCGCTGTCCCCTTGTGTACGGAGCCTCCATCTTCTTGGTGGGTCTCGCTGCTCCGGCGCTGTCATTCGACGGAGCCGCGGTGATGTCACTCCCGCACATGCGCACGGGAGCCGCCTCTCGCGGCATATCGCAGTTAACAGCGGCACGCTCAGTGCCCTGTAGACAGCGGTGCCAGTCTTTTGGCAAATATCTCCTAAACGTGTAGGTTTAGGAGATATTTCTTGGACCTAAAGGTAAGCCTTAATCTCGGCTTACCTGTAGGTCAAAGTGGTTTGTAAGGGTTTACAACCACTTTAAGTCTATGGGTGGCAGAATACACTGTATTACGGTACTTGACTCTCTGCTCCAGCAGGCTCCCTTGTTCTGTGCAATTGCTCCACCACAGCTTCCTCTGTAAGCTACTCCTGAGACGCTGTTGCACTGTTCCACTCCTATTACATACAATACAGGGTTAATAGCTGTGCACTGTATGTGATGTATGCCTAGACTCCACCTACAGACTGGAGCGTCAAGAAAAGGAGGAGATCACTGCAGCCTGCTGGAGCAAGGAGTCAGGTAAATAATAGAACCTCTTCTGCAACCATCTAGACTTAAGACTATATAAACGCAACATTTCATATTTATGATAGGCGCCTGCTGTACCATGTATTGTATGAGAAAGTATCCTGTTCTCTTTGTATTGATTCCTGTATGTGAATTCCCTATTGTTCCTGTCAGTCCCTCTGCTTTCCTATTGAAAACTGACCACACTAAGCAGGAAAACGCACTACGGTCAGTTCTCTAGCTATGCTCGGAACTTGGTATGTTCTCCATTGATCAAACTTGTCCTGACCCCCCTGGACAGGCTTTCACTGGGAAGATCAGTGTGCTACTGTTCCTCCATCCCCAGCTCTTATGCAAATGAGATTAGAGGGAATGTGACCACTTATAGAAAAAAAGGGTTTATAATGTTTTTTTGGCTATATCTATACACAGGTGTTTTACAAAGTGATGGTTTACATATACTTTTAAAGCGGTATTAAACCCCAAAACAATAATGTAATATGCAGCTTACCAATCCTTAGATGTGCTGGCTGCATTTGTTTTCTTTGTTAGGCTTTTTTTTTTTTTTTTTCACCTGGTGATCCTGCCAGCAATATACTTCCTGTTTCAAGGCGGCCTTAGATGGTGCGATTGTCTTTCCTGCAACCAGGTGTCACAGGAAAGAAAATCACTTTATTCTTCCATCAACACTGACTGTGAATCCATCCCGCAAAGCTATTGTTCTCCCGGCAAGTCGGCGCAGCTTTGGAGTCGTGGAATTTACGAACGGAGCCTTAAGCCAGGTACACACGGCCCGAATATCAGGAAACAATAACCGGTTAAAAAGAAAACGTCCAACATTCGGCCCATGTGTATGTCGGTCTGTCAGACAGAAGCCCGCCGCCGTTTGACCGGCTGACAGGAAAGACGGTGGCAGCGGGAGGGGGACAACCCCCACCTGCAGAAGTGATCAACTGTTCAGCCACTTAAATCACTTCTGCAGTACAGGGAATTGCCGGCTGAAAATTTTCAGGTGCAAGCATCATCCTGGTATAACCACTGCAACCCGAGGACGTCCTATGGTCGGAAAGTGGTTAACCTCTTCTGCTTTCATTTAAGAAAATGTACTCTTTACTCTACTTTACTCTATTCCCTCTAAATTGCAGGCAACTATAATCCATAAAGGTGAAAGTAGACCTCTTATCTGATCTTCTCATTTGGCGACCTTTTGTCCTAAAGTGGTCCCAAGTATTAAGGGCTGAACAAGTAGGCTTCTGACCATATCACTAAAGTCTTCATTTATGTAGTGTCATTCTATCATAAGCCATAATATGACAATCTTCCCTCTCGACTTCTTCTTTTTAATGGATTCAAGTTCTTCAATATTAAAAACAGATCATTGTTCCACACCAGCTTTTCCTGTTCTTTGTTTCTCGAATAGTATGCATTTTAGCCTCATCTATGTTCTTGACATAACCTGATCAAACAATCTTCTATGGTATGTAATCCGATAATACATTATATAGATGAAACCGTTTTGTGTCATTAAGGTCACACTATGGGTGAGTATTGTGTAACCAAAGAAAACCAGACATGAAAGGTTTTTGCTCTATAGTCCATGGCCATTGATAGTTTCACAGAACGTGACATGTTTGAACATTAAGGTCACGTTATCTACAGGGAGATCATAGACTGATGTGAGCTTTTTACCATACCCGATTCTGATGAAGGTAAATCCATGATACTGCATGTCTTCAATGTGCTTTATGAAATGTCTTGAAATATAACTAAACACAAAACTTTTTTTTTTTTTTTTTTTTTTTAATATGGATAGAATGGTGAGGAATTGGAACAACTGTCAGGTTTTTGTTGCTGTTTCTATTTTGTCCACATCAGGGAGATTCACAGATTCCCCCCGATCACCAATGCCACCAAGAATAAAGGTGAGGGCAAATCCAAAATTAAAAGGAAGTAACGCAGAGAGCTAAGGGGTCAGGATTAAGTAATGCCCAGAGTGCAGGAATCAGTATTCGGTAATGCAGACAGTTCAAGGGTCAAGATTAAGTAACACAGAGTTCATTGGTCAGTATTGGATAACCCACAGAGCTCAGGGATCAGGTGTAGGTAAAGCAGAGAGTTCTTGGGGTCGGGAGTAAGTAATGCATAGAATTGAGGGATCAGAATTCAGTAACCCCCAGAGTGCAGGGGTCATAGTTAAGTAATGCCCAGAGTGTAGTGGTCAAGATTAAGTTGAGGAGCCAGGATTAAGTAACTCACAGATTGTACTTTTGTCTGACTTCATCACCCCCCCCCCCCCCCCCCAGCATTATCCTTTAAAGCCAGGCAGTGTAGTGTAAACATTGCAGTGCACATCCTCTAACTCAAGTCATACTAAAAGGTAAAAGCATAGTTTGGCTTACTGTACCCAGTGAGCTTTAATTGTTTAGTTAGGCCTGACCTGGGTGCTCTGCTGCTGCCAGTCCACTGGACAGCTCCCTCTGTATCTAGGTAACTTGAGAAGTTTCTGGATGATAGGTGTGAAGCTATGCAGACAGCAGCATGCATATTGATACAGCCCCAGCCTATTCAAGAAAGGCAGGCTCTGGATGCAGGCTGGGGGTCTGTATTTCTTCTGAGAGGCCACCAAGCTCTGGGTCTTGTCCCAGAGTGTAGGAGTCCAGCCTGAGGGGGGCACGCTGCCCTCACAGGCACAGGCTGCAGTAAGGAGGCCTCAGGAGGGTGACCTAAGGGGGCAATGCTCAGTCCCAGGTAATTGGAAGAAGCTGACTGAGGGGAGCTCTCTGCCATAGATCAGTCTGGTATTACCGGAGGACATTGCATGCATGACTCTACTTCTACTTAAGCGGAAGTCTACTGTTTGTTACAAGCCCAGGACTTCATCGTAGCTTGTCCTAAAGGAAAACAAAGTCCTCAGTTGTACATTGTTCTTATCTTTGGAGTATGCCACCATTTCCCTCATCCCTATCCAAGTTCTCCAAAAATAAAAACAACAAAAACAATATCTCCTAGACTCAGGGCTTTTTTCTCAGAGAATAGGTGCAAGAACTCAACCATGCCACACATACCTGCCAAATGGCATTAAATAGTAGCTCTTCCCTCTGCATACAACCCCTCCCTCCACTGCCCTCATCTTCTTCCCCCTCCTTAAAAGCTCCACCATCTGCCACGTGTCTTACCTTTGTTGTAATATTAAGCTGAAGCACCCATCCGGCTGTAGTACCTCCCAGCATACTATACTACAGTCACTTACAAGGGAGATCGTGCAGTAGGAGCATCAACAACTGGTCACCAGGGAAAAAATGGAGACCACAGAGGGTGCAGTCTTCCAACGCGCCCTCTCTCGCCCATGACACCACTGAACCCTGGGCACCTATTCTGTATCTCCCTTGTCCCTGTCCTGCACTCAGGGGGATCTACTCAGGAGATCTGACCTGTGGGAGCTACTGGGAGATACGCTATCACTTGTAAACGCAGAAGCTGGACTTGTGTGTTACCAGGTGATATTGATGAGCAGGGAGCAGAAGACCTGAGCCAGAGGTGGTGGAACTGAGTTCCCCCTAGTTCCTGCTGAAAAAAAGCTCTGCCTAGACTGGTCTTTGGAAAAAGAGTGAATGAGCATGTTATGTGCCTGGCTGCATGGTAGAAGTTGGGAAGACCTGGACAGTAATCCCTGTGGCTCCTATGTAAGTAGCGCTACATACATGTGACATGACCTACTGATGAGAGATGCAAAAAAGTTATTAGTGACAAGAGACTTCATGTGCCCAGTAGTAAGAGGAAATCTCTCCAAAGCAAGGGCATCTCCCCTTTTAGAAACTTTTCAGCAAAACAGGTGCTCCAGTTAGATTTTGGATGACAAATCATCAATGGCAGAGTGACCAATTCCAAGAATAAACACACAGGGCCATATTTACTAAAACTGTTGCAGCTGGGCATGGTAGCCAGTCAGCTTCTAACTTCAGCTTGTTCAATTAAGCTTTGACAATAATACCTGGAAACTGATTGGTTTCTATGCAGAGCAGCACCAGATTTTGCACACTCCAGTTTTTAGTTACCCCCTCACAGTTTTTCTATGGTATCTCTTACATCACAATATTCATTATCTCAGGCACATAGCCAATGGGAATTCTGATTATCTGAGATAACATAAGTGTCACATAAAACGATAAATTAAATTTTTGTGTTAAAGTCTCATATATCAGCCTATATGAGCCTACATTTATAGACATCCTCTCTTTTCTACATTGTCTAGACAGAACTGTAAAAAAGGTGAAAGCGTGTAGAACACAAGAAGACGTAGGCCATAGTTGAATCTGATGTAATTTCAATTTTTTTTTCAAGTCTTAATTATTGTGTTGCTCTGAACACTCTAAACACTTTATAAAAACTTCAGACTTAAAAGATATAAAATGAGCAAGGGAGAAACAAAGCAGTAAAAGTCATTTTCTAGAAATCTAGAAAACTGAACATAATTTGCAGTATTTTTCTTTGGAGTATCAAAGATTTAAACAGCTGTTCCATACAATGCCTGTGAAAATGTAAGTTTCATTTTTTCCTCAATTGATCTGCTTTCTTTTTCAGCAGAAGTGATTTGTCTTACAGTATATTAAAAGGGTCAAAAGGTATATAAAAAGGATTTCATTCTCTAGAATTCTAACAAGGCTTTAAGACTGTCTAGGCTTGCGGTAATTCCGTGGCCACATTTGTATGGAGCCTATCTATGCAATGCACTTTCATTGAGACTCCAGTTCTTATCTTTGCCCCAAATGTATATTGTAGCATTGAAGCCCCTTGAAAACATCCTTTTGGAGGAAACCCACCAGAGGCAGAGCCTGTGCCGACATTATCACTCCTGCTGCAGGCGCCGGCGGTGCTGGTTTTATTACATGCCATTGCTTCACATCTAAATATGAGTAGAAACACATATATCAGATGCATACATACAGTGGTGTGAAAAAGTGTTTGCCCCCTTCCTCATTTCCTGTTCCTTTGCATGTTTGTCACACTTAAGTGTTTCGGAACATCAAACCAATTTAAACAATAGTCAAGGACAACACAAGTAAACACAAAATGCAATTTGTAAATGAAGGTGTTTATTATTAAAGGTGAAAAAAAATCCAAACCATCATGGCCCTGTGTGAAAAAGTGATTGCCCCCTAAACCTAATAACTGGTTGGGCCACCCTTAGCAGCAACAACTGCAACCAAGCGTTTGCGATAACGTGCAATGAGGCTTTTACAGCGTCCTGAAGGAATTTTGGCCCACTCATCTTTGCAGAATTGTCCTAATTCAGTTACATTAGAGGGTTTTCGAGCATGAACGGCCTTTTTAAGGTCATACCACAACATCTCAATAGGATTCAGGTCAGGACTTTGGCTAGGCCACTCCAAAGTCTTCATTTTGTTTTTCTTCAGCCATTCGGTGGTGGACTTGCTGGTGTGTTTAGGATCATTGTCCTGCTGCAGAACCCAAGTTCGTTTCAGCTTGAGTACACGAACAGATGGTCGGACATTCTCCTTCAGGATCTCTTGGTAGACAGCAGAATTCATAGTTCCTTTTATCACGGCAAGTCTTCCAGGTCCTGAAGCAGCAAAACAGCCCCAGACCATCACACTACCACCACCATATTTTACTGTTGGTATAATGTTCTTTTTCTGAAATGCAGTGTTCCTTCTACGCCAGATATACTTGGACACACACCTTCCAAAGAGTTCCACTTTTGTCTCATCGGTCCACAGAATGTTGTCCCAAAAGTCTTGGGGATCATCAAGATGTGTTGTGGAGAAATTGAGACGAGCTTTGATGTTCTTTTTGCTCAGCAGTGGTTTTCTCCTTGGAACTCTGCCATGCAGGCCATTTTTGCCCAGTCTTTTCCTGATGGTGGAGGCATGAACGCTGACCTTAACTGAGGCAAGTGAGGCCTGCAGTTCCTTGGACGTTGTTGTGGGGTCTTTTGTGACCTCTTGGATGAGTCGTCGCTGCGCTCTTGGGGTAATTTTGGGCGGCCGGCCACTCCTGGGAAGGTTCACCACTGTTCCATGTCTTCGCCATTTGTGGATAATGGCTCTCACCGTGGTTCGCTGGATTCCCAAAGCTTTGGAAATGGCTTTATAACCCTTTCCAGACTGATAGATCTCAATTACTTTCTTTCTCAATTGTTCCTGAATTTCTTTGGGTCTCGGCATGATGTGTAGCTTTTAAGGATCTTCTGGTGGACCTTACTGTGTCAAGCAGCTCCTATTTAAGTGATGCCTTGATTGTGAACAGGTGTGGCAATAATCAGGCCTGGGTGTGGCTAGAGAAATTGAACTCAGGTGTGGACAACCACAGTTATAGTATGTTTTAACAAGGGGGGCAATCACTTTTTCACACAGGGCCATGATGGTTTGGATTTTTTTTCACCTTTAATAATAAACACCTTCATTTACAAATTGCATTTTGTGTTTACTTGTGTTGTCCTTGACTATTGTTTAAATTGAAAATAATTTGTTAGATGAAGAAGATTGAACAGAGGGCGATACCGAAATCCCAGTTAAATTGAAAACAGAAAACCTTCTAAGAAGGAAAGGGGGAAATTTGAGGCCACATACCTCAGGGATTTCTTGTATATGGTATCTAGATAAATTGTTGTATAAAGAAAGGTAAAGATGTATATATAAAAAATAGAATTTTATTTTCCCATATGGGTAGAAAACAATAAGGACACAGATAATACATCCATACTTTACAGACATATGAGTTAAATCAGATGGAGGTGTGGAGCTTCGCCATACTCGACATGTTTCACTCTGTAGAGTTTCTTCAGGAGTTTAATAGGTTAAGCTCAAAATTACTGAAATAACAAAGTCACATGAGAAAGGCATCCTTATTCAAAAATGTACAAGTCAAATGTACAAATTTATACAGTGTATAAAACAAATTGGCTCAGGTTGAATATACATCTAAATAAATGAACAAATGATATATGATTACAAATTCAGTGTATTTATGACAGGGAACATAGAAAGCAGAGGGAGAGCTTAAAGAATGAAGCGCGGCAGGACTTACCACAGATGCTTGGATGGTTTTGAATGTATCTGCATACGTGGATTGTAAATTATTGTATAAAAACAAATAGATTACGAAGAGAGATGAAATCACTTCCAAAATGCTACAGGGCAGCACTGTATCGCTTGCAGAGAGACGCTACATAGGTTAAAGGGATATATAGGACTGTAATTAGTCAAATAGTCATTATAATGGGGTTCGTGGTGAAAGACTGTATGAATGAACAGATAAACAAATCAAGATGGTACCTGTTAACTAGTACGCTGGGATTAACCGAGCTTGTAAAAGTTCGGTATAATATGCAGGTTAGGTGATTGCATTTTGTCCTGAGATTTGTTATGGTGATAATCCTGGGGTTTATCTGCAATGAACCAGGGTGAAAGGACACTCCGTTAATTGCTGATAGCAAAGTAGGGGATGTAAGGGGAGAATGGTAATCATGAATAAGAAAAGAGAGTGGTTTAGTGAAGTCTTACCCCAGTTGAAGTTGAATGTCACTTGCGGGACGAATCACTGAGTGGGGGCAGATAAAACCGCCTCACCCCCTCGTGTGTAGGGAATTCCCAGCAGAGAATATAACGGCAGAGGGAGCTGCCTTAAATACCGTCTCTCCGACCCGGCGGCGTCTGACATCACCGCCGGGTCGTGGGCGCCATAAACAGCTGCGTCCAGCTCTGGACGTCCGTAGATGAGAGATGCGCATGCGCCAGCGACGAACCCTGTCGCCGGCGCATGACGTCAGACGGCGCGTCGCTGAGAGCGGCGCGTCGGCGGCCATCTTGGATTATCCAGGATTGCCCATACCTCAAAGGGAGAGAGTGTGGGCAAAGCCCACCATGGTGGCAGAGAACCCCTGGGTGGCGAGCGTAAATCGCCAACAGGGGAACACATTCAGAATGGATGGGGGACATGTCCAAAGAGGGCAGGGACGAATCAAAGCCGGAGCAAACCAAAAGGGTGGGAGGGGCCCTCTAGAGGAGAGGCTGCAAACCTAAATCTAGGTTGCTATATCTCAAAAGAGGATCCCCCCCGGGGCGCCCATACAAGCGATTTTGATCGTGCGGCGATGTACATTTTTAGGGGAAGCATCTCTCTAAAGCTCAAATATTAATCAAGGTAACAGTCCAAAACCAAAGTAATGGAAGGAACAAATGCCAAGTTTGGATGTGTGATAAAGCTGCTCGGCCCCATCAGTCCTCCCTCTGCTTTTAACAAAAATATATATCTAAAGATTTGTATTGGTAAAGATTATCAATTTCATATTCATATTAAATGATATGCAGTATTAATGTCTTACAAATGATAGAGGCAAGGGGGGAATACCATGGGAAAAAGTGAAACTAGAGGGAAGAAAAGGATAAAAATAATAATAATATTAATAAAAGAAAAATAAATAAAACAAAAATAATAAAAGAGAAGGAAAAAAGTGAAAATCAATATAGAGTTTGGGAATAAATAATCTGAATAATCCACTTTTGAGATCTCAAAATGCACTTAGTTAAAGGAATGATTTGTAACTGAGAGCGTCATTCAACCCTGGGTAAGTGGTTGCTTTGAGATCAAAGATCCAGCGTGCCTCACGTTGGAGTAGGATGCGATCATAATTGCCACCTCTTTCACCTGGAGGTACATGCTCGAGGGCGAAAAAATGCATTTTCTGATCATCATGGGCATGAAATAGTCCCATGTGACGACTAATTGGAGTTTCCATCTTCTTACCACGGACAAGGTTTACATGATCTCTTATCCGGTGGAAGAATGGGCGTTTGGTTTTCCCAATATAGAAGGCTGTGCATTCGCATAGCATAATGTATACTATGCCAATAGATTGGCAATTAACCAAAAATTTGGGTTTGTAGGTGCGTTTGTTTGGCAAAATAATTTGTTTCGATGCATGTATATAGCGACAAAAATTGCATTTATGACAAGGTTTAGTTCCAACATTTTTTTGGGCAATAGAGTTAGAGCCATTGTCTTGAGTTGGATCATAATGGCTACGTACAAGAGTATCTCGTAGAGATTGGGATCTCCTAAAGGTTATCACTGGGTGATCCTCTACGTGTTTGGAGACCAGAGGATCCGCCTTGAGTAAATACCAATATTTATCAAAAATTTTTCGCACTCGAGCATGGTGTCCAGAGAAGCGGGTAATAATCCTAATGCCCCACTCATTGGTGGATGTTTTATTTGCATGAATGAGTTTAGAGCGGTTTTGTTGTTTAGCTTTTAAATATGACCTTTTCAGACAGGACTTAGAGTAGCCACGATGTCGTAGGCGTTGTTGCAGTTTTTTGGCCTCAACTTGGAAATCAGAATCCCGACTGCAATTCCGTTTGACCCTGAGATATTGCCCATAGGGTATACTGGATACCAGGGGGCCGGGGTGAGAGCTAGTTGCGTGTAGCAGTGTGTTCGCTGCTGACGGTTTTCGATACAGAGTGGTTCCGACATTTCCCTCCCCATCTACATAAATTGTAATGTCAAGAAAGGTTAATTGTGACTGGCTTCTTTCCATTGTGAAACTGAGATTAAAAGTGTTAATCTTTAGCTTTTCATAGAAGATCAATAGATCTAATTCAGAGCCTGTCCAGATGAAGAATACATCATCGATATACCTCCTCCAGACTGGGATTTGGTCTAAGAACATTTGTATGTCCTCTCTTTGGAAGAGATGGCGCTCCCACCCCCCCAGGTACAAATTGGCGTAGGATGGGGCACACTTGGTCCCCATGGCTACGCCCTGCACCTGGAGGTAGTGGGAGCGTCCAAATAGAAAAATGTTGTTATTTAAGATAAATTCAAGCAGCTTCAAAATAAAATCATTATATTTAGGTGATGACTCGGTGCTCTCGGAAATGAAGCCCTTCACAACTCCAACCCCAAGGTCGTGGGGTATGGAGTTGTAGAGGGCCTCAACATCGAGAGCCACGAGCCAGGATTCAGAAGGTATACAGATACCATCAAGAGCCCTTAGTAGGTCCCTGGTGTCCTGTAGATACGAAACTAAGCCTTCTACATGAGGGCGAAGAAAATCATCCACCAGGGCACTGGCACTCTCAGTAAGGCATCCATTGCCAGAGACAATCGGGCGACCTGGTGGATTAGTGGCATTCTTGTGGATTTTGGGTAGGGCATATAGAGTTGGGGTTTTAGGAAAGGGAGTATTGAGAAAGTCATAAGTTTTTTTTGTAATTAAGTCCTGAAAATAAGCAGAGCTTAGTAGATTTCGAAATTTACCAATGGTGTAGTTTACATGGCTTTCTGGTATTTTTCGATACCATTCCCGGTTTTCAAGGAGGTTATGTACCATCGACTCATACTGGCATTTGTCCATGATAACGAGATTGCCCCCCTTATCAGCTGGTTTTATTATTATATTAGTTTCTTGTTGTAAGGAGCGTAATGCTTGCCTTTGTTGTAAGGTAAGGTTGGGTTGCGGTGGATCAGACCACTTGGTTTTGCGGATTTCATTGGTTACTTGTTGGGTGAATGCCCAGACATTCGGGTTGCCTTGTAATGAAGGAAAAGTGGTGGATTTGGATTTGTATTCACGGGGGGGTGGTCTAGGGGCTGCGGGAGGGGGGGCAGACCGACAGGGGGCATCCAAAAGAGCGTCAGCCTCAGCTAGGTCCGTCTCGTCGATGTGTCCCTCATCCCACAGCTCCATCAACTCCTCCATAGCTTTAATATCTTTTAAAGATAATTGATGTGAGGATGATGAAGGGGACGAAGTTGGCGATGTTTTAGAAATGTCATCACGAGTTGGTGGGTTGGACTTGTCAAACATAATCCGAAACAGCAACTTACGTGAAAACAGGTGTAAGTCTTTAACTAACTCAAAGGCATCCGTGGATTTTGTCGGGCAGAAAGTCAGCCCCAATTTTAAAAGTGACATTTGTGTGTCAGTCAGTGTGTAAGTGGAAAGGTTGATTATTTCAAAATGATTTTCGTTTGTTTGATCTGTGTGGTGGTGGGTTCCAAGTTTTTCCTTGGATCTAATACAGGCTGGGTGAAAATTGGTGCTGTCCGAAAACTTGACTCAGTAGTGGCCTCGGCCTGTCCCCCTAGGGGGGGAGGGGCAGAGGGCACAGACTGGGCCGAGGTAAATGTAAGAGTGTCAAAAGAAGTGAGAGTTTTGGAACTACCGGCGGCTTTGGCCGCTGAAGCTCGAGTGCTAATTGGTGTGCGGTTTCGTGTGGGAGAGCTTTTTGATTTTCCCATCTGAGCATTTACATTACCATCCTTGCGGGAATGTTGTGGTTGTGATTTCTTTGTGGTCGGAAGGCGGTCAGGTGCCTGTGAAGAAGAAATGGATGAGAAAGAAGAGGTGTCTGAGTCAGTTAGTTCAGGAGTATTTTCAGGTTTTTTGAGAGGTTTGACAACGCGTCTCCTATTCTGTAGGGAACCCCAGTTGTAAGCCTGATTGTTGTCATAGGATAATTTGTCTCGTAAGAATTTTTTCTCCTTAGTTTTGAGGAGATCTGATACATACTTTTCAAGTCCCTCTTTGAGTGCTGTTTCACGTTCAGCGAAAAGAGCATCCAAAGATCAAACAAACGAAAATCATTTTGAAATAATCAACCTTTCCACTTACACACTGACTGACACACAAATGTCACTTTTAAAATTGGGGCTGACTTTCTGCCCGACAAAATCCACGGATGCCTTTGAGTTAGTTAAAGACTTACACCTGTTTTCACGTAAGTTGCTGTTTCGGATTATGTTTGACAAGTCCAACCCACCAACTCGTGATGACATTTCTAAAACATCGCCAACTTCGTCCCCTTCATCATCCTCACATCAATTATCTTTAAAAGATATTAAAGCTATGGAGGAGTTGATGGAGCTGTGGGATGAGGGACACATCGACGAGACGGACCTAGCTGAGGCTGACGCTCTTTTGGATGCCCCCTGTCGGTCTGCCCCCCCTCCCGCAGCCCCTAGACCACCCCCCCGTGAATACAAATCCAAATCCACCACTTTTCCTTCATTACAAGGCAACCCGAATGTCTGGGCATTCACCCAACAAGTAACCAATGAAATCCGCAAAACCAAGTGGTCTGATCCACCGCAACCCAACCTTACCTTACAACAAAGGCAAGCATTACGCTCCTTACAACAAGAAACTAATATAATAATAAAACCAGCTGATAAGGGGGGCAATCTCGTTATCATGGACAAATGCCAGTATGAGTCGATGGTACATAACCTCCTTGAAAACCGGGAATGGTATCGAAAAATACCAGAAAGCCATGTAAACTACACCATTGGTAAATTTCGAAATCTACTAAGCTCTGCTTATTTTCAGGACTTAATTACAAAAAAAACTTATGACTTTCTCAATACTCCCTTTCCTAAAACCCCAACTCTATATGCCCTACCCAAAATCCACAAGAATGCCACTAATCCACCAGGTCGCCCGATTGTCTCTGGCAATGGATGCCTTACTGAGAGTGCCAGTGCCCTGGTGGATGATTTTCTTCGCCCTCATGTAGAAGGCTTAGTTTCGTATCTACAGGACACCAGGGACCTACTAAGGGCTCTTGATGGTATCTGTATACCTTCTGAATCCTGGCTCGTGGCTCTCGATGTTGAGGCCCTCTACAACTCCATACCCCACGACCTTGGGGTTGGAGTTGTGAAGGGCTTCATTTCCGAGAGCACCGAGTCATCACCTAAATATAATGATTTTATTTTGAAGCTGCTTGAATTTATCTTAAATAACAACATTTTTCTATTTGGACGCTCCCACTACCTCCAGGTGCAGGGCGTAGCCATGGGGACCAAGTGTGCCCCATCCTACGCCAATTTGTACCTGGGGGGGTGGGAGCGCCATCTCTTCCAAAGAGAGGACATACAAATGTTCTTAGACCAAATCCCAGTCTGGAGGAGGTATATCGATGATGTATTCTTCATCTGGACAGGCTCTGAATTAGATCTATTGATCTTCTATGAAAAGCTAAAGATTAACACTTTTAATCTCAGTTTCACAATGGAAAGAAGCCAGTCACAATTAACCTTTCTTGACATTACAATTTATGTAGATGGGGAGGGAAATGTCGGAACCACTCTGTATCGAAAACCGTCAGCAGCGAACACACTGCTACACGCAACTAGCTCTCACCCCGGCCCCCTGGTATCCAGTATACCCTATGGGCAATATCTCAGGGTCAAACGGAATTGCAGTCGGGATTCTGATTTCCAAGTTGAGGCCAAAAAACTGCAACAACGCCTACGACATCGTGGCTACTCTAAGTCCTGTCTGAAAAGGTCATATTTAAAAGCTAAACAACAAAACCGCTCTAAACTCATTCATGCAAATAAAACATCCACCAATGAGTGGGGCATTAGGATTATTACCCGCTTCTCTGGACACCATGCTCGAGTGCGAAAAATTTTTGATAAATATTGGTATTTACTCAAGGCGGATCCTCTGGTCTCCAAACACGTAGAGGATCACCCAGTGATAACCTTTAGGAGATCCCAATCTCTACGAGATACTCTTGTACGTAGCCATTATGATCCAACTCAAGACAATGGCTCTAACTCTATTGCCCAAAAAAATGTTGGAACTAAACCTTGTCATAAATGCAATTTTTGTCGCTATATACATGCATCGAAACAAATTATTTTGCCAAACAAACGCACCTACAAACCCAAATTTTTGGTTAATTGCCAATCTATTGGCATAGTATACATTATGCTATGCGAATGCACAGCCTTCTATATTGGGAAAACCAAACGCCCATTCTTCCACCGGATAAGAGATCATGTAAACCTTGTCCGTGGTAAGAAGATGGAAACTCCAATTAGTCGTCACATGGGACTATTTCATGCCCATGATGATCAGAAAATGCATTTTTTCGCCCTCGAGCATGTACCTCCAGGTGAAAGAGGTGGCAATTATGATCGCATCCTACTCCAACGTGAGGCACGCTGGATCTTTGATCTCAAAGCAACCACTTACCCAGGGTTGAATGACGCTCTCAGTTACAAATCATTCCTTTAACTAAGTGCATTTTGAGATCTCAAAAGTGGATTATTCAGATTATTTATTCCCAAACTCTATATTGATTTTCACTTTTTTCCTTCTCTTTTATTATTTTTGTTTTATTTATTTTTCTTTTATTAATATTATTATTATTTTTATCCTTTTCTTCCCTCTAGTTTCACTTTTTCCCATGGTATTCCCCCCTTGCCTCTATCATTTGTAAGACATTAATACTGCATATCATTTAATATGAATATGAAATTGATAATCTTTACCAATACAAATCTTTAGATATATATTTTTGTTAAAAGCAGAGGGAGGACTGATGGGGCCGAGCAGCTTTATCACACATCCAAACTTGGCATTTGTTCCTTCCATTACTTTGGTTTTGGACTGTTACCTTGATTAATATTTGAGCTTTAGAGAGATGCTTCCCCTAAAAATGTACATCGCCGCACGATCAAAATCGCTTGTATGGGCGCCCCGGGGGGGATCCTCTTTTGAGATATAGCAACCTAGATTTAGGTTTGCAGCCTCTCCTCTAGAGGGCCCCTCCCACCCTTTTGGTTTGCTCCGGCTTTGATTCGTCCCTGCCCTCTTTGGACATGTCCCCCATCCATTCTGAATGTGTTCCCCTGTTGGCGATTTACGCTCGCCACCCAGGGGTTCTCTGCCACCATGGTGGGCTTTGCCCACACTCTCTCCCTTTGAGGTATGGGCAATCCTGGATAATCCAAGATGGCCGCCGACGCGCCGCTCTCAGCGACGCGCCGTCTGACGTCATGCGCCGGCGACAGGGTTCGTCGCTGGCGCATGCGCATCTCTCATCTACGGACGTCCAGAGCTGGACGCAGCTGTTTATGGCGCCCACGACCCGGCGGTGATGTCAGACGCCGCCGGGTCGGAGAGACGGTATTTAAGGCAGCTCCCTCTGCCGTTATATTCTCTGCTGGGAATTCCCTACACACGAGGGGGTGAGGCGGTTTTATCTGCCCCCACTCAGTGATTCGTCCCGCAAGTGACATTCAACTTCAACTGGGGTAAGACTTCACTAAACCACTCTCTTTTCTTATTCATGATTACCATTCTCCCCTTACATCCCCTACTTTGCTATCAGCAATTAACGGAGTGTCCTTTCACCCTGGTTCATTGCAGATAAACCCCAGGATTATCACCATAACAAATCTCAGGACAAAATGCAATCACCTAACCTGCATATTATACCGAACTTTTACAAGCTCGGTTAATCCCAGCGTACTAGTTAACAGGTACCATCTTGATTTGTTTATCTGTTCATTCATACAGTCTTTCACCACGAACCCCATTATAATGACTATTTGACTAATTACAGTCCTATATATCCCTTTAACCTATGTAGCGTCTCTCTGCAAGCGATACAGTGCTGCCCTGTAGCATTTTGGAAGTGATTTCATCTCTCTTCGTAATCTATTTGTTTTTATACAATAATTTACAATCCACGTATGCAGATACATTCAAAACCATCCAAGCATCTGTGGTAAGTCCTGCCGCGCTTCATTCTTTAAGCTCTCCCTCTGCTTTCTATGTTCCCTGTCATAAATACACTGAATTTGTAATCATATATCATTTGTTCATTTATTTAGATGTATATTCAACCTGAGCCAATTTGTTTTATACACTGTATAAATTTGTACATTTGACTTGTACATTTTTGAATAAGGATGCCTTTCTCATGTGACTTTGTTATTTCAGTAATTTTGAGCTTAACCTATTAAACTCCTGAAGAAACTCTACAGAGTGAAACATGTCGAGTATGGCGAAGCTCCACACCTCCATCTGATTTAACTCATATGTCTGTAAAGTATGGATGTATTATCTGTGTCCTTATTGTTTTCTACCCATATGGGAAAATAAAATTCTATTTTTTATATATACATCTTTACCTTTCTTTATACAACAATTTATCTAGATACCATATACAAGAAATCCCTGAGGTATGTGGCCTCAAATTTCCCCCTTTCCTTCTTAGAAGGTTTTCTGTTTTCTATTGTTTAAATTGGTTTGATGTTCCGAAACACTTAAGTGTGACAAACATGCAAAGGAACAGGAAATGAGGAAGGGGGCAAACACTTTTTCACACCACTGTACATATATATATATGTATCAGATGAAAACTACAGGTTGCACTATGGGATGCCTGTTTATTTCTTTCATAGAATCACATGCATGATGGAGGTGGAGAGCTGGTAGTAAATCCCTGCTGATGTGCCCTGTGGTTCTCAAATGCCTGTGGAGTACCGTATATACTCGAGTATAGATTGACCCGAATATAAGCCGAGGCCCCTAATTTACCACAAAAAAAAATTAGAAAACGTATTGACTCGTGTATAAGCCGAGGGTGAGAAATGCAGCAGCTACTGTAAGTGGAAAAGAGGGTCAACAATGCCCATCTGCAGCTTAATGCCTCCCTGTGTCCTGTACATACCCCCCTGTGTCCTGTACATACCCCCCTGTGTCCTGTACATACCCCCCTGTGTCCATTGCAGCCTACCTGTGCCCATTTGTGTCCACCATTGCAGTCTTCATCATGTGTCCCCCATTGCTGATCCTGCCGATCAGCGTGTAAGGCAAAATAGACGGCGGCCATTCCAATATACAAAAGCCGCGCCTCCTCCTCGTCCTCATCCGTGATAGGAGGAACACTTTGTTTTCCCAGCAGTCAGTGTTCAGTGTTCCGCCTATCAGCGGCGTCATACAGTTTAGATTGAAATTTATTTTTTGGACCAAAACGAAATTCTGAAAATAAATATTTCAGTGTGCACATGTCTAGTTGGAGGTTTAAAATTGTGATAAACAACAATTGTTATGTGAGTTGGGAGGTAATTGAAAAAGTAATAGAGTTCTTTTTTATTTTTCTATGTTTCTATGTACTGTATATTAGAAACACCTGAGCAGAGGGTGTATCAATTCAAGAGAAGAGAAGTGCGCTTTTTTTTTTTGCTGAAAAACTCTATTGTGTTTGTGTTGTAATGTAACACATTACTAAAAATATCACAAGACAAGGTGGAAAATGTCTGTCCAAAAAGTGTTTGCAAGCAGATAAGTTCTATACCCAGCAACTTCAGCAAGCAATTTACACACTCTTTGTGGTATCATATGAATAGTCTTTTATTTTATCCTAGACATTTGCAATTGAATAGTTACTTGTTGCCTGCTTTATGCAACAGTTTTTAACACTACATGTTATTTTTTTATTTTACAAGTATAGTTGTGAGTAATAGCCGACAAATTGCTTGGCTATGTCAGGGGATGAATTCATTTTATGCCCCGATGTATCTGTCAAGGAGTGTATCGTGGAGGCAGCTCTCTTGGCTTGCAGGGCTCTAGCTATTAATTCTCTAGCTTTATTACCGTATTCATAGTAAACTTTTTGAGATAGGATGTATTTGCGTTCAAGTTGTTTGCCAAGAATTTCCAGAAGTTCGGTCCTGGTTCTTACGAGGGTATGTAGGGTGTCTGCAGCTTGTGTGCGTTTATGTGCACACTCCAACTTTTGAATTTGGGTGGTAAGTTCCAGGATATGTTTATTTTTCTCCCGTTTTTGTTTGGCGGCTGCTGCAATAAGGATCCCCCGTATAACACATTTGTGGTCTTCCCATGTAATGACTGGGGAGGTGTCAGTAGGTTAGTTTTCCATGAAGTATTGTTTGATGCGGAGCTTAACCTCTTCTGCAATAGAAGGGTCTGTGAGCAGAGGGGGGTCTAATCTCCAGGACTGTGGGCGATTGTGTAAGTCTGGGAACGAGATAGTCATGGAGATGGGGTGGTGGTCTGATAGGAACATGGGGTCGATGGATGTACTCTACTGGATGGAAGGGTAGGTCATTCTGTGAGATAAATAGGTAATCAATCCTGGAGTACCTATTGTGTGGGGCTGAGAAGAAGGTAAAGTCTCTGCCGTTAGGGTCCAATGCCAGGAGTCATGGAGCAACAGGTCTTGTAATTGATATTTAATGGATCTTAGAGTGGCATAGGGGAGAGAGGATGTACCGGTAGAGGTGTCTTGGAGAGGGTTCAGGGAGACATTAAAATCACCTCCTAGGATAAGGGTGCCTTCTTAAAATATGGTCAATGCTCTAGTTATGTAGCGAAAAAAGGTAACCTGGCGGCTATCTGGTGCGTAGACATTCGCTAAGGTGATCTTTCTGCCAAGGTATGACCGTTTCAGAAAGCGAAATCTACCGACTTTGTCAGCTAGCGTGTCAGTGAGTTGAAAGGGGCAGTGTTTTGCTAAGAGTATGGCGACTCCTTTTGATTAGGACGTTCGGTTGGATGCATGGTATGTAGTTGGATAGTATCGATTCATTCGTTTCGGGATGTCGGTGCAGAAGTGCGTTTCCTGCAAAAATATTATGTCAGTTTGTTCCGTTACATTGTGAGGAGGAGCTGGGAGCGTCTTTCTTGTATATTTAGTCCTCTTGCGTTAAGTTATTAATTATTTTGACAAGGAGTTTGTCACTGTTAGGGGGAGAAGGAGCCATGAATGGTGCAGTTACGGAGAGTGTCTTGGACGGTGAAAGTGAGCCTTTGAAAACCGTAGTTGGTTGGGCCTCCAGAGCTGTGGCAGGGGGGCAGACAGGGACCGGGTTGGGGTTTAAGCTTGGGTGGTTACTTTGATGGGGGTGAGGGGTATGAAGGGAATAGGTCTGGGGGTGGGAGCGGGGAGTCTAGGTGTAAAAGGAAAAGTGCAAGAGAAGGTAGTCCGACAACAGGTCAGAGCTTGCTCGCTTGCCCGAGTGTGGAATATACCACCAGTGCGTATGGTGTGCTGCTGCATATGAGGTTGTGGGTGAAATTCAGTCTCATCCCAGCAGGCAATACTGTGTTCATAGGTTTTGCGGCTATTAGGCTTAGCAGGGTAGCAAACGGGGAAAGGGTTAAAAATGAATAGGGTCGGTGTACTTGGTGCATTCAGTGGAGGTCAGTTCAGTAGTCTGTGTGCTCTGCAAGGCAGGGGAGCTTTCGTGGGGCTCAGGTTTTGGCGTTGAGCCATCATGGCTGAGATGGGTCTTGTGCGAATGGTGTTTGGTACCGCACCTCCTGTGCATCCATCGGCTCCTCTCTAGCCACTGATTGTTTCAGGCTTGGGGTGGTGAAGTCTGCATACCAATTTGGGATTTTGGCAACAGGGATGTCGAGCATTTGGCAGAAGGCATCTAATTCTTCTGGGACCCTCAGTATGGCTGTGCGGCCTTGGTGGGTTGCTGACAGGCAAAATGAGCACTTCCACCGATAGTAGATTCCCTTGGAGTGGAGGACGTCTAGAAGGGGACGCAGGTCTTTGCGATGCTTGAGAGTGATGGCCGAGAGATCCTGATAGATGTGTACTTCATGCTCCTCATGCAACAGTTTTATTTTGTTGCAGGCTTTCCAGAGGATTTCTTGCTTCAGCTTGAAGTCGGTCAGGCAGCATACGATGTCCTGTGGTGGGTCTGTGTCCCTGTCTCGTGGTCTGAGGGCCCTGTTTATGCGCTCCATGTTGATGGGTGTCTGTGGGGGCTTGTCGAGGAGGTGGTTGAAAAGTCCTGTTACTGTGGTGAGAACCTGTTCGGGCTCAACTGTTTCAGGGAGGCCTCTCACCCTCAAGTTGTGTCACCTCCCTCGGTTGTCTAGGTCCTCTACGTGTCTCTGGAGGTCTCTGAGTTGCAGGTTGTGTGTGCCCATGGTGTGGTGAATCGTCTGTATTGCTGTATGCTGGTGTGCAGTGGTGCGTTCCACTTCATGTACTCTGCCCGCTATTGACTGGATTTCATGGCGGAGATGAGTTATGTCTTTTATGTCAGCCGCTATCGTGCGGAGATCATGAAGGCTCGACTGTTGGCTCAATGGCGGGTTCCCCTCGGCAGAAGTGGAAGGTGGCTCAGTGAGGGTGAGGCCGATTTAGTTTTGGTGCAGCGTGGGAGCTGAGGCAGAAGGCGGTGCCGCCATGTTGGCCGCCTGTGTCCGGAAAATCTCCGGGATGTTCTGGCTAATGCGCCCGCTGAGGTCCCGTGGAGAGCTGGGTCTGGTCGCTAAGTTTCCGCAGAATGAGGTCCCCATTGTGGGTAGTTGTCTCGTCGTGGTATTCCTCAGTGTAGCTCAGTTATGGCTATCGTCTGGTGGGGCTCAGGGTTTAGGTAGCCATTTTCCTCAAAGGCAAACCACGCCCGACCTCAGATCTCTTTTACCATTAAAAGCAAAAGATCAGACTAGAGGTGACATCATGATATTGCTCCAGTCCTCCAAGACCATAGAGGTGATCAGAGACAATCTGGTCTCTGTTCGCCTCTGTGACCAGCCGGCCACAGCAGATCATTTCTCGGACGCACCAGTAAAAACAGTAAGCCTGAGAAACACCTGTAAGCAGCAGGGGGGAGGGGGTGTCTGCTCCCACTGCTTCTGAGCCATTTGGATCGCTTTCATGAGTTTGATGGGGAAAAAAATGGGATTCAGCAATAACCCCGGTAAACCACTTGCAAACCTTAACATACAGTGTGTGTGTGTATAATATAGATATTTAATATACATATTGTGGTCGGCAAGTAGATAATTCTTGACCCTCAGTATGACCTTACTGATGTGTAACTGTGGCAGTGACAACAACCCATTATCACCACCAACTGAGAAGAATTACTAATATCTAGTAATGGCACTTAGTAAATGACCGTCTGAGATTGTGATGATTAATGTTTACAACACAAGCTACAGAACATTGTCCTTTAATGATAGGGCTGCTTGGGGTATGTTTTTCCTGTTCAGGTTGTGAATCTGCCATACATTTAGGACCCTGATCACACCAGTGTACTTTGATTCCAGTGATACAGAATATTTTTTAATGCAAACAAGCTGCAGTCAATTTTTATTTCCAGCCAATGAATCTATTCACGTGTGCTTATGCGGATTGCATCGTAACTCAGGAGCTTATGTGAAAAGACACCTAAAGCACAGAAACGTGAAATAATTGGCTTCCCATTCGCCTTTGAATGGATTAGGAATGAAAAATGTCCTGGCTGTGAACTTTTGACATCGGGTGTCCTTGGAAGAGATATTGCATATGCATTGCAGTGCATCCAAACGCGCATTAAAATGCACATGTTGAAAACAAAACACACATAAAATATGTGCATTACTTGGCAATTTGCAATAACCTGGAGAAATTTTAATAAAAAGTGGTGTATATTTGCTGCCTGGCTTTGTTGGTAGCATGTTGAGCCGAGGGGAAGCAGCAGCTGCCTGTTCTTTTCCTGCCAGTAAACAGGGCTTTTGCAAATATCCGTAACCTTTTCTGCAAATCACAGGAGCACAAACACCTTGTCTCGGTTTTGATCTTTGAAAATATTGTTAGGATGATGGAATGAACAGTAACCTTAATGCTGAACCGTTCTAAAGTTCAAGGAGTGTGATAAGAGGATTTTGAACTGGCAGCCCTGCTGTACTGAGCATCCTTTGATTTTTCTTTCCCAATGGGCAGGCGGAGGAGAATGGTTTTCCAGTTTCATCACTGGTGGGGCCATTGATACGGCAGGCCAGCCTTTTTCAGTCAAGGTGCCTTCAGGTCTCTTCAGGGGTGCCTTGGCAAAATTCCTAAAAAATGCCCAAACATTGTATACAAACCAGAGGATAGATTAATCCTGACTTTTAGTTACAGAAATCCCCAGGTTTTCATTGTGCACGGTTAAGGCCCATACATACGATCGGACTTTTTGACAACAAACAAGCAAATTACCTGTTTTAACCGCTTCCCGACCGCCCACTGCATATATACGTCAGCAGAATGGCACGGGCAGACAAAATCACGTACCTGTACGTGATCCTTTAAATGCCTGCCCGTGGGTCGCATTCGCCCCGCCAGCGGCGCGCTCGCGACCCGGTCGGGAGCTCCGTGACCACGGCCGCGGGACCAGCGGACCCGATCGCCGCTGGTGTCCCGCGATCGGGTCACGGAGCTGAAGAACGGGGAGAGGTCTGTGTAAACAAACCTTTCCCCGCGCTTCCTACTCTGCCTGTCATTGATTGGCTGTTCCCGGTCATCGGGAAAGCCGATCAATGACGTCAGATGTCAGCCCCGCCCCCTAATGTAAAAAACACACACGCGTCACAGCCCATAACCCCTCCCCTCCCCCTAGTGGTTAACTCTTTCACTACAACTGTCATTTATACAGGAATCAATGCATTTAAATAGCATTGATTTCTGTATAAATGACAATGGTCCCAAAAAATGTGTCAAAAATGTCCAATGTGTCCGCCATAATGTCGCAGTCACAATAAAAATCGCTGATCGCCACCATTACTAGTAAAAAAAAAAATTAATAAAAATGATATAAAACTATCCCCTATTTTGTAAACGCTATAACTTTTGCGCAAACCAATCAATAATCGCTAATTGCGATTTTTTTTTTACCAAAAATATGTAGAAAAATACGTATTGGCCTAAACTGAGGAAAAAAAAAGTTTTTTTATATATTTTTTGGGGATATTTAGTATAGCAAAAAGCAAATAATATTGCATTTTTTTCAAAATTGTCGCTCTATTTTTGTTTATAGCGCGAAAAATAAAAACCGCAGGGGCGATCAAATACCACCAAAATAAATCTCTATTTGTGGGAAAAAAAAGGACGCCAATTTTGTTTGGGAGCCACGTCGCACGACCGCGCAATTGTCAGTTAAAGCAACGCAGTGCCGAATCGCAAAAAGGGGCCTGGTCCTTTGGCTGCAAATTGGTCCGGGGCTGAAGTGGTTAAGGAAAAATCCGACCGTGTGTACGCTCCATCGGATAAACTTTTTAGTTTTTCATCGGACGAATGTTCGCTGTGCAAACAAACTTTCCGGCAACAAAAGTCCTATGGTGCAAAATCCTATCGTGTGTACACAAGTCCATTGGACTTTAGTCCAAAGTACAAACACGCGTGCTCAGAACCAATGCAAAAGATCAGACAACAATACAGAAGTTAATATGTGGAGGATAAGTGCAGCGCTATCAAATATAATATATAAACGACTAAAGATAACTAATTCAAACTATATACCATACATTAACATATAGTGATATAAGTGAAATACAAAAAAGTGAGTATTGAGTGACTGATTAGAACTGAATCAAATCAAACAAAAGTCCAGATAAATATCCAAAAAGGTGCAGTCCAAATATAAGTGTCTGAAAAATAAATGTGTCCATATGTGTCCAATCCAGCAAGTGACAAAAGTGAACCACCACCGACAGCACAAACTGCTTACCAGAAAGCTATGACACACACAAGCATATACTTGGTGGGTCAAACAGGCTTAGTAGTATAATTCCAGGGATCCCCAGTAACAGTAATCAAATCGAATCTTTCCAGCGATCTTCAGCATTCAGGGTCTTCCAAACTCCACGAGAGGCTGAACATGGAGGGGTAAGTTCGGCAGGGGGGGATTCAGCAAACAACTTACTTACCAACTGCAACAATACCAACAATACAGAAGTTGACCAAAGGGTGGCGGTAAAGAGATGAAAAACCACGTGATTTGGTGAAAGTTGGCTGAAAAAGTCCTGCCGTGTGTAACCCCCCAAGCTGCCTATTATGGTTTACCTTCCAGCTGGAAACTGGAATTGAAGATAAGACATCAGGGTTGGTTTACTAAAGGCAAATAGACTGTGCACTTTGCAAAGTGCTTTTGCACTCTAAGATCAGTTGCTCCAGAGCTTAGTAAGTGAGCAGATCCTCTTGACTTCCATCATCCAATCATGTGCAAGCAAAAATGCAGTTGTTTTATTTTCCTTGCATGTGATTGGGTAGTCTTTGCAAAGTGAAGCCTTACCTAATTTACTAACCTCTGGAGCAATTTGCCTTTAGTAAATCCACCCCATTGCTATCTCCAACCATGGCACTGCTGAGGCTATAAGGGCAAAGAGTTTTTCAACCAAGTAACACTAATGCCGCGTACACACGAAGGGATTATCCCGCGGGATTATCCTCTGGACTGAAGTCCAGCGGATAATCCCCTCGTGTGTAGGCGCCGGCGGACTTTTTGGCGCCAAAGTCCGGCGGACTTTTTGGCGCCAAAGTTTTAAGTTTGGTTTTAAAATTATCCGCTGGACTTGGCAGTCCGGCGGACAATCCCGCCGTTAGTAGGCTAGTCCGCCGTACTTTTGAAAATGAAGGGACTTGCCGCTCATCGGCAAGTCCGTTCATTTAGCACGTGACTTCAGGTTACGTAGCTAGCGTAGGCAGTACATGCCGGCGCGCTAGCTCCGTCACCTGTCATGGATTTAAAGGGAATCCCCACGCCGAAAAACGGCGTGGGGGTCCCCCCCAAATCCATGTCAGACCCTTATCCGAGCACGCAGCCTGGCAGGCCAGGAAAGGGGTGGGGACGAACGAGCGCCCCCCCCTCCTGAGCCATACCAGGCCGCGTGCCCTCAACATGGGGGGGTGCCCTGGGGAAAGGGGGGCCGTGCGGCCCCCCCACCCCAAAGCACCTTGTCCCATGTTGATGAGGACAAGGGCCTCTTCCCGACAACCCTGGCCGTTGGTTGTCGGGGTCTGCGGGCGGGGGCTTATCGGAATCTGAGAGCCCCCTTTTATAAGGGGGCACTCAGATCCCGGCCCCCCCCACCCTATGTGAATGAGTATGGGGCACGATGTACCCCTACCCATTCACCTAAGGTGTAAAATGTAAAGTACAAAAACACACACACTTTTGAAAAAATAGGGGTCTTCTCGCCGGACTCCTCCGCTCTCTTCTGCTCTTTTACCTAGCTCTTTCACGAGCGGAGAAGTCCGGCTACCTTCTTCGTCGTCGCCGCCGTCGTCTTGGGGTCTCGATCCGCCTTCGGGGGTCTTCCGGGGGTCTTTTCTGTTCTTGCGGCGGTCGTCGTCTTCCGCGCCGCCGGCGCCTTCTTCTTCTTCTTGTCCTTCTTCTTGTTCTTCTTCTTCTTCCGATGTTGACCCGATGCTCTCTCTGCCCGGAATGGCAGAGCCGCGCTGCGCTGGGACTTATATAGGGACATGGGACAGGGTCACATGCTCATGTCACATGGTGACCCCGCCCCCTTGTGTTGTCACAGTCCCGGAGGATGCTGGGACTGTGACATCGCAATGGCTTATAAAAGGGGGCTCTCAGATTCCGATAAGCCCCCGCCCGCAGACCCCGACAACCAACGGCCAGGGTTGTCGGGAAGAGGCCCTTGTCCTCATCAACATGGGGACAAGGTGCTTTGGGGTGGGGGGGCCGCAGGGCCCCCCCTTTCCCCAGGGCACCCCCCATGTTGAGGGCACGCGGCCTGGTACGGCTCAGGAGGGGGGGGCGCTCGTTCGTCCCCACCCCTTTCCTGGCCTGCCAGGCTGCGTGCTCGGATGAGGGTCTGACATGGATTTGGGGGGAACCCCCACGCCGTTTTTTTTCGGCGTGGGGAGTCCCTTTAAATCCATGCCAGGTTACGGAGCTAGCGCGGTGGCATTTACTGCCTACGCTAGCTACGTACCTGAAGTTACGTTCTAAATGAACGGACTGCTCCGTGTGTGGGCAAGTCCGTTCATAATCAAAAGTCCCGCGGACTTTTGGCCGGCGGATTATCCGCCGGAGAAGTCCGTGCGTGTGTGGGCAAGTCCACATGCTCGGAAAGTCCAGCGGACCCAGCTGGAAAGTCCGGCGGGATTGTCCGCTGGACTAAGTCCGCCGGCAAAAGTCTGCACGTGTGTACGCGGCATAAGTCCTTTTCTCGTGCAGTACACTAATGGGGATTTATGGCTCTGCTGCTGGTGTGTAGTTTAATGGAGGATAAGTACTCTGTGAGATATCTGCCTATATAAAAAATGGAAGACCCAAAAATGGCAATTTGTTTTGCGTTCCTTTTAAGACCATCAGCCTCAGTGAACAAACAGTAAATGTGCAGCAACCTATGGCATCCAATAATGATTTGCTTTACTAATGCTAGACAAGACACAGTAGATTGTTAATTGGTATTTCAGGATACTGCACATTGGCGAAATGCTTTGCTACCTGCATATTGGATAAACACGCACATGTTCTCAGATAGGTGCTTAAAGCGGAATTAACCGTATCTGAGCACCACAAAATGCTATTTAATTCATTTTTAATACTCACAGCAAATTCTCTTATCCATCCATATCTCCATACTTTAGTTTGTTGAGAAATCATCGCAAAAAACATCCCCCTAGCATCTCTAGCTGCAACCATCTTGAGTAAGGGCAGATGAATCATGTAGCATTTACTTGGTTGTGATATCTGATACCTGGCCCTAAAAAAACTATTTGAACCCCTCCAATTTGGTTTTCAGGAACTGCACAGCACAGAAATTGGCTTGGTCAAAGTCACTGACGACTTTCTTTTGAGCTTCTTATAATGCCGCGTACACACGGTCAGAATTCTCGTCGGAAAAAGCTCTGATGGTTTTCCCATCGGAATTCCGACGGAATTTCGCTCAAACTGTCTTGCCTACACACGGTCACACCAAATTCCGACGGTCAATAACACCGCGACATACAACACGTTCGACGGCACTATAAAAAGGAAGTTTAATGCTTCCGAGCATGCGTCGAATTGTTTTCGAGCATGCGTCGGAATTTTGCGCGTCGGAATTGCATACACAAGATCGAAAAATCCGATAGAAAGGTTTTCCGTCGGAAAAATTAAGAACAGGTTCTCAATCCAAAGTCCGTCGGAAATGCCGACAGAAAAAGACCGATGGGCATACATACACGGTCGGAAAATCCGATGACGAGCTCCCATCGGACTGTTTCCATTGGAAATTCCGAGCGTGTGTACGCCGCATTACACTACATCTTAGTTCTGCCTTTGATACTGTAGACCACAATCTTTTACTCTCTCGCCTTGAAATCATATTCAGAGTCTCAGGATTGGCTCTGAAATGGATTAAGTCAAATCTTACTGATCACTGTCACTCTGTTTCTCTTTGTTTCTCTTAGCGGATTCCAGTCTGAAGTTGGTCCAGTCACGTTCGGTGTTCCTCAGGGCTCAATCTTGGGTCCCTTATTTCTTAGCATTTACATGTTTCCACTTGGCCAACTGCTTAGATCGCATGGGCTCAATTATCACTGCTTCTCCCCTATCTAACTGGCCCATGATTTCCTTCAATTAAACTGTGACAAGACTGAAGTCATGCGTATTGGCACCCCTCATCAATCGTGTAAGGCCAATCCTGATAACTTCTCTATAGGTGGCGCTGTACTTGAGCTTCAGTCTAAATTGAAAAATCTAAGGGTGATATTTGATGCTAGCTTAACCTTTGATCCACATGTACAAAATGTTGTCAGAACATCTTTTTTTCACTTGAGAAACATTGCTCGGCTGGGTCCTATGCTATCATATACTGTAGATAAAAAGCTGATTCATACATTTGTGTTCTCCCGACTCGACTACTGCAATGTTCTACTCACTGGTGTATCTAAATCCACTATTAATCAACTACAATATGTACAAAATTCTGCAGCCAGAATCCAGACTAGGTCTGGTACAAGTGATCATATAAGCCTTATCCTGGAGTCCTTGCACTGGCTACCTATCAAGTTTCGCATAGACTTTAAGATCCTCTTGCTCACCTAAAGCTCTTCGTGGCTTGGCCCCCCCATTATCTCTCTGAACTTTTATCAACTTACTCCCCCTCTCTTAACCTTGGCTCCTCAAATTTGGATCTTCTGTGTGTCCCCTCTACTCTACTCCCTCTTTGCCCGTCTGGGAGCCTTACTTTTTGGTCACTGGTCTCTGGTGACTACTTCTTTTTTGCATAGGTATTTAGAGGTTAGATGGCAAACATTCTTTAAGAAATTTCTCTGAACTCAAATCAAATCAAATTTTCTTTCCTTTGTTTTATGCTGTATATTTCTTGTGTTTTCTTTGTAAAGTACTTTGATAAGTTACCTTTTAAGAGCCCATTCACACAGGGGTAACTTTGGATCCGGCTTGAAGTCGCCCCAAGTTGCCTCAAGTCGTGGGACATGATAAAATCAATGTAAGTGAATGAGAGCCGTCTTAATGCACACTACTGAAGTCGCTCCGACTTCAGAAAAGGTTCCTGTACTACTTCAATCCGACTTCTAGGCAACTTGTACCCATTGATTTCAATGGAAGTCGCCTCCAAGTCGGATCCCCCTGTCTTATGGGCATCTATTCTGTATCTCCCTTGTCCCTGTCCTGCACTCAGGGGGATCTACTCAGAAGATCTGACCTGTGGGAGCTACTGGGAGATAAGCTATCACTTGTAAACGCAGAAGCTGGACTTGTGTGTTACCAGGTGATATTGATGAGCAGGGAGCAGAAGACCTGAGCCAGAGGTGGTGGAACTGAGTTCCCCCTAGTTCCTGCTGAAAAAAAGCTCTGCCTAGACTGGTCTTTGGAAAAAGAGTGAATGAGCATGTTATGTGCCTGGCTGCATGGTAGAAGTTGGGAAGACCTGGACAGTAATCCCTGTGGCTCCTATGTAAGTAGCGCTACATACATGTGACATGACCTACCGATGAGAGATGCAAAAAAATATTAGTGACAAGAGACTTCATGTGCCCAGTAGTAAGAGGAAATCTCTCCAAAGCAAGGGCATCTCCCCTTTTAGAAACTTTTCAGCAAAACAGGTGCTCCAGTTAGATTTTGGATGACAAATCATCAATGGCAGAGTGACCAATTCCAAGAATAAACACACAGGGCCATATTTACTAAAACTGTTGCAGCTGGGCATGGTAGCCAGTCAGCTTCTAACTTCAGCTTGTTCAATTAAGCTTTGACAATAATACCTGGAAACTGATTGGTTTCTATGCAGAGCAGCACCAGATTTTGCACACTCCAGTTTTTAGTTACCCCCCCCACAGTTTTTCTATGGTATCTCTTACATCACAATATTCATTATCTCAGGCACATAGCCAATGGGAATTCTGATTATCTGAGATAACATAAGTGTCACATAAAACGATAAATTAAATTTTCGTGTTAAAGTCTCATATATCAGCCTATATGAGCCTACATTTATAGACATCCTCTCTTTTCTACATTGTCTAGACAGAACTGTAAAAAAGGTGAAAGCGTGTAGAACACAAGAAGACGTAGGCCATAGTTGAATCTGATGTAATTTCAATTTTTTTTTCAAGTCTTAATTATTGTGTTGCTCTGAACACTCTAAACACTTTATAAAAAACTTCAGACTTAAAGGATATAAATTGAGCAAGGGAGAAACAAAGCAGTAAAAGTCATTTTCTAGAAATCTAGAAAACTGAACATAATTTGCAGTATTTTTCTTTGGAGTATCAAAGATTTAAACAGCTGTTCCATACAATGCCTGTGAAAATGTAAGTTTCATTTTTTCCTCAATTGATCTGCTTTCTTTTTCAGCAGAAGTGATTTGTCTTACAGTATATTAAAAGGGTCAAAAGGTATATAAAAAGGATTTCATTCTCTAGAATTCTAACAAGGCTTTAAGACTGTCTAGGCTTGCGGTAATTCCGTGGCCACATTTGTATGGAGCCTATCTATGCAATGCACTTTCATTGAGACTCCAGTTCTTATCTTTGCCCCAAATGTATATTGTAGCATTGAAGCTCCTTGAAAACATCCTTTTGGAGGAAACCCACCAGAGGCAGAGCCTGTGCCGACATTATCACTCCTGCTGCAGGCGCCGGCGGTGCTGGTTTTATTACATGCGATTGCTTCACATCTAAATATGAGTAGAAACACATATATCAGATGCATACATACAGTGGTGTGAAAAAGTGTTTGCCCCCTTCCTCATTTCCTGTTCCTTTGCATGTTTGTCACACTTAAGTGTTTCGGAACATCAAACCAATTTAAACAATAGTCAAGGACAACACAAGTAAACACAAAATGCAATTTGTAAATGAAGGTGTTTATTATTAAAGGTGAAAAAAAATCCAAACCATCATGGCCCTGTGTGAAAAAGGGATTGCCCCCTAAACCTAATAACTGGTTGGGCCACCCTTAGCAGCAACAACTGCAACCAAGCGTTTGCGATAACGTGCAATGAGGCTTTTACAGCGTCCTGAAGGAATTTTGGCCCACTCATCTTTGCAGAATTGTCCTAATTCAGTTACATTAGAGGGTTTTCGAGCATGAACGGCCTTTTTAAGGTCATACCACAACATCTCAATAGGATTCAGGTCAGGACTTTGGCTAGGCCACTCCAAAGTCTTCATTTTGTTTTTCTTCAGCCATTCGGTGGTGGACTTGCTGGTGTGTTTAGGATCATTGTCCTGCTGCAGAACCCAAGTTCGTTTCAGCTTGAGTACACGAACAGATGGTCGGACATTCTCCTTCAGGATCTCTTGGTAGACAGCAGAATTCATAGTTCCTTTTATCACGGCAAGTCTTCCAGGTCCTGAAGCAGCAAAACAGCCCCAGACCATCACACTACCACCACCATATTTTACTGTTGGTATAATGTTCTTTTTCTGAAATGCAGTGTTCCTTCTACGCCAGATATACTTGGACACACACCTTCCAAAGAGTTCCACTTTTGTCTCATCGGTCCACAGAATGTTGTCCCAAAAGTCTTGGGGATCATCAAGATGTGTTGTGGAGAAATTGAGACGAGCTTTGATGTTCTTTTTGCTCAGCAGTGGTTTTCTCCTTGGAACTCTGCCATGCAGGCCATTTTTGCCCAGTCTTTTCCTGATGGTGGAGGCATGAACGCTGACCTTAACTGAGGCAAGTGAGGCCTGCAGTTCCTTGGACGTTGTTGTGGGGTCTTTTGTGACCTCTTGGATGAGTCGTCGCTGCGCTCTTGGGGTAATTTTGGGCGGCCGGCCACTCCTGGGAAGGTTCACCACTGTTCCATGTCTTCGCCATTTGTGGATAATGGCTCTCACTGTGGTTCGCTGGATTCCCAAAGCTTTGGAAATGGCTTTATAACCCTTTCCAGACTGATAGATCTCAATTACTTTCTTTCTCAATTGTTCTTGAATTTCTTTGGGTCTCGGCATGATGTGTAGCTTTTAAGGATCTTCTGGTGGACCTTACTGTGTCAAGCAGCTCCTATTTAAGTGATGCCTTGATTGTGAACAGGTGTGGCAATAATCAGGCCTGGGTGTGGCTAGAGAAATTGAACTCAGGTGTGGACAACCACAGTTATAGTATGTTTTAACAAGGGGGGCAATCACTTTTTCACACAGGGCCATGATGGTTTGGATTTTTTTTCACCTTTAATAATAAACACCTTCATTTACAAATTGCATTTTGTGTTTACTTGTGTTGTCCTTGACTATTGTTTAAATTGGTTTGATGTTCCGAAACACTTAAGTGTGACAAACATGCAAAGGAACAGGAAATGAGGAAGGGGGCAAACACTTTTTCACACCACTGTACATATATATATATGTATCAGATGAAAACTACAGGTTGCACTATGGGATGCCTGTTTATTTCTTTCATAGAATCACATGCATGATGGAGGTGGAGAGCTGGTAGTAAATCCCTGCTGATGTGCCCTGTGGTTCTCAAATGCCTGTGGGGTACTGTATATACTCGAGTATAGATTGACTCGAATATAAGCCGAGGCCCCTAATTTACCACAAAAAAAAATTAGAAAACGTATTGACTCGTGTATAAGCCGAGGGTGAGAAATGCAGCAGCTACTGTAAGTGGAAAAGAGGGTCAACAATGCCCATCTGCAGCTTAATGCCTCCCTGTGTCCTGTACATACCCCCCTGTGTCCTGTACATACCCCCCTGTGTCCATTGCAGCCTACCTGTGCCCATTTGTGTCCACCATTGCAGTCTTCATCATGTGTCCTCCATTGCTGATCCTGCCGATCAGCGTGTAAGGCAAAATAGACGGCGGCCATTCCAATATACAAAAGCCGCGCCTCCTCGTCCTCATCCGTGATAGGAGGAACACTTTGTTTTCCCAGCAGTCAGTGTTCAGTGTTCCGCCTATCAGCGGCGTCGTACAGTTTAGCGTGAAATTTATTTTTTGGACCAAAACGAAATTCTGAAAATAAATATTTCAGTGTGCACATGTCTAGTTGGAGGTTTAAAATTGTGATAAACAACAATTGTTATGTGAGTAGGGAGGTAATTGAAAAAGTAATAGAGTTCTTTTTTATTTTTCTATGTTTCTATGTACTGTATATTAGAAACACCTGAGCAGAGGGTGTATCAATTCAAGAGAAGAGAAGTGCGCTTTTTTTTTTTGCTGAAAAACTCTATTGTGTTTGTGTTGTAATGTAACACATTACTAAAAATATCACAAGACAAGGTGGAAAATGTCTGTCCAAAAAGTGTTTGCAAGCAGATAAGTTCTATACCCAGCAACTTCAGCAAGCAATTTACACACTCTTTGTGGTATCATATGAATAGTCTTTTATTTTATCCTAGACATTTGCAATTGAATAGTTACTTGTTGCCTGCTTTATGCAACAGTTTTTAACACTACATGTTATTTTTTTATTTTACAAGTATAGTTGTGAGTAATAGCCGACAAATTGCTTGGCTATGTCAGGGGATGAATTCATTTTATGCCCCGATGTATCTGTCAAGGAGTGTATCGTGGAGGCAGCTCTCTTGGCTTGCAGGGCTCTAGCTATTAATTCTCTAGCTTTATTACCGTATTCATAGTAAACTTTTTGAGATAGGATGTATTTGCGTTCAAGTTGTTTGCCAAGAATTTCCAGAAGTTCGGTCCTGGTTCTTACGAGGGTATGTAGGGTGTCTGCAGCTTGTGTGCGTTTATGTGCACACTCCAACTTTTGAATTTGGGTGGTAAGTTCCAGGATATGTTTATTTTTCTCCCGTTTTTGTTTGGCGGCTGCTGCAATAAGGATCCCCTGTATAACACATTTGTGGTCTTCCCATGTAATGACTGGGGAGGTGTCAGTAGGTTAGTTTTCCATGAAGTATTGTTTGATGCGGAGCTTAACCTCTTCTGCAATAGAAGGGTCTGTGAGCAGAGGGGGGTCTAATCTCCAGGACTGTGGGCGATTGTGTAAGTCTGGGAACGAGATAGTCATGGAGATGGGGTGGTGGTCTGATAGGAACATGGGGTCGATGGATGTACTCTACTGGATGGAAGGGTAGGTCATTCTGTGAGATAAATAGGTAATCAATCCTGGAGTACCTATTGTGTGGGGCTGAGAAGAAGGTAAAGTCTCTGCCGTTAGGGTCCAATGTACGCCAGGAGTCATGGAGCAACAGGTCTTGTAATTGATATTTAATGGATCTTAGAGTGGCATAGGGGAGAGAGGATGTACCGGTAGAGGTGTCTTGGAGAGGGTTCAGGGAGACATTAAAATCACCTCCTAGGATAAGGGTGCCTTCTTAAAATATGGTCAATGCTCTAGTTATGTAGCGAAAAAAGGTAACCTGGCGGCTATCTGGTGCGTAGACATTCGCTAAGGTGATCTTTCTGCCAAGGTATGACCGTTTCAGAAAGCGAAATCTACCGACTTTGTCAGCTAGCGTGTCAGTGAGTTGAAAGGGGCAGTGTTTTGCTAAGAGTATGGCGACTCCTTTTGATTTGGACGTTCGGTTGGATGCATGGTATGTAGTTGGATAGTATCGATTCATTCGTTTCGGGATGTCGGTGCAGAAGTGCGTTTCCTGCAAAAATATTATGTCAGTTTGTTCCGTTACATTGTGAGGAGGAGCTGGGAGCGTCTTTCTTGTATATTTAGTCCTCTTGCGTTAAGTTATTAATTATTTTGACAAGGAGTTTGTCACTGTTAGGGGGAGAAGGAGCCATGAATGGTGCAGTTACGGAGAGTGTCTTGGACGGTGAAAGTAAGCCTTTGAAAACCGTAGTTGGTTGGGCCTCCAGAGCTGTGGCAGGGGGGCAGACAGGGACCGGGTTGGGGTTTAAGCTTGGGTGGTTACTTTGATGGGGGTGAGGGGTATAAAGGGAATAGGTCTGGGGGTGGGAGCGGGGAGTCTAGGTGTAAAAGGAAAAGTGCAAGAGAAGGTAGTCCGACAACAGGTGAGAGCTTGCTCGCTTGCCCGAGTGTGGAATATACCACCAGTGCGTATGGTGTGCTGCTGCATATGAGGTTGTGGGTGAAATTCAGTCTCATCCCAGCAGGCAATACTGTGTTCATAGGTTTTGCGGCTATTAGGCTTAGCAGGGTAGCAAACGGGGAAAGGGTTAAAAATGAATAGGGTCGGTGTACTTGGTGCATTCAGTGGAGGTCAGTTCAGTAGTCTGTGTGCTCTGCAAGGCAGGGGAGCTTTCGTGGGGCTCAGGTTTTGGCGTTGAGCCATCATGGCTGAGATGGGTCTTGTGCGAATGGTGTTTGGTACCGCACCTCCTGTGCATCCATCGGCTCCTCTCTAGCCACTGATTGTTTCAGGCTTGGGGTGGTGAAGTCTGCATACCAATTTGGGATTTTGGCAACAGGGATGTCGAGCATTTGGCAGAAGGCATCTAATTCTTCTGGGACCCTCAGTATGGCTGTGCGGCCTTGGTGGGTTGCTGACAGGCAAAATGAGCACTTCCACCGATAGTAGATTCCCTTGGAGTGGAGGACGTCTAGAAGGGGACGCAGGTCTTTGCGATGCTTGAGAGTGATGGCCGAGAGATCCTGATAGATGTGTACTTCATGCTCCTCATGCAACAGTTTTATTTTGTTGCAGGCTTTCCAGAGGATTTCTTGCTTCAGCTTGAAGTCGGTCAGGCAGCATACAATGTCCTGTGGTGGGTCTGTGTCCCTGTCTCGTGGTCTGAGGGCCCTGTTTATGCGCTCCATGTTGATGGGTGTCTGTGGGGGCTTGTCGAGGAGGTGGTTGAAAAGTCCTGTTACTGTGGTGAGAACCTGTTCGGGCTCAACTGTTTCAGGGAGGCCTCTCACCCTCAAGTTGTGTCACCTCCCTCGGTTGTCTAGGTCCTCTACGTGTCTCTGGAGGTCTCTGAGTTGCAGGTTGTGTGTGCCCATGGTGTGGTGAATCGTCTGTATTGCTGTATGCTGGTGTGCAGTGGTGCGTTCCACTTCATGTACTCTGCCCGCTATTGACTGGATTTCATGGCGGAGATGAGTTATGTCTTTTATGTCAGTCGCTATCGTGCGGAGATCATGAAGGCTCGACTGTTGGCTCAATGGCGGGTTCCCCTCGGCAGAAGTGGAAGGTGGCTCAGTGAGGGTGAGGCCGATTTAGTTTTGGTGCAGCGTGGGAGCTGAGGCAGAAGGCGGTGCCGCCATGTTGGCTGCCTGTGTCCGGAAAATCTCTGGGATGTTCTGGCTAATGCGCCCGCTGAGGTCCCGTGGAGAGCTGGGTCTGGTCGCTAAGTTTCCGCAGAATGAGGTCCCCATTGTGGGTAGTTGTCTCGTCGTGGTATTCCTCAGTGTAGCTCAGTTATGGCTATCGTCTGGTGGGGCTCAGGGTTTAGGTAGCCATTTTCCTCAAAGGCAAACCACGCCCGACCTCAGATCTCTTTTACCATTGAAAGCAAAAGATCAGACTAGAGGTGACATCATGATATTGCTCCAGTCCTCCAAGACCATAGAGGTGATCAGAGACAATCTGGTCTCTGTTCGCCTCTGTGACCAGCCGGCCACAGCAGATCATTTCTCGGACGCACCAGTAAAAACAGTAAGCCTGAGAAACACCTGTAAGCAGCAGGGGGGAGGGGGTGTCTGCTCCCACTGCTTCTGAGCCATTTGGATCGCTTTCATGAGTTTGATGGGGAAAAAAATGGGATTCAGCAATAACCCCGGTAAACCACTTGCAAACCTTAACATACAGTGTGTGTGTGTATAATATAGATATTTAATATACATATTGTGGTCGGCAAGTAGATAATTCTTGACCCTCAGTATGACCTTACTGATGTGTAACTGTGGCAGTGACAACAACCCATTATCACCACCAACTGAGAAGAATTACTAATATCTAGTAATGGCACTTAGTAAATGACCGTCTGAGATTGTGATGATTAATGTTTACAACACAAGCTACAGAACATTGTCCTTTAATGATAGGGCTGCTAGGGATATATTTTCCTGTTCAGGTTGTGAATCTGCCATACATGTAGGACCCTGATCACACCAGTGTACTTTGATTCCAGTGGTACAGAATTTTTTTTTAATGCAAACAAACTGCAGTCAATTTTTATTTCCAGCCAATGAATCTATTCACGTGTGCTTATGCGGATTGCATCGTAATTCAGGAGCTTATGTGAAAAGACACCTAAAGCACAGAAACGTGAAATAATTGGCTTCCCATTCGCCTTTGAATGGATTAGGAATGAAAAATGTCCTGGCTGTGAACTTTTGACATCGGGTGTCCTTGGAAGAGATAAAAATGCATTGCAGTGCATCCAAACGCGCATTAAAATGCACATGTTGAAAACAAAACACACATAAAATATGTGCATTACTTGGCAATTTGCAATAACCTGGAGAAATTTTAATAAAAAGTGGTGTATATTTGCTGCCTGGCTTTGTTGGTAGCATGTTGAGCCGAGGGGAAGCAGCAGCTGCCTGTTCTTTTCCTGCCAGTAAACAGGGCTTTTGCAAATATCCGTAACCTTTTCTGCAAATCACAGGAGCACAAACACCTTGTCTCGGTTTTGATCTTTGAAAATATTGTTAGGATGATGGAATGAACAGTAACCTTAATGCTGAACCGTTCTAAAGTTCAAGGAGTGTGATAAGAGGATTTTGAACTGGCAGCCCTGCTGTACTGAGCATCCTTTGATTTTTCTTTCCCAATGGGCAGGCGGAGGAGAATGGTTTTCCAGTTTCATCACTGGTGGGGCCATTGATACGGCAGGCCAGGCTTTTTCAACCAGGGTGCCTTCAGGTCTCTTCAGGGGTGCCTTGGCAAAATTCCTAAAAAATGCCCAAACATTGTATACAAACCAGAGGATAGATTAATCCTGACTTTAAGTTACAGAAATCCCCAGGTTTTCATTGTGCACGGTTAAGGCCCATACATACGATCGGACTTTTTGACAACAAACAAGCAAATTACCTGTTTTAACCGCTTCCCGACCACCCACTGCATATATACGTCAACAGAATGGCACGGGCAGACAAAATCACGTACCTGTACGTGATCCTTTAAATGCCTGCCCGTGGGTCGCATTTACCCCGCCAGCGGCGCGCTCGCGACCCGGTCGGGAGCTCCGTGACCACGGCCGCGGGACCAGCGGACCCGATCGCCGCTGGTGTCCCGCGATCGGGTCACGGAGCTAAAGAACGGGGAGAGGTCTGTGTAAACAAACCTCTCCCCGCGCTTCCTACCCTGCCTGTCATTGATTGGCTGTTCCCGGTCATCGGGAAAGCCGATCAATGACTAATGTAAAAAACACACACACGTCACAGCCCATAACCCCTCCCCTCCCCCTAGTGGTTAACTCTTTCACTACAACTGTCATTTATACAGGAATCAATGCATTTAAATAGCATTGATTTCTGTATAAATGACAATGGTCCCAAAAATGTGTCAAAAATGTCCGATGTGTCCGCCATAATGTCGCAGTCACAATAAAAAATCGCTGATCGCCACCATTACTAGTAAAAAAAAAAATATTAATAAAAATGCTATAAAACTATCCCCTATTTTGTAAACGCTATAACTTTTGCGCAAACCAATCAATAATCGATAATTGCGATTTTTTTTAACAAAAATATGTAGAAGAATACGTATCGGCCTAAACTGAGGAAAAAAAATGTTCTTTTATATATTTTTTGGGGATATTTATTATAGCAAAAAGCAAAAAATATTGCATTTTTTTCAAAATTGTCGCTCTATTTTTGTTTATAGCGCAAAAAATAAAAACCGCAGGGGCGATCAAATACCACCAAAAGAAAGCTCTATTTCTGGGAAAAAAAGGACGCCAATTTTGTTTGGGAGCCACGTCGCACGACCGCGCAATTGTCAGTTAAAGCAACGCAGTGCCGAATCGCAAAAAGGTGCCTGGTCCTTTGGCTGCAAATTGGTCCGGGGCTGAAGTGGTTAAGGAAAAATCCGACCGTATGTACGCTCCTTCGGACAAACTTTTTCGGTTTTCATCGGACGAATGTTGCTGTGCAAACAAACTTTCCGGCAACAAAAGTCCTATGGTGCAAAATCCTATCGTGTGTACACAAGTCCATTGGACTTGGAAGTGCAGTTGCACTCTGCAAGATCAGTTGCTCCAGGGCTTAGTAAATGAGCAGACTTCCATCATCCAATCATGTGCAAGCAAAAATGCAGTTGTTTTATTTTCCTTGAATGTGATTGGGTACTCTTTGCAAAGTGAAGCCTTACCTCATTTACTAACCTCTGGAGCAACTGCACTTTGCAAAGAGTACAGTCTATTTGCCTTTAGTAAATCCACCCCATTGCTATCTCCAACCATGGCACTGCTGAGGCTATAAGGGCAAAGAGGGATCTGTTTTTCAACCAACTAACACAAAGGCCTTTGCAGTACACTAATGTGGATTTATGGCTCTGCTGCTGGTGTGTAGTTTAATGGAGGATAAGTACTCTGTGAGATATCTGCCTATATAGAAAATGGAAGACCCAAAAATGGCAATTTGTTTTGACTTCCTTTTAAGACCATCAGCCTCAGTGAACAAACAGTAAATGTGCAGCAACCTATGGCATCCAATAATGATTTGCTTTACTAATGCTAGACAGGACACAGTAGATTGTTAATTGGTATTTCAGGATACTGCACATTGGCGAAATGCTTTGCTACCTGCATATTGGATAAACATGCACATGTTCTCAGATAGGTGCTTAAAGCGGAATTAACCGTATCTGAGCACCACAAAATGCTATTTAATTCATTTTTAATACTCACAGCAAATTCTCTTATCCATCCATATCTCCATACTTTAGTTTGTTGAGAAATCATCGCAAAAAACATCCCCCTAGCATCTCTAGCTGCAACCATCTTGAGTAAGGGCAGATGAATCATGTAGCATTTACTTGGTTGTGATATCTCAGCTACATAACTACCTGGCCCTAAAAAAACTATTTGAACCCCTCCAATTTGGTTTTCAGGAACTGCACAGCACAGAAATTGGCTTGGTCAGAGTCACTAACGACTAGACATGTGCACAACCATAAAATGTGTTTATTTTCGTTTCGTTTTTTTCGTTTCCGTTGATTCGTAACGATTCGTAAGTCGTCGGTGTTCGTATTCGTAACGATTCGTACATTCGTAAGAGTTATTATTTCGTTGATTCGTTTTTTCGTTAGTTTAATTTTTGTTTATTTGAAAGTCAGACGCATTCGTATTTATTCGAACATTCGTAACATTCGTAGATTCGTAATCGGAGCATAATTCATAATTTTATGTAATGTCACTAATGTGTATGCTATTATTACATTTTAATAATTTACGAATCGAAAAAAAAAAGTTACGAATCGAAAAAAAAAGTTACGAATCGAAAAAAAAGTTACGAATGTACAAATTTTTTCGTTCAATCCATTCGAAGCACGTTAAGCAGCGCCATTGTAAGAGACACGGAAAATTACGAATCGAAAAAAAGTTACGAATGTACGAATTTTTTTCATTCATTTTCGTTGTTCCTGTTTTCGTTTTTCATATTTTCTTCATTCGTACATTCGTTGTTTCTAATTAGTTTTTTTTTTGATTTTCGTTGTTTTTCGGATTCGTTAGATTCTAATGATTCGTTAATCGGATTCCTACGATTCGAACGATTCGTTATTCGGATACACGCGGTCGGAATTCTCGTCGGAAAAAGCTCTGATGGTTTTACTGTCGGAATTCCGACGGAATTTCGCTCAAACTGTCTTGCCTACACACGGTCACACCAAATTCCGACGGTCAATAACACCGCGACATACAACACGTTCAACGGCACTATAAAAGGGAAGTTTAGTGCTTCCGAGCATGCGTCAAATTGTTTTCGAGCATGCGTCGGAATTTTGCATGTCGGAATTGCATACACACGATCGAAAAATCCGATAGAAAGGTTTTCCGTCTGAAAAATTAAGAACAGGTTCTCAATCCAAAGTCCGTCGGAAATTCCGACAGAAAAAGACCGATGGGCATACACACGGTCGAAAAATCCAATGAAAAGCTCCCATCGGACTGTTTCCGACGCATTGCGACCGTGTGTACGCGGCATTACACTACATCTTAGTTCTGCCTTTGATACTGTAGACCACAATCTTTTACTCTCTCGCCTTGAAATCATATTCAGAGTCTCAGGATTGGCTCTGAAATGGATTAAGTCATATCTTACTGATCACTGTCACTTTGTTTCTCTTAGCGGATTCCAGTCTGAAGTTGGTCCAGTCACGTTCGGTGTTCCTCGGGGCTCAATCTTGGGTCCCTTATTTTTTTGCATTTACATGTTTCCACTTGGCCAACTGCTTAGATCTCATGGGCTCAATTATCACTTCTATGTTGATGACACTCAGATGTACATCCACACTAAACTAGACATGTGCACAACAAAAAAATTTGTTTATTTTCGTTTCGTTTTTTTCGTTTCCGTTGATTTGTAAGTCGTCGGTGTTCGTATTCGTAACAATTCATATTTTCGTTGATTCGTTTTTCCATTCGTTTAATTTTCATTTATTCGTTTATTCGAAATTTGGACGCATTCATATTTATTCGTACATTCGTAACATTCGTACATTCGTAATCGGAGCATAATTCATAATTTTATGTAATGTTTATGCTATTATTACATTTTAAGAGACACGGAAAATTACGAATCGAAAAAAAAAGTTACGAATTTTTTCGTTCAATTCATTCGAAGCACGTTAAGCAGCGCCATTGTAAGAGACACGGAAAATTACGAATCGAAAAAAAAAAAAAAAAAAGTTACGAATGAACAAATTTTTTCGTTCAATCCATTCGAGGCACGTTAAGCAGCGCCATTGTAAGGGACACGGAAAATTACCAATTCAACAACAAAAAAAAAAGTTACGAATGTACAAATTTTTTTCGTTCATTTTCATTTTCGTTGTTCCTGTTTTCGTTTTTTCGGATTTTCTTCTTTCGTAGATTCGTTGTTTTCTAATTTGTTTTTTTTTTTTCGGATTTTCGTCGTTTTCGGATTCGTTAGATTCGAACGATTCGTAAAAATTTTTACCGAATCGTTCGTTCATTCGTACGATAACGAATGAACGAAAATAACGAAAAAAAACTAAACGAATTGCACATGTCTACACTAAACCGGATTCTACTTTGGCTGCTTCTCCCCTATCTAACTGGCCCATGATTTCCTTCAATTAAACTGTGACAATACTGAAGTCATGCGTATTGGCACCCCTCATCAATTGTGTAAGGCCAATCCTGATAACTTCTCTATAGATGGCACTGTACTTGAGCTTCAGTCTAAATTGAAAAATCTAGGGATGATATTTGATGCTAGCTTAACCTTTAATCCACATGTACAAAATGTTGTCAGAACAAACATTGCTCGGCTGGGTCCTATGCTATCATATACTGTAGATGAAAAGCTGATTCATACATTTGTGTTCTCCCCACTCGACTACTGCAATGTTCTACTCACTGGTGTATCTAAATCCACTATTAATCAACTACAATATGTACAAAATTCTGCAGCCAGAATCCTGACTAGGTCTGGTACAAGTGATCATATTACCCCTATCCTGGAGTCCTTGCACTGGCTACCTATCAAGTTTCGCATAGACTTTAAGATCCTCTTGCTCACCTAAAGCTCTTCATGGCTTGGCCCCCCCATTATCTCTCTGAACTTTTATCAACTTACTCCCCCCCTCTTAACCTTGGCTCCTCAAATTCGGATCTTCTGTGTGTCCCCTCTACTCTACTCTACTACCTCTTTGCCCATCTGGGAGCCTCATTTTTTGGTCACTGGTCTCTGGTGACTACTTCTTCTTTTTTGCATAGGTATTTAGAGGTTAGATGGCAAACATTCTTTAAGAAATTGGGTAGTTGACACATGCTATTCTCAGTAGGCATTTGCTCTTTTTATGGTATATGTCCCCTCTACTCGCCTACACTCGATGGGAGACTGAGCCTTCTCCTGCTATGCTCCAAAACTCTGGAATGTATTTCCAAAGAACATCAGAGAGTTATCTTCTCTGAACTCAAATAAAATCAAATTTTCTTTCCTTTGTTTTATCCTGTATATTTCTTGTGTTTTCTTTGTAAAGTACTTTGATAAGTTACCTTTTAAGAGCCCATTCACACAGGGGTAACTTTGGATCCGGCTTGAAGTTGCCCCAAGTTGACTCAAGTCGCGGGACATGATAAAATGAGAGCCGTCTTAATGCACACTACCAAAGTCGCTCCGACTTCAGAAAAGGTTCCTGTACGACTTCAATCCGACTTCTAGGCAACTTGTACCCATTGATTTCAATGGAAGTTGCCTCCAAGTCGGATCCCCTGTCTTAACTGAAGCAACTTTCCAGGAAGTAAAAATAGTTTTCTAGGTAAACCCCTCCCTCCCACAGAGCTGATTATTATGTGATTGGCCACTGGCAAAGTCCCGTCCTGGAGGCAACTTCAAGTTGCCTTGCAAGTTGCCTCAAGACGTGCTGTGATTCATACTCAAGTCGTGTCCAAGATGCCTCCCAAAGTCACGCTGGAAGTCGTGTTGCCCCTGTGTGAATGGACTCTAAAGGCACTGTATAAAATAAAGATTATTATTATTTCCTGGAATCCATTTGCCCTTTGCTTTGGCATGCAGGAAGGAGGGCGTGCTTAGCTGACATCATTTTGGCCTAGGCCAGAAATCAACTGAAGAAATGTGTGAAACAAAACAAAAAAAAAGTTAGAAAAGGATATATAATTTCTTTTTTTATCTATTTACTAGTGCTAGTAGCATAAGGATTCAAAATAGGTAATGTTGATTGAGAGAGATTTAACTTGATGCAAAAAATCAGCACATTTGATTGATTTACTAAAGGCAAATAGAGTTGCTCCGGAGCTTAGTAAATGAGCAGAAGCTCTGCTGACGTCCAACATCCAAACATGTTCAAGCAAAAACGCTGTGTATTTTTTTTTTCCTTGCACGTGCTTGGGTAAAAAAAGGTGACCTGCAAACACCATGCTGGGCACTCGCAGGTCACTCAGCTGTGTTAGAAAAGCGAATGAATAATCACTTTCCTAACACTAAACCGCCTCTCCGCCAATCAGGTGCTCGCATCTGTTACGCGTCAACTGATTGGCTGAAACGCCAGGCGCTGTGATTGGACGTCAGGCATCCAATCATAGCAGAGGACAGGAAGAGAGGACGGGAGAAGACATCGAGGAGCTGTCCCACCAAGACAGGTAGGTGCAGACAGCAGGCCGGCCGGGGGCACACTGGCAGCATTTGATATGACACGTGGCTGCGTTTGATGGGACACAGTGGGAGCAATTGATGGGCACAGTGGCTGCGTTTGATGGGCACAGTGGCTGCGTTTGATGGGCACAGTGGCTGCGTTTGATGGGCACAGTGGCTGCGTTTGATGGGCACAGTGGCTGCGTTGGATGGCACAGTGGCTGCGTTGGATGGCACAGTGGCTGCATTGGATGGCACAGTGGCTGCGTTGGATGGCACACTGGAGGCAATTGATGGGCACAGTAGCTGTGATTGATGGCACAGTTGTGGCAATTGATGGGCACAGTGGCTGTGATTGATGGGCACAGAGGCTGCGTTTGATGGCACAGTGGCTGGCGTTTGATGGCACAGTGGCTGCGTTTGATGGCACAGTGGCTGCGTTTGATGGCACAGTGGCTGCGTTTGATGGCACAGTGGCTGCGTTTGATAGCACAGTGGCTGCGTTTAATGGCACAGTGGTGGCAATTGATGGGCACAGTGGCTGTGATTGATGGGCACAGTGGCGGCAATTGATGTTTTGTTTTTTCAGAATTTTTAAGTTTATTTGCGCCCCCCAAAAATTTTGAGCACCAGCCGCCACTGTTTAAACCCATGATTGCTGTGCAATGCACGTGATTGTGACACAATAGTACGCCAATTACAGGTTTAAAGAAGGTGTGAGGAGGCAACACTGTGCCCGGTGCTCTTTGACTTCTCCCATGTTGTTCAGGTAGATCTCCACCTCTTTGAGGTTGCCTACCCCTGCTGTATATCCATAAAAATTGGTATGCGTTCAAAGTATAACCCATATCAGAGGGCTTTTGCCTCCTAACATATATAAACTTTTCTTTTAAGTCTTTTCCAACAACTATTGCATATTTCGTTGGGTAACATAGAAAAGTGAACAGAGATGGAAAAATAAATCTGCACTTGTAATTTTACAAAAGATTCCTCAGAGAGCCGGGTGGTTTGTTAAGAATTCTGTGCACATACGCACAAATGCTCCCTAAGTTCTGCTAGTCTGCAAAAGATTCTCTGGAATATACATTTATAACCCAGCGGCATTCCTCTAGGAGTTTGCTGGCTGTATATCACAAGGACAGTGTTCTTGTAGAAGGGAATGCATACAGTTAAAGGATGAATTGATTGCAAACTTTTTATTTCCGTTTTTTTTTTTTTTTTTTTTGTTCAGTTACAACTTGTTTTATTTCTTTTCCAGATTTGGACGATCCCATTGTGACTGTCCATCAAAGTATAGGAGAAGCAAAAGAACAATTTTATTATGAGCGGACGGTTTTCTTACGATGCATTGCTAACTCCAATCCCCCTGTCCGATACAGCTGGAAACGAGGCGAGGAGATCTTGCTGCAGGGATCGGACAAAGGAGTGGAGATATATGAACCTTTCTTCACCCAGGTAGGAAATAAGGTATCAATCGTCTCTATTTTATACTTTTTTTTGTTAAATGTCTTTTTTGTACTTGTTTGTCCTTAAAAGTGGGCTCCACTCACATGTTCTGAGTCGGGGGCATCAATAAGAATGCATTAGTGTGAGTCTGACACACATCCACAAATGTCCGTTGTCTGGCCTGCGAACAAAATATGTAAGCTACTAACCAGGACAAACTTCCAGGAGGCTCTGCCAAGAATACAGGCATTTATGTGGGTAAAAAAAAACACGTATTGAATGGTTACCCTACTGGAAGTTGGAGGAGAGATGGCAAGCAAATTGGTGGGCCGTTTATGATTGCCACCTTTTAGGCAGAGCTCAGCAAGTAAATTGTACTATTGCAGATTATACGATTATACCCAGGGCTCAAGTCTTGCGGAAACTCATGGGAACGGAGTTCCTGTACTTTTTCCACAACAAGAACTCAGTTCCCATTAGCAGCCGTGTCCTGCAAGACTTTGAAGTATGCGAGCTGTTTGGCAGGTGCTACACCAGCAGCTACCGGCACAGCTCACAATAGTAACACCTGACCATTCAGGCATTTCCAGTAGGGGGCCCCATGACAGCTTCCGCTTCAATCTACCTGTCAATCACAGCTAGCTGACAGGTAGATCAGGTCCCTGCTGCTAAGAGATTGTATTTAGTCAGACCTCTCGTGATGCGCTCCTCCCCGCTGGCCCCTCCTGATTTTCTGTCTCCTCATCTTCCCCCTCAGTCTCCTGCATACTTGCTCTGTGTGTCCCGCTGAATCTCCCCTCCTCTATCTTCAGTGCTATATGATGAGAGAACCCAGAGGAGTTGCACAGCTATTCTGCTCACAGGACATGCAGGGGGAGAGGTGAGCTGAGGGAGGAACATCAGTTTGGGGTGGTAAGCTGAGCACAATACCTGGCAAAGTTTAATGCCAGGAGGGAAGTGTATGTGGAAATATGTGAAGGGTTGGAATAGCAGCGAGTGTGTGTTGGAGCCCTGCAGAGTTTGCAGCCCCCCCAAGCTAACATACATCTCCTAAGCAGGAACACATCACTATCTCCCCAAGCATTCTGTCCAGATAATGTGCAGTTAATTTATGACCTTTCCGTTTAACCCTGTGTTATCCAAACTCTGTTCAATGAAAACTCACCACATAAACACTCTATATACAAAATAAAATTCCCCAATAAAGATCAGAACATGATGTTCACATTCGCATGGAAGCACAATTGAATGAATGCTGATTATTCAGAGAATTACCGTATTTATGTTTATTGAGCATTGTTTTTTTTTTTTTTATTTACTAACAGTTAAGCTTCATACACACAATACGAAAATTGGATGAAAAATACCACTTTTGAAGCGTTAGTGCATATGAGCGTATCATTTTTTTTTGGTGGGGGAGTGGATCTTGGGTGGGAGTTCCCACACTTTTTTCCCCAGGACTTGAGCCCTGATTATACCTTTTAGTGAACCACAGCCAATGAGGTTTAGCATGTAGGAAAAAGCATAAAGTGGGGTGCTGAAAGTTAGTAGAGTCACGCAAATACACTTTATTGAAATTAAGCAAGCATACATCTAAAAAAAACTGCCTGGGATGGATGAATGATGGATCACAATACAGTAGCCTGGGTGCATGCAGACATGAGTATATGGCAAAGTACAGGGGCGGACTGACAACTCATGGGGCCCCCGGGCAAAATAGGAGATTATGGGGCCCCTGGGCAATAGGAGAAGATTATGGGGCCCCCAGGCAATAAGAGATTATGGGGCCCCCAGGCAATAGGAGATTATGGGGCCCCCAGGCAATAGATTATGGGGCCAAACCGTATACACACATACAGTATACAAACACAGACACGCAATATACACAGTATACACACACAGAATACAAACACACACTGAAAAGGTACTGGAGAAGCGGGGCAGCTATAATCTTGGGATTAAAAAAAAAAACTGATATTTACATACTGTCCCTGGTTTTATTGAGGCCGGCAGCCCTGATGGGGCCCCTTAGTGGCATGGGGCCCTAGGGCAGCTCCTGCTTGCTCGAATGGTCAGTCCGCCCCTGTCAAAGTATCACTAGATCGCAAAGTAGCATGAGACTGCAGCATAAAGTGGTGTACCACCAGTGTAAACCAAAAGGCAGGCAGACAGTCGGCTACCACAGTCAAAATAAGAGTGGCTGACTGTCAAAAACATGCACTGATGTCGGGAATGGGTGGAGTGGGCAGGTCATACTCGATTCAGGGGCCCAGCACAATTTCTCAAGGCGAAAACCTTCATTGGGTACTTCCATTTATAAATGTTATGCCATGATGTTGCCCGGCGTGATACATATCCATTAATATTGGTAGGGCATGCTGTGATATGGTAATGAAGGTAGTGAACATGGGCTTTACCCATTCCTTTTCAGTCTGGTATATTGTGCACCTTTTAACTTGCTTGATCTAAAAAGGAAATATTTTTTATTAATGCAGTGAAGTAGAGAAGACCCAGATCATTGTAGATTCACAAATCATCCTCTACCCTTATGTAAGTAGTGATACAACTTAGAAATATTCACTTTAATGTTAAAATGAAGCATGTTAGCAAGAGAGTTTGCTTCACAGACTGGGATGTTTCGTTTGCAATTTGTTTCGAGGCTTATGCCCCGTACACACGAACAAATGTTGGATGTGAGCTTGTTGGCTGAAAGGTCGGTGTGTTGAGCTCCATCGAACATTTGTTGTCGGACTTTTTGCCAACAAATGTTGGCTAGCAGGTTCTCAAATTTTCCGCCAACAAAACTTTGTTGTTGGAATTTCCAATCGTGTGTACACAAGTCCGACGCACAAAAGTTCACACATGCTCGGAATCAAGCAGAAGGAACTGCACTGGTTATTGAACTTCCATTTTCTCGGCTCGTCGTACGTCACCACGTTCCCACGTTCATAATTGTTGGCCAACATTTGTGTGACCGTGTGTATGCAAGACAAGTTGGAGCCAACATCCTTCGAACAAAAATCCATGGTTTTGTTGTCAGAAAGTCCGATCGTGTGTTGCATTAGAGTGTATGCCAAGGCGTTAACCAAATTTACACCCAAACCTTCCTATTGCCCCCTATATCAGGTGGTCCCAACATTATTCATTTTCATTTACCTTGTGATTTTGTCACCAGGTTTGTAAAGGTCTTACAGGGGGGAGCTGCTGGGAATACAGTTCCTATTGATATAGGCACTCCTGCAGAACTACATCTCCCAAGAGCTACACGCAGAATGTTGAACACGCTTTTGTGAGTCAAGACATCATAACATTGTTTTGCTGGGAAAAAAATCATTTATATATGCATTAGACATGTGCAATTCGTTTAGTTACGAATTTGTTTTCCGTTCAAATTCGTTATTTTCGTTCATAGGTATCATACGAATGATTTAGTAAGAATTTTAACGAATTATCAAATCGAATGAATATGAAAAACCACAAAAATACGAAATAATTAAATTAGAAACAACGAAACTACGAAAGAATGAAAATCCGAAAACGAAAACAGAAACAACAAAAATACCGAACATGGATTCAAAAATAACGAAAATCAAAATGAACGAAAAAATTTGTACATTCGTAACTTTTTTTTTGTTTGTTGATTCATAATTTTCTGCGTCTCCTACAATGGCGCTGCTTAACGTGCTTCGAATGGATTGAACGAAAAAATTCGTACATTTGTAACTTTTTTTTTGGTTTGTTGATTCATAATTTTCTGTGTCTCCTACAATGGCGCTGCTTAAAGTGCTTCGAAAAAATTCGTACATTCAAACCTTTTTTTTTTTTTTTTTGATTTGTAATTTTCCGCGTCTCTTACAATGTAATAATAGCATACACCTTACATAAAATTATGAATTATGCTCCGATTACGAATCTACAAAAACAATGTTATGAAAGTACGAATAAATCAATCTTACGAAAGTACGAATGTAACTAAATCTACGAAGATACGAATGCGTCCGAATATAAAATACAACGAAAATGCGAAAATACGAATTTCTAATAAACTAAAATTAGACTAACGGAAAAACAAATCAACGAAAAAATAACTCTACGAAAATACGAACGAGTCCGAATATAAACACCGACGACTTACGAAAATACGAACGAGTCTGAATACGAACACCGACGACTTACGAATTTACGAAACGTTACGAATCAACGGAAACGAACAGAAACGAAACAAAACTAAACAAATTTTTCTATTGTGCACATATCTAATATGCATGTGGTGTGGGACAGAGAAGGGCTGATAGTGCTGGTTGGGATTTCTGTGCAGCAAAGTCTTGTTAGCCCAAACAGGAAGTTAGAAGCTTAGTTGATTTCTTGAGGATCAACAGGCATTTTTCTCCGTTTTGCAGAGATTTTTTATTTTTATTTTGCCCTGACGTACACTTTGCATGATCTATCCGGGTGTCTTTAGTGAAGTATAGATGTGATAGAAGAGCCAGAAGACAAAGGAAGAAGTGAGATAGCAGAAGAAAAAGGGAGGGACGAGGAGGAAGAAAGGTGTGAGTAGTAGATGCTGTTGAGGAAAGACCACATTTAATTTGTGAGTTGAGTAAAGCCGGGTACACGCTATTATTTTTTTTTCCCGTTCAACCCTGCTGTGTTTTCAGCTTGCATGTCTGACCGATGCATTTGTGGGACAGACCAACATGCACAAGGGCCGAATGTCTCCCTTTTTTAATTTTTTTTAACCGCCCGTCTCGTGACATTTGGGCCCGTGTGTACCCGGCTTTAACCGCTTCCCGACCGCCTCATGTACATATACGTGTGCAGAATGGCACGGGCAGGCAAAGTCCCATACCTGTACGGGATTTTTTAAATGCCTGCCCGTGGGTCCCGGTCGGGAGCTCCGTGACCCCGGCCGCGGGACCAGCGGACCCGATCGCCGCTGGTGTCCCGCGATCGGGTCACGGAGCTGAAGAACGGGGAGAGGTATGTGTAAACAAACCTCTCCCCGCGCTTCCTACTCTGCCTGTCATTGATTGGCTGTTCCCGGTCACCGATCAATGACGTGTGTGTGTTTTTTTTACATTAGGGGGCGGGACCCGTGTGTGTCCCGGCAGACAGCGCGCCAGGACAGGAAGTGGCGTAAACTCCCGTGGGAGTTTATGCCCGGAAGTGGGTGCAGATACCTGTCTTAGACAGGTATCTGCACCCCCCTCCCCCCTGAAAGGTGCCAAATGTGACACCGGAGGGGGGGAGGGTTCCGAAAAGCGGGAGTTCCACTTTAGGGTGGAATCCCGCTTTAACCATTAAAGGTTTTTAAAAGGTCCTTTAAGTCAGATGAACTTTTTTTACCACCCTCTCCTCCCAACACATGTAAGAATTTACTGTCTGTCGAGCGTTCCCGCTGTCGTCATCAGAGATATAGCAGCCTAGGACAGGCACAGTATCCACCCGCGCTATATTTTAACCACTTAGCGCAAATCACCCTCATTGTACATCAGTATTTTGACACTAAATACCGTTGTTACGGCAGTAAATAGCTGCCATAACCCCATTATTTTGGATACCGGCGAGCGACTGGCTTTCAGATAAAAGTGGTCTCCGCAGCGGATTCGCCGCAAGATCACTTTTATCAGGGGCGGAAAAGGGCCCCCCCTCCTGCCACGTTCCGGTCATCTGTGCTGCTTATCGGAGCGGGGCGAGACAATTGTGTCCTTCCCCTTGACAGGCATGGAGAAGAGTGAGGGAAAGATGGCCCCCGCTCTGCTCCATAACATTGAATGGCGGGAGCTACGCCAAACGTCACTTCCACCCAAAGGTCTTAAAGGTGATATTTATTTTTTTTGCAAAATAAAGACATTTCATTTTTCTTTATTGCATTTTAGTATAAATGTCAGATCTAAGGTCTTTTTTATCCCCAGATCTCACATTTAAGAGGACCTGTCATGCTTTTTTTTTCTATTACAAGGGATGTTTACATTCCTTGTAATATGAATAAAAGTGACCGTTACGCAAGTCGCGCCCACATAAGAAAACGGTGTTCATTCCACACATGTGAGGTATCGCCGGGATCGTTAGAGCAATAATTCTAGCACTAGACCTCCTCTGTTGCTCTAAACATGTAGACATTTTTAAACATCGCCTATGGAGCTTTTTAAGGGTAAAAGTTTGTCGCCATTCCATGAGCGGGCGCAATTTTGAAGCGTGACACATTGGGTATCAATTTACTCGTCGCAACATTATCTTTCACAATCTAAAAAAAAATTGGGCTAACTTTACTGTTGTCTTATTTTTTAAGTCAAAAAAGTGTATTTTTTTCCCCAAAAAATTTGCTTGTAAGATCGCTGCGCAAATACGATGAGACAAAGTATTGCAACGACCGCCATTTTATTCTCTAGTGTGTCTGAAAAAAAATACATATAATGTTTGGGAGTTCTAAGTAATTTTCTAGCAAAAAAAAAAATGTTTTTAACTGGTCTCGGTCCTTAAGTGGTTAATCACCAATCTGCTTCTTTAAAGCACATTATAGTTTATCCACCAGAACTAATTTTCCCTTCTATTGTTCCAGCGCTATCAGACGCACATCAGGCATCCAATGTATGGAGACTCCCAGTAGTGTTTTATAGAGATGCTTTGTTTATAGTTGGTTTTCTTTGGTTATTTTTATCCTTTTAACCACTTCCGGACCGCCACGCGCCGATATACATCCTAACTTTGAAGAGGAATATCGTTGTTATGGCAGCACCCCGGTATCCTCTTCTGCGGCCAGCGGTCCGGTTTCCCATAATAGTGGTCTCTGCGGTGGATTGGCTGCAAGATCTCTTTTATCGGTGGTGGGAGAAGGGCCCCCTCCGCCTCCTGCAGCCCTCCGGTGCCCTCTGCTGCTTACCGGAGCCGTCGGCAGAGGCGATCGGATCCTTCTGCTGGCTGGGTGTGGAGACGAGTGAGGGGAAGATGGCCCCCACCCGTCTCCATACCATTGCAGGGCGGAAGCGACGTCAAAATGTCACTTCCGCCCATTTTTTTTTTTTGCATTTTAGTGTGAATATGGGATGTGAGGTCTTTTTGACCCCAGATCTCATATTTAAGAGGTCCTGTCATGCTTTTTTTCTATTACAAGGGATGTTTACATTCCTTGTAATGGGAATAAAAGTGACACAATTTTTTTTTTTTTTTTTTTAGAAGAACAGTGTAAAAATAAAAGGTAAAATAAATAAGAAAAAAAAATGTAACCGTGCCCGCCGAGCTCGTGTGCAGAAGCGAACGCATATGTGAGCAGCGCCCGCACATGAAAACGGTGTTCAAACCACACATGTGAGGTATCGCCGCGATCGGTAGAGCGAGAGCAATAATTTTAGACCTCCTCTGTAACTCAAAACATGCAACCTGTAGAATTTTTTTTAAACGTCGCCTATGGAGATTTTTAAGGGTAAAAGTTTTTCGCCATTCCACGAGTGGGCGCAATTTTGAAGCGTGACATGTTGGGTATCAATTTACTCAAAGTAACATTATCTTTCACAATATAAAAAAAATTGGGCTAACTTTACTGTTATTTTTTAATTCAAAAAATAGTATTTTTTCCCCAAAAAGTGCGCTTGTAAAACCGCTGCGCAAATACGGTGTGACAGAAAGTATGGCAACGACCGCCATTTTATTCTCTAGGGTGTTAATGTATAATGTTTGGGGGTTCTAAGTAATTTTCTAGTGTAGCGTCATAACCCCTAGGGGCGGCTGAGTTTTTCTGGGCTTACAAATACCTCCTCCAGCTCGTACTCGTTGTTCTTGTCTAGGGGTTCCCAGGGTTGATACCCAGTAACTGCGGAGACTGACACTTGAATTCCTTGTTAGGATTTTTATTTGCTTAAAACATTGAACAGAAACACAGTCTCTCAGTTGGGAATAGAGGGTAAGGGTAAAGAAGCACTTTGGAACTGCTGACACTCAATAAGTGCTTCTCTAGAAGATCCAGGGAGTAGCCACTCGCAACTGGATAACTGTTAGATAAATCCTTGTTTGTAGATCTAGCAGCCACCAAGTGATTTTAGCTTAGCAAAGTCTCTGCCACAGACTTGGTTGTGAAATTTTAGATGAACTCACAAAAGTCTCTCACAGGAACTTGGTTGCAACTGAAGGATAGGTTAGGAACTTTTCTTACAGTACCAGTGTCTCGCAGCTGATCTGGCGATACCGTAATAAATGCGGATTCAATTAGTGTCCTTACAGCTCAGCTTCCAGGCTCTTACCGAGCAGCCAGCCTCGTGCGTGGCCCTCCTCCGAAGAGTCCTCCCCTGGTCGCATGTAGAGTTGCTGGGCCTCTCTAATCCTGAGACGGCAACGGAACACCTTAGAATCCTCCTTTAGTTACTGTGCTTCGAACTAGCCAGTTCCGAGGCTCGGAAACGGATGGATCCCCACCCCAGACCATGGGGGCCTCTGGGGCTGGTCAGGAGGACCAGGACCATGGAGTCAGGAGGACCAGGACCATGGAGTCAGGAGGACCAGGACCATGGAGTCAGGAGACACTCCTGGACCGGAACGGAACCCCGAACCACGTGACTTCAGCACCTTAACCACTTAAGGACCAAGCCTGTTTTTCAGATTCTGTGTTTTCATGTTTAAAACAGTTTTTTTTTTGCTAGATAATTACTTAGAACCCCCAAACATTATATATTGTTTTTTTTCTAACACCCTAGAGAATAAAATGGCGGTCATTGCAATACTATTTTTCACACCGTATTTGCGCAGCGGTTTTACAAGCGCACTTTTTTGGGGGAAAAAAAATCACTTTTTTGAATAAAAAAATAAGACAACAGTAAAATTAGCCCAATTTTTTTTATATCGTGAAAGATAATGTTACGTTGAGTAAATTGATACCCAACATGTCATGCTTCAAAATTGCGCCCGCTCGTGGAATGGCGTCAAACGTTTACCCTCAAAAATCTCCATAAGCGTCATTTAAAAAAATCTACAGGTTGCATCTTTTGAGTTACAAAGGAGGTCTAGGGCTAGAATTATTGTTCTCGCTCTACCGATCGCGGTGATACCTCACATGTGTGGTTTGACTACCGTTTTCATATGCGGGCGCTACTCGCGTATGCGTTCGCTTCTGCGCGCGAGCTCGTCGGGAAGGGGGTGTTTTAAACATTTTAATTTTTATTCTTATTTATTTTACTTGAATTTTTTTAATTTTTACACTGTTTTAAAAAAAAAATGGATCCCTTTTATTCCTATTACAAGGAATGTAAACATCCCTTGTAATAGAAAAAAACATGACAGGTCCTCTTAAATATGAGATAGGGGGTCAAAAAGTCCTCAGATCTCATATTTGGACTTAAATGGAATAAAAAAAAAAAATAAAAAATGACATTTGAAAAATGTGCATTTAATGCCCCATACACACGGTCGGAAAATCCGACCACAAAATCCATCAGATTTTTTCCGACGGATTTTGTCCGACACTGGTGTTGCATACACACGGTCGGACAAAGTTGTCGGAAAATCCGATCATTCTGAACGTGGTGACGTTTGTTGCCTACGACTGGACTACGTAGAGGCTAGTAGCCAATAGCTTTGGTCTTGTAATGTGATCTGAGCATCCGTGGCACTTTGTCCGTCGGAATTCGCTACACATGATCGGAAAAAGTCCGACAGGACTTTGTTGTCGGAAAATTTGAGAGCAGAAGATAAAACTTTGTTCGTCGGATTTTCCGATGGATCCTACACACGGTCAGAATTTCCGACAACATTGTCCGATAGGACATTTTCCGTCGGAAAATCCGACCGTGTGTATGGGGCATTAGATGTATGGGCGGAAGTGACGTTTTGACGTCGCTTCTGCCCTCCTATGGTATAGAGACGAGTGGGGGCCATTTTAGCCTCACTCGTCTCCATACCCATCACGTAGCAGGCCCCGATCACCTCCGCCGCTGCCGACGGCTCCGGTAAGCGGCGGAAGGCACGGGAGAGCAGCGGGAGGGGGGGGGTGGCACCTCTCCCGCCGCCGATAACAGTGATCTTGCGGCGAGCCCGCCGCAGAGACCACCATTATCGGAAACAGAACCGCTCACTGTAAAGATGGATACCTCGGTTGTGGAAGCAGCTGCTGCCGTTACCGAGATATCCCTCTTCAAAAAAATGGCGTATATATACAGTGAGCGGTCGGCAAGCAGTTATGTACCCTCTCCTGGAGTACACAGCAGGACAAACGCGCCCACTGATTGGCTCTGAGCAGATATTGGTACCCAATGCGTCCAACCAGACTGCGTTCTAAGGCCTGGTCACAGGTGCTCACCTCACCTATGAGCAGGCAGAACCTCAATACAGCCCAGCCAAACTGACGCCAAAGCATAATTTAGAGCAATTAACCCACAAAACTCAACTACAGTTTTGGGCAAAAGCAAAATGTAAATGCATAGCGCGTACTTAGGAAAAGTACCGGCGCTACACTAGAAAAAAAAAAAACGTTTTAAATTGTAAACAACAAATCTCAGAAGGAGGAACGGTCCTTAAGTGGAAATGTGGTCATTCAGACTGACAATCGATGATGTGTGAGCCAAGTATGCTTTAAATCATCTTTTTTCCATTCTAGACATGTGTTATGTGGCAGATTCTACTTGAGAAATTGCTAAGATGGGCCCCAGCACACCCCACTGCAAATATACTTGCCAACGACTTACTAAACAATATTTCTTTACTGAAACATGCTGTACAGTGCGTCTGCTATTTATCTTGTGTTCGTACAGTACGTGTCCGTGTCAGTATCTCTGTATTCCTAGGTGATATCTTAATTTATAGAATGTAAGGTTTTGTCAGGCGAAGTGATATGTTGAAATATTAAGTATCCGGGGTGTTAAAATGGATCTCTCTTCAGAGACCTTGTACAGTCTGTCAGGTTTCCATGGTAACCAAAGACACCTGAGGTTACGAAAATCTTTTTTTTTTTTTTTTTTACCTTTTTAGAACAAGAAATGGTAGGATCCTAACATTACACGGACATGACACACCAGGATTAAAAATAAAATAATCGTTGTAATTGTAACTGGACCCCAGCAATATCCGTCAATGTGGGTTATGTATCTTGCATTATCCTTAACAATACCCTTGCAAGTGCATCATGCATAGATCTAATTTAAAGGTATTTTCGCTTAGGCCTAGATTAATGCAGGATAATGTTAGACTGACACGAATATTCAATGGCAGGTACTGTTTTATTTATTTTATTTTTTATTTTTTTTAGCCCATCTTTGCTCGATCATCTTCCAGGATGGCATTAGCATATGTGATTTGTTCCCATCTATCCCTTGGGACAAGAGATGAGCAAGATAAAGGAGTAGTCGTGGAGGGCTGATTGGCCTTGCTCAGTTCTATATGCCCCTCACAGGCCTCAGATCAAGGCTTATTTAAATTCTGCGGCCTACACCAGGCCCAAGTGACCTTTCACCTGGCTTCCAGGTAGGGCTGGGAGCGAATATGCATATGCAGCCAGGGGTGGGACAAGGGGTGGGCAGGAGGGACGGCTGCCCCTGGCACAATGGTATATTGCAGGGGTAGGGGGCACCCTGAGCCTAACCCTAAGGGAAAGGAGGGCGCAGTTTGGCATCTGTGCCCTGGGCACTGGATGACCTTGGCCCGGCACTGTATGCAGCTTTCTAATACAGAGAGTAATGGAGAGTTCCCTCTGCTTATAGGTTTATCACTTCAATAGGTGTGCGCAGCCTATTGCATTAGGGTGTGCACCCCAAAGCTCAAACACACATGCATGTGCGTGTGTGTCTACATGTATATGGCCCTGGTACATTAATCTCTCTGCTGGCACAGTGAAAGAGAAGTGCACTGATAAGACGGCACTGATGGGCACTGATGGGTGGCACTAATGGGCACTGGTAGGTGGTATTGATAGGCAGCACTGGTAATGGCGCACTGATTTATAGGTAGCACTGGCTATTCATTGGCTGACCTCACATGGTAAGGGGTCTACGATCTGTGATCATAGACTCTGCTGATCACAGAGCGCGCTGCACATGCCCTGCAGGGGGCGCGCAGGCCGCTCAAGCACAGGAGGCCATCCAAGGACGCCCTCCCGGCCAATTAAGTCCACGCTGTAGCCGTCTTTCGTCTATAGCGCAAATAAAACGAATTTGTTTGAAAAAAAAAAACATGTTTCATAGTTTGTTATAAAATTTTGCAAATGGGTAATTTTTCTCATTCATTGATTTTCGGTGATGAGGCTGCACTGATGGGCTGCACTGATGGGCACAGATAAGGCGACACTCATAGGCACAGATATGGCGACACTGATGGGCCCTGATGGGTGGCACTGATGGGCACTGGTAGGTGGTATTGATAGGCACCACTGGTAATGACGCACTGATTTATAGGTGGTACTGTGAGCACTGGTAGGTACCTCCACGATCATTGATTTTCGCTGATGAGGCTACACTGATGGGCTGCAGTGATGGGCACAGATAAGGCGACACTCATGGGCACAGATAAGACGGCATTGGGCACTAATAAGATGGCACTGATGGGTGGCACTGGTAGGTGGTATTGATAGGCAACACTGGTAATGATGCACTGATTTATAGGCTGCACTGTGTGCACTGATAGGTGGCACTGTGGGGACTGATAGGTGGCACTGTGGGGACTGATAGGTGGCACTGTGGGAACTGATTGGTGGCACTGTGGGCACTGGTAGGTGGCATTGGTAGGTACCTCCACAATCGGGACCTATGTCCCTCTCGCAGCCGCCGGTGATCAGCTTTTTTTCCCCCTGGTAGCGTGAGGAGGAAAAATATCAGATTACCGGCTCTGTTTACATCACATGATCAGCTGTCATTGACTGACAGCTGATCACATGGTAAGGGGTCGGGATCGACCCCTTACTACGATCTATGATCATAGACTCTGCTGATCACAGAGCGCGCCACGCATGCCCTGCAGGGGGCACACAGGCCGCTCAAGCACAGGAGGACATCCAAGGACGCCCTCCAGGCCAATTAAGTCTGCGCTGTAGCCGTCTTTCGTCTATAAGGCGGACGGCAAGTGGTTAATTCAGATAATGTTTCCAGTGGGGATTACAACCACAACCCCAAGGCTGTAACCCAATAGTACTATGATTCTAAATGTTCTTAATACATTTCATGAACAATGTAATAGTTATTTCAAGGATTTTTTTTTTTTGATTTTTTTTTAATTGCCTTGAACTTTTACCATAAATGAAATCCGTAGAATTTTTTTTTTTCTGCTGGGTTAATGCTCCTTATGTTCAATAAGATATTTTAATGCAGTTAGCGTACCACATGTCATATTTAAAACCTTTGTATGTAGTTTAATTAGCACCACTGAGAACATTAGCAAAGTCCCTTTGAGTGGCTTCATGCAATTATGTGGTATTAAAACAGCTTTTAAGTAGTGTCCAATATCTGCCAATTAAAAAGGTAGGTTGCCAAATGCTTTTTTATATTTTCAAGCTGTTAAGGTTTTATTAGACAAAAGAAACAGAAGTAAAGTATTATTGGATTTTTGTTGGCGCTGAAAAAAATAAAAACAAGATATCTACTTCTTTTGTTTTATGTGTATGTTAAAAGCCTAGTGCCCAAAGTCATCCATCCTTGGTACTTCTCGAAAAAGTAGCGCTTTCAGGTCTTTTGTTCTTGGCTCAAGGTGACATTGTGTTTGTTGCATGTTCAGTGAACGGTTACTTCTGTTCCTTGTGGAAAAGGAAAGAGAAGAGATCAGTTGTTAGACTTTCCAGCAGTGATGATTGAATCAAAGGAATCTATGATTCATCAATTTTTATTTTGCCTGGCCACATCCAGATAGACCTGCCTGATCTGTAGACTATTAGTTTAAGAATATAGATATGGCAAAACTTTCTACATATTTAGAAGAAACAAATGTAGCGCTGACCCCCCCGAAGGAGCGGCTGAATTTATCTGGGCTTACCGATCACCTCCACCAGCTCGTAACTCGTTGTTCTTGTCTAGAGGTTGATGACCCAGTAACTGTAGAGACTGACACCTGAATTCCTTTTTAGGATTTTTCTTTTTCTTAAAACAGTTGAACAAACTCAGTCTCTAAGTATGGAATAGAGGGTATAAGGATTAGACATGTGCACAATAGAAAAACGTGTTTATTTTCGTTTAGTTTCTTTCGTTTCCGTTGATTCGTAACGATTCGTAAATTTGTAAGTCGTCGGTGTTCGTATTCGTAACGATTCATATTTTCGTAAGAGTTATTTTGTCGTTGATTCGTTTTTCCGTTTAATTTTCCTTTATTCGAAATTCGGACGCATTCGTATTTTCGTAGATTTAGTTACATTCGTACTTTCGTTAGATTGATTTATTCGTACTTTCGTAACATTGTTTTCGTAGATTCATAATCGGAGCATAATTCATAATTTTATGTAATGTGTATGCTATTATTACACGGAAAATTACGAATCGAAAAAAAAAAGTTACGAATGTACGAATTTTTTTCGTTCAATCCATTCGAAGCACGTTAAGCAGCGCCATTATAAGAGACACGGAAAATTACGAATCGCAAAAAAAATAAAAAAAGTTAAAAATTTTTCGTTCAATCCATTCGAAGCACGTTAAGCAGCGCCATTGTAAGGGACACGGAAAATTACCAATTCAACAAAAAAAAAAGTTACGAATGTACAAATTTTTTCGTTCATTTTGATTTTCGTTGTTTCTGTTTTCGTTTTTCGGATTTTCTTCTTTCGTAGTTTCGTTGTTTCTAATTTGGTTATTTCGGATTTTCGTTGTTTTTCGTATTCGTTTGATTCGAACATTCGTTAAAATTTTTAGCGAATCGTTCGTTCATTCGTACGATAACGAATGAACGAATTTTAATGAAAAACTAAAAAAAAAAAGAAACGAATTGCACATGTCTAATAAGGATAAAGTTTAGCTCAGGTGCTTGGAACTGCTGACTTCAATAAAAGTCTCTCTCTGTACATAATCCAGGGAATAGCCACTCGCAACTGGATTCTTTAACTGCTGGATAAATCCTTGAGCTTGGATCTAGCAGCCAACAGTGATTCTAGCTTTGCAAAGTCTCTCACACATACTTTGTTGAAAAACTTAGTTGTAACCGGAAGGTCAAGGTAGGAACTTTTCTTACTGTACCAGAATCTTTCAGCCGGTCCGGCGATACCGTAAGAATTTGTGGATTCAATCAATGTCCATGGCAGCTCAGCTTCCAGGCTCTTACCGAGCAGCCAGCCTCGTGCGTGGCTCTCTTACTGAAGAGTCCTCCCCTGGTTGCATGTAGAGTTTCTGGGCCTCTCCAAACCCGAGACGGCAACGGAACACCTTAGAATCCTCCATCCAGTTACTGCACCTCGAACTAGCCAGTTCCGAGGCTCAGAAACGGATGGATCCGCACCCCAGGCCATGAGGGCCTCTGGGGGCTGGTCAGGAGGACCAGGACCCCGGAGTCAGCAAAAACTTCTGGACCGGAACCCCGAACCACGTGACTTCAGCACCTTAAGTACCCTCTCCCGGAATACACAGCGCTTGAGGCGATTCAGTTCGCAATTGCAGCGCTATACAAATCATTCATTCATTCACAAACGCGCCCACTGATTGGCTCCGAGAAGAGATTGGTACCCAATGCGTCCAACCAGACTGCGTTCTAAGGCCTCTCACAGGTGCAAACCCCACCTATGACCAGGCAGAACCTCAATACAGCCCAGCCAAACTGATGCAAAAGCATAATTTAGAACAATTAACCCCAAAACTCAACTACAGTTTTGGGCAAAAACTAAATTTAAAGCCATAGCGCGTACTCATCAGGAGTACCGGCATTACACAAATAAAATTAGCATTTTGGCAGGTTTTGAAGCTGGTTTGCTCAACATCGCATTTCATCATGTTGAAAAATCCTTAGCATGGACCTATGCTCTCCCCACTCTGCCCTTGGCCAGCTTGGGTATTCTGGACCATTCTAGTATACCAATGTTTCTCAACTCCAGTCCTCAAGTACCCACCTGAGGTAATTTTTGTCAGGCTTTATCCATTATTTTGATCAGTTTCACTGCCTTAGTAATTACCACAGCCGTTTCATCTGAGGGAAATCCTGAAAACATGACCTGGTGGGGGGTACTTGAGGACTGGAGTTGAGAAACATTGTAGTATACCATCTAACCTGCAGGCTCCACTCTCTCTTCCTGTCTAAACCTACATCACCTTTTTTCTGATCTTGTCTTGACTATCTCTTTCTCTCCCCCGGTTTTAGTTCTGCATCTCGATTCTTCCTTCTTTATCCTACTCGGCTCTCACTTTTTCTCCTCCTTCACCCTACTCTCCCCTAGTCCACCCTCCGCCTCCCTGTCCCTCCCTATTCCACCTCTCCCATCCCTCCCTTTTTTATTCCTTTTTTTTTTTCTTTCCTCCCCACTCCACCATGGGATGACACTCCACACCCCCTTTGTCTCACCATGTCTCGGGCCTTCGTGCCCAGTTACTCATTACCTAGGCCGATTTCGGACTAGGTAAGTATAGGGGGGGTGGGCTGAATGCAGAAAGTTTTTACCTTCATGCATTAAGGTAAAAAACCTCCTGCCTTTAGAACCACTTTAAAACTCTGACAAACTGACATTTTTTGTGGTTTTTGTATTGTTGAGAAGATTCCCCTGTGTTCCTGCTCTGGAGACATAACAGAAAGCAAATGCGACTCTCTAAAGGGAGAGGAAATTCCCTCTTGGGGCTTGTTCACTGTATCCTTTAAAATGCATTTCTCTCTGCTCACCACTGCACTCGTATGGTAAGAACAGGCCACACAGAAAATAACTGAAAAAGAGGAAGGGAGGGAGGCGCACCTAAGTGTAGTATTACACTCAAGGCCATCTTTAATATTGATTGGGCCCTGGGCAAACATTTTCTTGGGGGCCCCCCTACATTCTGAGACATACAAAAAAATAATATAATAATAAAAATAAATAGCAGGTCAGTTAAAAATCAGTTTTCTGCAGCAATTGAAATTGATTGCCAGAGATTACAGTCTATCCTTACCACTCACTGATTGGTTGCCAGAGATTACAACAGATCACTACTGTTCACTGATTGGTTTCTACAGTTTACTGCACACCATTACTGTTCACTGATTGGGTTGCTAGAGGTTACTGCACACATTACTGCTCACTCATTAGGTTGCTAGAGGTTACTGCACACCATTACCGCTCACTGATTGGGTTGCCAGAGGTTACTGCACAGTGCACACCTATACCACTTACTGATTGGGTTTCTAGAGATTGCTGCACACCATTACTGCTCACTGGGTTGCTAGACATTACTGCACACCATTACCGCTCACTGATTGGGTTGCTAAAGATTATTGGACACCATCACCGCTCACTGATTGGATTGCTAGAGGTTACTGTACACCATTACCCATCACTGATTGGGTTGCTAGAGGTTACTGCATGCCGTCACTGCTCACTGATTGGGTTTCTAGAAGTTACTGCACACCATCACTATGCACCCATTGGTTGCTAGAAGTTACTGCACACTGATTCCTGTAACTCATTCACAGTGTCCCCCTCTGTAAGCTGCTCCGGTCCAGCTGCTGCTTTATCAATCCACCTCCATCCGGTGTTGACAGAAGGGTGAAGGAGAACAATCACAGCCCGCTCTGTCTTTCATCTTAGCCCTGCTGACCGGAGAAATGGCATGGGCGAGTGGGGGAACACTGACCAAGACCAGAGAAGGGGGCGGGGCGAGTGGGGGGGAACAATGACCGTGACCAGAGAAGGGGCGGGAGCGAGCGGGGGAACACTGAGCCTCACTTCCTGTAACAGCAGCTGATGACTGACATAGGGAGAAGTGGGATGAGTGGGCTCCGGCACATACAGCCCTCAGCTTGCCTCTCCCCTGTCACACTCAGCCGGCCAGGAGAGCAAGTGGGGAATCAGCTGCAACCGCTACACGGGACGGATATTTGCGGGCAACGTGGGCTCAAGGAGCAGTTGCTTTTGCGGCCCCCCAACAATGATTGGGCCCAGGGCAACTTCCCCTTTTGCCCCGCGTTAAAGACGGCCATGATTACACTGTCAGTGTAAACAAACAGATCCCCATTCTGCCAGGGGAGTAGAGAGTGATCGCCTGTTCTGAGTCATAAGGAACAGCGATCTCTCTCTTCTTCCAGTCAGTCCATTCCCCCCAAAGTTAGAAACCCCTCCCAGGGAACACATTTAACCCCTTGACGCCCCCTAGTCTTAACCCCTTCCCTGCCAGTGACATTTATACAGTAATCAGTGCATGTTTATAGCACTGCTCGCTGTATAAATATCCAAAAAAGTGTCAAAAGTGTCCGATGTGTCTGCCGCAATGTCTCAGTTCCACAAAAAATCAATGACCGCCATTACTAGTAAAAAAAATAATAATAAAAATGCCATAAATCTATTCCCTATTTTTTAGACGCTATAACTTTTGCGCAAACCAATCAATATACGCTTATTGCGATTTTTTTTTTTTTTTTTACCAATAATATGTAGAAGAATACATATTTGCTTAAACTGATGAAGACATTTTTATTTTTTTGGGGGATATTTATTATAGCAAAAAGTTAAAAATATTGTGTTTTTTTTAAATTGTCAGTCTTTTTTTGTTCATGGCGTAAAAAAAAACCCGCAGAGGTGATCAAATACCACCAAAAGAATTCTCTATTTGTGGGAAAAAAGGACATCAATTTTATTTGGTACAACGTCGCATGCTTGCGCAATTGTCAGTTAAAGTGACACAGTCCCGTATCGCAAAAAATGGCCTGGTCATTAAGGGGGAAAATCTTCCGGTCCTTAGGTGGTTTAGGAATAAAACGCCTTTGGTATATCATATACTCTGCATACTAAGGTCTCCAAACATCACTTCTGGTTTGGGATGCCCTACGTGTTACGTCACGCCCACCTGACTTCATCAGAAGAACACCATTTGTTTTCATGTTGTCACACGGAAGTTGCGATCACTGAAGAAGAAAAACTGGGCGCTTTCGTTACTGTTGAATATGGACTATTATGCACTCTTAGTACGTGTGCACTTTATTTTAAGCAAGAGCCATAGGCTCCTGCTGCTGTCAATCAAACTCCTGTGAGGAGGGAGCTGGAGCCTGGCTTAATGGTGCTGTGGACACACATAGCCCAGCTCTGGCGGGAGATGGCCAAAAGCGAAGGTGTGCAATATCTTTGCAGAGCGAAGGTATGTTTTCTATATTTTTTATTTTATTTAAAAAAAGCCTCTAGTAACAGCTTAAGTTGTGCTTTATTTTAAATAAAAGTTGTTTTTCTCTTTGTATTTGGCACTATTTGTAACCATAAAGAAAAAGCCTGTTTGACCCCTGAAACATGTTGGCTTTTTTCATGAACAATTCAGAGGATCTTCTTAAAGTGGAGGTCTACCCTGAAATAAAAAAATACATACAAATGCAACAAAAAAATAAAATAAAAATTTTACTCACCAGATTGTTCGAATATGCCACTTCCTATTCCGCGGTGAACTTCAGTCTTTTCCTCCTGGCGTTGATTTCTGGGAAATTTGGACGCGGTGTCTTCTGGGACCTGTGTGGGTCACAGAAGATAGCCGCCCATTCAGAGATCAGTAGGAACCGGGCAGTGAAGCCGCAAGGCTCTACTGCCTGTTTCACTTAGTGAGGATGGCGGCGCCGGCACACGATACGAGGGACGGATCGGCTGACTTTGCGGGCACCCTGGACAGGTAAGGCACACGATACGAGAGACGGATCGGCCAACTTTGCGGGCACCCTGGACAGGTAAGGCACACGATACGAGAGACGGATCGGCCGACATCGCGGGCGTCCTGGACAGGTAGGTGTCCATCTACGGTATAGCATGGTCCTTTTACCCCATAGGGTCCCGACGCGCTTACAAACACATACACATATTTTGGCCAATTTTTAACCGGGGTCTAATTAACCTACCAGCATGCCTTTGGAGTGTGGGAATAAACCGGACTACCCGGAGGAAACTCACGCAGGCACAGGGAGAACATGCAAACTCCAGGTAGATGATGTCGTGGTCCGGATTTGAACCAGCGACCCTTATTAAAAGTCAGCAGCTACAGTGTTTATAGCTGCTGACTTTTAAAAAAATTGTTTTTACGGCTGGAACACCGCTTTAAGCAAACCAACAGGACCGGACAAATTTCGATCCATGTATGGGCAGGCTGGTTGTACAGAAGTCTATCTACCAATCCTCTTCAACCTGTAATTTTTCCCCTGACTATAGCTGGCAGCATTGATTAGTGTATTCTGATGGTGGGGCGGCCTTCCCACTCTCAGAATACAAAAACTCTGCAGGAAGGGTTCCTCCACATTCCACCTTGAGTGTGTGGATTGGGAACCGGGTCATTTTGGATTTTTTTTTGAACCCGCTGATTGAGCAAAAAAAATTAAAAATGAACCATCTGTATGGGCTACCTTACTCTTATAATGGGCAGTTTTATCCAGTTTTTACATGTCGGATGAAAAAATTGGCTTATGAGCTGCCTCACAGTTAGGTCAACATGGCCCCACTTGGTTCGGTTTTACCACCTATATTATTTAATCTATCTGACCTCTAGCTGTACCATCTACTCATTTCAATTTGCAGTATAGCCAGGGGAAGAAAGATATCGTTGAAGCTTGCACCATTTTTTAAAGCAAATCCACAACAGCCGTTCCTACATTTACTGTATATAACTTTTAAATGTAATTAAGATGTTTTGCCCATAAATATTACTTAAAACATTAAAATTATTCAAAAAGTGTCTCGTTTTTACATAATATATTCAACACATAACGTTAAAAGTGACAATGTTCCTTTAATGGGTTTCTGTGAATCGTACAAGAAAATTAGATTTCCAAAGAAATATGCATTCAGCCTTGGAAATTATTTTGAGTCATTTGCATATTTTCTGAAGTGCAATTGCATAAATAATACTTTAGAACTCCATGCATCAAGTACAACACGGTTGCTGTATTTCTATACAGAAATTATGCAGATTGTTTATTTACTAAGATCCTTTAATACCGTAAGACTAACTTGGTAGAGATTAGTGTTTTTAGACATTGCCATCACGATGGTATTTCTTTCTTAATTAATTTTAGTGTCCTTCATGCAGAGATTAATTATTTCTGAAACTATCTTTATTAGTGTTGTTTTATAGAACTTATTTAGTATTTGAGACATAGTACATGTAGCGCCGACACTTTTGCAAAGTGTGCGCTATCTTTATAAATTTAATTTTTCCCCAAAACTGTAATGGAGTTTTGGGGTTAATTATGCTAGGTTGTGCTTTGGCATCAGTTTGGCTGGGCTGTACTAGAGTTCTGCCTGGTCATAGGTGAGGTGAGCACCTGTGACAGGCTGAGAACGCAGTCTGGTTGGACGCATTGGGTACCAATCTTTTCTCTGAGCCAATCAGTGGGCGCATCTGGCCACGCTGTGTATTCTGGGAAGGGGTACTTAAGGTGCTGAAGTCACGTGATAAGGGCTTGCGCTTTTGGTTCTGGTTCTGGTCTGGACCAGGCCAGCCCCGTGAGGGGTCTCGGTCCAGGAGTGTCTGCTAACCCCGTAAGCCTGGTCATCCTGACCGACCCCAGAGGCCCTCATGGTCTGGGGTGGGGAATCTGTCCGTTCCCGAGCCTCGGAACTGGCTAGTTCGAGGCGCAGTAACTGAAGGAGGATTCTGAGGTTTCCCGGTGTCCTCTCAGGATTGGAGAGGCACAGCAACTCGTACAAGCGACCAGGGGAGGACTCTTTGGAGGAGGGCCACGCACAAGGCTGGCTGCTCAGTAAGAGCCTGGGAGCTGAGCTGTATGGACACTGGTTGAATTCGCATTTCGCACGGTATCGCCGGAACGGCTGAAAGATCCAGGTACCATAGGAAAAGTTCCTAACTCATCCTTCAGTTGCCATTAAGTTCCTGTGAGAAACTTTGGTGTGTTCATATGAAGTTTCCTAACCAAGTCTGTGGCAGAGACTTTTTCTAATTCCGAATCACTTGTTGGCTGCTAGATCTACAAAACAAGGGTTTATCCAACAGTGAGGTATCCAGTTGCGAGTGGCTACTCCCTGGATTATCTAGAGAGACATTTATTAAAGTGTCAGCAAGTTCGAAGTTTGCCTGAGCTTATCACCCATACCCTCTATTCCCAACTGAGAGACTGTGTTGTGTATCAACTGTTTTTTTTTTTTGCAAATAAAAATCCTCAAAAGGACTTTGCGTGTCAGTCTTAGCAATTACTGAGTACTAACCCTGGGAACCCCTAGACAAGGAACAACGAGCTACAAGGAGGAGGTAACCGGTAAGCACAGAAAATACCTGGCCGCTCCTTCGGGGGTTAGGCTGTTACATACATATTTACCAACAGTTATAAATTGGGGGGCTGTATAAGAAAGAAGCAAAATGCGCAAGATTTCGGAGTTGACACTATAGGCAGAGATGCACGTTTCACTCACTAGTGCCTATGTTTGCAATATCAGAATATACGAATCAGTGGCTGCAGCTTCTGATTAAAGCGGGATTCCACCCTAAAGTGGAACTTTCGCTTTTCGGAACCCTCCCCCCCCTCCGGTGTCACATTTGGCACCTTTCAGGGGGGAGGGGGTGCAGATACCTGTCTAAGACAGGTATTTACACCCACTTCCGGGCATAAACTCCCACGGGAGTTTACGCCAATTCCTGTCCCGGCGCGCTGTCTGCCGGGACACGCGTGTGTTGCTGACGATTCTCATTGCGCTGCGCGACTCGCCCATGCGCAGTAGGGAACCGGCAAGTGAAGCCGCAAAGGTGACACTTCCTGATTCCCTCACCGTGAATGGTGCCGGCAGCAGCAGAGTGCCGAGCGATTGATCGGCCTCTGCTGCCGACATCGCTGGAACCTGTGACAGGTAAGTGTCCATTTATTAAAAGTCAGCAGCTGCAGTATTTGTAGCTGCTGGCTTTTAAAAAAATAATTTCAGGTACAGTCCCTCTTTAAGTAAAACAAATCAAAAACATGTTCCTTCTGCACAAGGTGAACAAATGATCAACTTCTGTTGAGCAGGAATGGCCACACACCTTTATCTAAATTCGGCTTCTCCCTACTAAACTGGCTACATTTTCATCAGTGTTAAGCCTGGAAGTGGGGAATTGGGGTTAAACCAATAAGGGTTGTATTTAAAAAGACGTGAAACGAGAGAAATGCATAGAAACTTGGTCCTCATGGAATATGTTTATCTATTCGGAGGAGGAAAGGACTCTCATAGTTGACTGTGTGCTTTCGGTATCCGTACCCTTATGCCCCGTACACACGGTCGGATATTCAAATGGAAAAAGTCCGATCGGATTATGTTGTCGGAAAATCCGATCGTGTGTGGGCTCTAGCGGGCTTTTTCGTCAGAACTTCCGACGGAAAAAATTTGAGAGCAGGATCTCAAATTTAACAACAACAAAATCCGATCTGACTTTTTCCGATCGTGTGTAGGGAATTCCGACGGACAAAGTGCCACGCATGCTTAGATCAAATTACGAGACCAAAGCTATTGGCTACTAGCCTCTACGTAGTTCCGTAGTACGCAGCGAACGTCACCACGTTCGGAAAGATCGGATTTTCCGACAACTTTGTCCGACCGTGTGTATGCAACACCAGTTTCGGACAAAATCCGTCGGAAAAAATCGGACGGATTTTGTGGTCGGAATTTCCGACCGTGTGTACGAGGGGCTTAAAATGTATCACCCGAGTAATATTTTCCCTTGACCCACCCCCTTTTTTTCATTATAATGTAATTGACATATACTTATGAATAAGTGGGCAGATTTGGTTTAACTTTTTTTTTTTTTTTTTTGTATGTGCTGACAGTTTTGATATTTTGTCATTATTAATTTTGTTATGTAGGTTTCTCTTTTTTTTTTTTTTTTTTTTATGGAAATAGTTTTTCTCTCTGAAAATAAAATAAAATGTAAATTTGAAAAAAAAAAAAAAAAGCAGTGAATGCTTTCACCAAACATTCATTGGTGGTGAATCAATTACTGTAATTTAAACCCTGTACACCTGAAAGATTCACCTGTGGTGAATGTTTTGTGAATTTAAGATTAACTGATTTATAGATATGTGTAACTAGTGAAAAAATAAAATAGAACCTACTAGAAAAACGGAAAATTGTATACTTACCTTTCCGTAATTTTCCTTTCCTGTCGCATCTTCATGGCAGCATACACTCTGGGTTGTGGCTCCGCCTCCACGACCTGATAGGACCACATAGCTATAAGATGACGATACGGCCCCCGCCCCGGTATTCTCCGTATATATGAGTCACCTCAAGAAACAAAGGGTGGGTCGTTGTATGCTGCCATGAAGATGCGACAGGAAAGGAAAATTACGGAAAGGTAAGTATACAATTTTCCGTTTTCCTGTCGCATCATGGCAGCATACACTCTGGGGAGTAACTCGCAGACAGGGTGGGTAGTGCATCAATAAGCAAAAATTTATTCGCAAGGAATGGCAGAGTTGGCTTGAATAACAGATTTTCCGAAATTTACGGTTGACAAACGTGCAAAATCAACTTTGTAATGGTCAATAAAGGTGTTCCTGGAGGACCAGGTGGCCGCTTTGCAGATAGTTTCCGCTGACACCCTACAATAGGCTGCCCATGAGGTTGCCACTGCCCTGGTGGAATGCGCCTTCAGGCCCTCTGGAATCTGTGTGGAGCCTAGCGAGTAGGCCTTCTTAATGGTCTTTACCAGCCATGAGGCGATGGTGCGGGCCGATGCTGGCTGACCCTTCCTGAACCCATGAGGGATTACTAGGAGATTTTCCGACTTTCTGATGGGTTCTGAGGCTGCAAGATATTTGAGGATATTGCCTCTGACATCCAGGGGGTGCGGAACACCCTGGTCGGTAGTGAGTGCTGGCAGGTTGATCTCCTGGTTAAAGTGGAATGAAGAAGAGACCTTAGGGATGAAGCGGTCTGAGGGTCTTAGGACAACCCTGTCCGGGAAAACGACCAGGTAGGGGTCCCTGGCCAGTAAAGCTTGCATTTCTGAGACCCTCTTCGCTGAGGCTATGGCAATCAGGAATGTCACCTTCAGTGTTAGGTCCCAGAGGGAGATGTTCTCTAACGGGAAGAAGGGCTCCCTGGATAGGGCCTCCAAGACGACCGACAGGTCCCAGGTCGGGAAGGAAGGTCTTCTGGGAGGTCTCAGTTTAAGACAGGCTTTTTGAAATTGGACAATGAGGGGGTCCAGCGCCCACCTGGTTCCGGTCAGGGCGGACAGGGCTGACACCTGCACCTTCAGGGTACTGGAGCCGAGGCCTCTGTCCAGGCCTGCCTGCAGGAATTCCAAGATCTGCGGGGTTGATATAGAGGACAGGTTCCACCCCTGCTGATGGGCGAAGGAAGAGAACCTATCCCAGACTCGCCGGTAGGTGGAGTTTGTGGTAGGCTTCCTGGCCTGGAGGAGTGTATCCGCCACCCTAGCGGAGCAGCCCTGCTCTAGATATCTAGACCTCTCAGTCTCCAAGCCGTCAGGTGCAGTTTCTCCGGACTCGGATGGAGCATCTGGCTCTGGGAGAGCAAGTCGGCTGACTGCGGGAGAGGGAGAGGGTCTGCTGTGTTTAGCTGAAGGAGGGTGGTAAACCACGGCCTCCTGGGCCAAAAGGGGATCACGGCCACTACCAGTGCCGATGACCTCTTGAGCCTCAGCAGGAACCTCGCTATCAGCGGGGTCGGAGGGAAGATGTACCCGAGGTGAAAGTCCCAGGGGTGCTGGAGACAGTCTGTCCCCTCGGCAGAGGGGAAGGGGACTCGGGACAGGAACCTCTGGCATTTCGTGTTCTCCGGAGTCGCTGCCAGATCTATGTCCGGAGGACCCCAGGTTCTGGAGATAAGGTCGAAGGCCTGCGGACTCAGGGACCACTCGTTGTTCGAGAGGAACCTCCTGCTGAGGGAATCGGCCAGGAGGTTCTCGACACCGGGGATGTAAGCTGCTCTTAGGTCCCGGAGATTCTGCTGTGCCCACTCCATGACGGGGAGAACCTCCCGCATCATGGACGAGCTCCTGGTACCCCCCTGCCTGTTGATGTAGGCGACAGCAACCTTGTTGTCCATCCTCAGGAGAACATATTTGCCCCTTAGGAGAGAACCGAGGGCCAGGAGGGCTTGGAAGGCCGCCCTCATTTCCAGAATATTGGACACAGCGGCTCGTGCCTCGAATGGCCAGCGGCCCTGGACTGCATGGTGTAGGTAGTGGGCCCCCCACCCCTCCAAACTGGCATCCGTGGTAACTATCTCCTGAGGGGGGGTGACAATATGCCTGCACCTGTCCAGGTTGCCCGGTCGGGTCCACCATCCCAGAGACTGCCTGGCCTCCTGCGAGATGTGGATGGGTTGCGACATAGACCATCCGTTCCATTGACTCAGGAACGAAAGCTGTAGGGGCCTTGAGTTCCACTGAGCCCACTGGACCATTGGGATGGTAGCTGATAGAGAGCCTAGGAGGCTGAGGCACCCCCTGGCTGGGAGGGATGCAGCATGGATCGCTCTCCTTACTTTCTGGGTCAGCGGAGGGACTTTCTCTGGAGGTAGTTCTATAGAGTTTAACCGGGTGTCTAGTACAGCCCCCAGGAAAACCATCCTTTGAGACGGCTGAGCGTTGCTCTTCCCCCAATTTATGAGCCAACCCAGCCCTTGGAGCGTGGAAACTAGTATCTCCCGGTGCTGGGTAAGGGATGCTAGGCTGTCTGAGAGGATATCGTCTAGGTAATGGTGTACCCTGAGGCCTCTCTCTCTCAGGGAGGCTATAACCGGGAGAAGGACCTTGGTGAAGGTTCTGGGAGCCGTGGAGATCCCGAACGGGAGGCATCGGAACTGGAAGTGCCTCTGGTCTATGGAAAAACGGAGGAACCTTTGGAATAGGAGGTGGATAGGGACGTGAAGGTAAGCGTCCTGTAGGTCCACGGATAGCATCCAATCCTCTCGATTTATGGCCTGGAGGATAGATTGGAGGCTTTCCATTTTGAATGGCTCCACCCGGATGGAGAGGTTGAGCCTCTTCAGGTCCAATACAGGGCGCAGGTCTCCTGACTTTTTCCTGACCAGGAATAGAGGGGAGTAGAATCCCCGACCCCTTTGGGAAGGGGGTACTTCTACTATTGCCTCCTTGAGGAGCAATTCCTGGACGTAGTCCATCAGTAGCACCCTTTTCTCCCGGGATGACGGGAGTTTGGTTGGGCAAAAGTGATCCCCCGGGGGCCGCCCTTTGAAGGACCACCTGTGCCCGAAACGGACGGTGGCCACCGTCCAGAGATCTTTGATGGCATCCATCCAAGCCGGCAGGAACTTTAGGAGCCTGGCCCCCACTACCACCGGCTGGACGGACGCGACTTCAAAAGGACTTCTGGTCCGCGGATGCAGAAGTCTTGGGCTTCTGAAACCTAGAGAAGGTCGCCTGGGGGTTCCTCCAGTTTCTCCTATACTCTCTGCCTGGCCTATAGGCCTTGGCGTCCCTATATTTATCCGGCAGGTTGCGCTTAAAGGGAGGAGGCCTCTGCTGCCTTGGTTTTCTGTCGGAGGGGATGAGCCCTGATTTGCCGCCGGTCACCTTCGATATGGCCGAGTCTAACTTGGCCCCAAAAAGGTTTTCACCGTCGAAGGGGATGCGGCACCAATTTGACTTTGAGGCGGGATCTGCTGCCCAGGGTTTCAGCCAGAGGGCACGTCTGGCCATAACCGAAGCCAGCATGGCCCTGGATGAGGACCTAATGGCGTCTACCGAGGCTTCCGCCACGAAATCCCCTGCGAGGCTCAGCTCCTGAAGGGCCCTAACGATCTTGTCTTGGTCAGCGCCCTCTGTCACGAGTTTCTCCGTGGAGGCTGACCAACTGGATATGGCCTTGCCCACGGTGGCCAATGCCACAGCTGGCCTACATGCGCCTCCTGCAGCCAGGTAGGCCCTCTTAAGATCGGTGTCTATCTTCCTATCCAAGACGTCCCGGAAGGTTACCGCGTCTTCAATAGGAAGTGTGACGTGGCGGGCTAGGCGCATGAGGGAGGCATCCACCACCGGCGGGGTGACCAGGGGTTTTGCCTTCGGTTCTCTGAGCGGGTACAGTTTGGTGAGCCTGTTATTTAGGCCCGACTTTCTGTCCGGCTTCAGCCACTCCTCCCTGATCATGTCGTCCAGTTCCTCAATAAAGGGGAAGGCTTCTGGATCCTTTTTGAGATTGGGGAAATATTTTCTCAGTTTTTGAGGGGCTTCCTGGGGTTCCTCCCAGTTGATCGCCTCTTTGACCGACCTCACGAAGGGCTCGATGAGAGAAAAATCGAAGCCGGCTGAGGCCTCTAGCTCCTCCTCCTCTGACTGGGAGTCTAGCTCTCTAGACGTACTCGGGGGAGTGGGAGAGGCGGTTCTGACGGACATATCCGTGTCCGGGGCAGTCTGCGTGGCTGAGGCCGCAGGTTCCTTGGGCTCCTGGACTTTCTCCCTGGTGGCCTCCTCGAAGCACCTGCGACAGGCAAGCTTGTCCGGGAGAGCAACGGCCCCGCATATCCAGCAGGCATTGGCGGCTGGCCGGGGGGGGGGGGGGCTGGTGAGCGACGTCTGCGTGGAGACCTTCTGCGGTGGGAGTGACTGCAGGAGCAGGATCTGCTGCGACTCCTCCTGTGGCTTCTCCTATGGCCAGAGCGACTCCTTCTCCTGCTGCGACTCGAGTGGCTTCGCCTGCGCCCCGAACGGCTTCTTCCGCGAGAGGTCTCCCTGCGTCTGGACTTTGATGATCTTGCGGACCTGGCGGGGCTAACCGTTTAGGCAGCGTTAGTTGGTCCTGCACTCTTTTTCGATCTTCTCTACTTACCCATTGCCGTCCCTCTTACCTATCACGTTGAAGGTGATCTGCTGGGGCAGTGGTCTCCATAGGGATAGAGAAGAAGGCAGCCTAGCAACAATACAAAGATAGGCATAGTAAGAGGAAAGAAGGCAGAGGGAGCAGAGAGAAAGAGAAAGGGAGAAAATGAGAGCAGTGTGCAGAGTGCACAGGGAAGGAGAGAGGGAGGAAGCAAAAGGCTAACTTACCTATTGAGGATGTGCTGGGATGTTCCTGGGATGATCTGTAGCTTTTCCTGCTTCAAAACTCTCAGGGGAATGGAAAAGGGGAATTTTCACTTTTAAATTTGGCGCCGGGAGCGCCGTGCCGCTCGCGCATGCGCAGTAGCGCCGTACGGCCGTCGGCGCCATCTTGGAACCTGGAAAGGAGAACACAGGATGCCCATAGACCGCAGTGCGCATGCGCGGAAGCGCCAGAACGCTCGGCGCTGCTAGGTAGTACACACAGAGGGCAGTGGGACTACAGGGCCCAGGAGGCATCAGCCGTTATACATTAATAAGCGCCCCAGCAGCATTAATTATACATTAATAAGCGCCCCAGCAGCCAGCAGAGATGGGAGAGAAGGAAAGACGGAGGACCACTGCAAGGTAAGAAAGCCTGTTTAAGGCTTATCACTGTAACAAAGATGGCCACATACCTCTAAGCCTGTTTAAGGCTTATCTTCTTAAGGCAGTATTGGCAGTGCAGTGCTTTAAAGACCTGTTTAAGGCTTATTACAGCAGGCAGGTGCGCAGTACCCCTGAGATCAGCAGAGTGGGGTTCCTTCCATTTAGCTTCGTTTAGAGGCTGTACCGGCAAGGACTTCCAAACCAGGAGAGGCTAGAACCTGGCTGGGGCGAAGCGGTAAGAGGGTGATGATCCGTGCGGTCCCAACAGGTGAGGAAAAATTTGAGAATACCGGGGCGGGGGCCGTATCGTCATCTTATAGCTATGTGGTCCTATCAGGTCGTGGAGGCGGAGCCACAACCCAGAGTGTATGCTGCCATGATGCGACAGGAAAAAATGATTCTAAAAGCTGAATTTAAAGAGGAAGTAAACCCGGTTTACTTCCTCTTTGTTTCCCTGCAAAGGTAAAGCATAATGGGCTACTATGCATCTCATAGTAACCCATTATGTGTCACTTACCTGACACAGGAGCCAGCAATGTCACCGATGTCCTCTGGTGCATGGAGCCTCCATCTTCTTTACGGATATCGAGGGTTCCGGCGCTGTGACTGGCCGGAGCCGCAATGACGTCACTCCTGACACTAGCGGCATATCGCCGTTAGCAGTGGCGTACTCAGTGCGCCTGCGCACCGATGTCTACAGTGCATGCGCCGTAGACAGCGGTGCCGGTCTTTTTGCAAATATGTCCTAAACCGTGTAGGTTTAGGAGAGATTTCTTGGACCTACAGGTGAGCCTAAATCTAGGCTTACCTGTAGGTCAAAGTGGTTTGTAAGGGTTTACAGCCACTTTAAAGGTAATAGGCAATCAAGGTAAACGATGGTTTAAGTGTATCTAAACCCCAAATCAAAAATGTTATATAATATATATATATGGCATACCTGTCCTTGGATGTAGTGGCCACATTGTTTTTTTGTTGTGTTTTTTTTTATTTTTTTAATCTTTTCTCCCTTAACCGCTTCCCAACCGCCCACTGTATATTTACGTCCTCAGAAGGGCACGGCTAGGCAAAAGGACTTACGGGTACGTCCCCTTTAATTGCCTAGCCGTGGGGTCGCGCGCTCCGTGACCACGGCCGCAGGACCAGCGGACCCGATCGCCTCTGGTGTCCCACGATCGGGTCACAGAGCTGAAGAACGGGGAGAGGTCTGTGTAAACAAACCTCTCCCTGCGCTTCCTACTCTGCCTGTCAGTGATCTGCTGTTCCCTGTCATCGGGAACAGCCGATCACTGACGTCAGACGTCAGCCATGCCCCCTACTGTAAAAAAACACACAACACGTCACACTAACTCCTCCCCGCCCCCTAGTGGTTAACTTCTTCACTGCCACTGTCATTTACATAGGAATCAGCTATTTAAATAGCATTGATTTCTGTATAAATGACAATGGTCCCAAAAATGTGTCAAAATGTGTCCGCCATAATGTCGCAGTCACAATAAAAATCTCTGATCGCCGCCATTACTAGTAAAAAAAAAAAATATTAATAAAAATGCTATAAAACTATCCCCTATTTTGTAAACGCTATAACTTTTGCGCAAACCAATCAATAATCGCTAATTGCGATTTTTTTTTTTACCAAAAATATGTAGAAGAATACGTATCGGCCTAAACTGAGGAAAAAAAAAATTTTTTTATATATTTTTGGGGGAGATTTATTATAGCAAAAAGTAAAAAATATTGCATTTTTTTCAAAATTGTCGCTCTATTTTTGTTTATATAGCGCAAAAAAATAAAAACCACAGGGGCGATCAAATACCACCAAAAGAAAGCTCTATTTGTGGGAAAAAAAGGACGCCAATTTTGTTTGGGAGCCATGTCGCACGACCGCGCAATTGTCAGTTAAAGCGACGCAGTGTCGAATCGCAAAAAGGGGCCTGGTCCTTTGGCTGCCAATTGGTCCGGGGCTGAAGTGGTTAAGGGCCTGTTCACGTTGAACGCAGTTGGATGCAGTTGGATGCATTTTAAACTGTACTCTAACTGCATAGACAGCCCAATCCTATGTGCATAGTTCAAATCATTGCAGTGCACATCAGTGCAGTTAAAAAAAGTAGAGCATGCTGCATTTTTCTGCACTGCAAATGCAGGTAACACACTAAAAATGCGCTTCAAATGCACTGCACTGTTCCCCTTTAAGCCAAAACCAAAAATGTATAGAAAGAGGTACTGCAAATGCAGCAAAAAACGCATGCAAATCGTACATCAAACGCGTGTCAAGTGCGCTTAAAACGAGCTTCAAATGCATGCAAACATGTAGTCAAAAACGTGCAGTTATGTGCAGTTTCTGGTGTATCACACTTACTGCCTCTTCATGGCTAAACTCATGTCTCCACTGTATCAAAGAGGGTCTTCAGTCATTTCTGGAAAAATTATGTAGCTACAAATACTGTAGCTGCTAACTTTTAATAAACGGATGCTTACCTGTCCAGGGATCCCGCGCCGTCTTCACCCGAACTGGTTCTTCTCCAGTCTTTGGGTCCTCGGCGCCGCCATCTTGCTTGTGGGAAGTCGACTGCAAAAGGCTTCATAGCCAGTCCCCAACAGCGCTTATGTGAGTTGTGCTGTACTTTCTGAATGGACTCGCAATTGATGAATTGCGATCTGGTCCCGCGGCCGTGGTCACGGAGCTCCCGACCGGGTCGCGAGCGAGCCGCCGGCGGCGCGCCCGCGACCCCACGGCTAGGCAATTAAAGGGGACGTACCTGTACGTGCTTTTGCCTAGCCGTGCCATTCTGCCGACGTATATGTGCAGGAGGCGGTCGGGAAGCGGTTAAAGTTCAAAGTTCACCACCAACCATCTTGGGACAGACCATCCTTCCAAGCAACAAAGCCAAAAGCCTCGGAGTAATCTTTGATTCAGAGATGACAATGGAGGCACAAATAGGATCCGTAATCAGCGTATCCCACCATCTCCTCCGCATGCTACGCAGACTCATCCCCTTCATCCCGGAAAAGAAAAAAGCGGTAGTAGTAGGAACGATCATCAATTCACGGCTCGACTACGCAAACTCACTCTACATAGGATTACCAGATTGCGCGCCTTCAAATTGTCCAAAACACAGCAGCAAGATTAATCACCGGAAAGAAACCCTGGGAATCCATCTCCCCATCCCTAAGGACCCTCCATTGGCTCAAGGTAAAAGAATCGGATCACATTCAAGACCCTCTGCCTCACCCACAAATGTACACAAGGAAATGCGCCTCAATACCTTTGTGAGAAAATAGAAAAATACATACCGAATCGCAGCCTTCGATCAACAAACCAAAATCGCCTTCTCATCCCCAAAGCCCGCTACAAATCGAAGGGAGAACGAAGATTCGCAGTACAGGGACCCCGGCTATGGAACGCTCTACCGAACAACATCCGCATGGAAGAAAACCATCAGGGCTTCAGGAAAAAACTCAAGACCCACCTCTTCTAAACATGGCATCCCAACAAGAGCAGTCAAGCGCCTCGAGGCGATTCAGTTCGCAGTTGCAGCGCTATACAAATCATTCATTCATGTGTGTGTAAAGGCAGGCGTCCTAATACTTTTGACAATATAGTGTACATGTGAGTCCTTCTGCTGCCTCTGTAGGCCCTGCTATCCTGGGCCATGGTCTGCGTTGGCTATGCAGAAATTCAGCCTTGGTAGCCAATTGTTGTAAGAAGACAACATGGTGAACCCAGCTAAGCCCGCGTCTTTCTTTTGTTCTCATCAATGTAATGAAATGTCACTGTGTACCTACAGTATGTAAAATGTCAGCTGTTCACAATAACATTTCCTCTGTAAAATTCCTTCAAATGACACGTTAAACAACATTTTACTTTAAAATTGGCATTCCTGATGAATGCTCATTGAATACACTCATGTATGTGACATTTAAAATATTTCTCAGTGCTAATCCTTTATACGTGTTCATTCTGCAACTTCACATTTCTTTTGTCAATGTTTAGCATCACTGGGAAATTTTAAGAGTGAAATTGTGCACCTAATTACATGAAAGTGCTGTTCCTGGCTACAACGGTCAATTCATATGAATTTTCTTATTCTGAATACAATAGTGTAGTAAACACCTGGAGTGTAAATGCTCTTCCTGTTCTCATGTGGATTTCCTCCAGGTGCTGCTGTTTTTAACCACTTCAGCCCCGGAAGGATTTGCCCCCTTAATGACCAGGCCATTTTTTTTGCAATACGGCACTGCATTACTTTAACTGACAATTGCGCGGCCATGCAACGTTGTACCCAAACGAAATTGATGTAATTTTTCCCACCAATAGAGCTTTCTTTTGGTGGTATTTGATTGTCTCCAGAGCACTAAGTGTCATTTCTGTTTCATTCTTTTGCCATCTGCATGAGTCACTTTCGTGACACCAAGAGGAAAATGGTGACAGGGGAGGGAGAACTAGACATGTGCAATTAGTTTTTCGGTATTTTTTCGTTATTTTCTTTCGTTCGTTTTCGTACGAATGATTCGAAAAAAATTTTAACGAATCGTTCTAATCGAACGAATCTGATTAACGAATCGTTCGAATCGAACGAATCCGAAAAACAACGAAAATCCGAAAAAAACAAATTAGAAACAACGAATGTACGAATGAAGAAAATCCGAAAAACGAAAACAGGAACGATGAAAATGAACGAAAAAATTTGTACATTCGTAACTTTTTTTTTTTGTTGAATTGGTAATTTTCCGTGTCCCTTACAATGGCGCTGCTTAACGTGCCTCGAATAGATTGAACAAAAAAATTCGTACATTCGTAACTTTTTTTATTTTTTTTTCGATTCGTAATTTTCCGGGTCTCTTACAATGGTGCTGCTTAACGTGCTTCGAATGGATTGAATGAAAAAATTCGTACATTTGTAACTTTTTTTTTCGATTCGTAATTTTCCGTGTCTCTTAAAATGTAATAATAGCATACACATACATAAAATTATGAATTATGCTCCGATTACGAATCTACGAATGTTACGAATGTACGAATGCGTCCGAATTTTGAATAAACAAATAAACGAAAATTAAACTAACGAAAAAAGGAATCAACGAAAAAATAACTTACGAATACGAACACCGACGACTTACAAATTTACGAATCGTTACGAATCAACGGAAACGAAAAAAACGAAACGAAAATAAACACATTTTTTTGTTGTGCACATGTCTAGGGAGAACCAGCACACAGCATGATTGACAGCCTCAGCTCTGTTCCTGTATGCTGTGTGAAGGAGGGTGTGTCTTTTCCCTCCAATCAGCTCTCAGAGCTCTCCCCACTCAATGCTGCAGTGTGTAAATTCATCTCCCCGCTCCCTTTTTTTGACAGCTCAGACAGGCTTAATACATTCTGGACTTTGAGCAGATGCAGGGAAGACTGCAGATAAACAGGTACAACTTGTGTAGGAGGATTTGTTTTATCTGTGTGTAGTGCCATAACCCCTAGGGGCGCAATGTTTGTCTGGGCTTACCGATTACCTCCTCCGCCTTGTAGCTCGTCGTTCTTGTCTAGGGGTTCCCAGGGTTAGTACCCAGTAACTGTGGAGACTGACACTTGGATCCTGTTTAGGATTTTTATTTTCATGAAACGTTGAACAAAACACAGTCTCTCAATTGGGAATAAACAGTAAGGGTATAGAAGCTCAGGCACTTGGAACTTGCTGACACTTAAATAAATGTCTCTCTGTAGATAATCCAGGGAGTAGCCACTCGCAACTGGATAACTCAACTGTTGGATAAATCCTTGTTTGTAGATCTAGCAGCCAACAAGTGATTTCAGCTTAGCAAAGTCTCTGCCACAGACTTGGATGTGAAACTTTAGATGAACACACAAAAGTCTCTCAGGAACTTAGTTGCAACTGAAGGATAGGTTAGGAACTTTTCTTACAGTACCAGTATCTCTCAGCCGATCCGGCGATACCGTAAGAAATGCGGATTCAACTAGTGTCCATACATCCCAGTTTCCAGGCTCTTACCGAGCAGCCAGTCTTGTGCGTGGTCCTCCTCCGAAGAGTCCTCCCCTGGTCGCATGTAGAGTTGCTGGGCCTCTCCAAACCTGAGACGGCACCGGAACACTTCAGAATCCTCCTTCAGTTACTGCACCTCAAACTAGTCAGTTCCGAGGCTCGGAACGGATCGATCCCCACCCCAGACCATGAGGGCCTCTGGGGCTGATCAGGAGACCAGGACCATGGAGTCAGCAGACACCCCTGGGCCGGAACAAAACCCAGGCCCTGACGGACCCTGGCCCGGAACGTAACCAGGCTCAAAAGCCCAGGCCAGAGCGCAACCCCCGAACCATGTGACCTCAGCACCTTAAGTACCCCCCCTCAGAATACACAGCGGGACAAACGCGCCCACTGATTGGCCCTGGGGAGAGATTGGTACCCAATGCGTCCAACCAGACTGCGTTCTAAGCCTGTCACAGGTACTCACCTCACCTATGACCAGGCAGAACTTTAATACAGTCAAGCCAAACTGATGCCAACAGCCTAGAATAATTAACCCCAAAACTCAACTACAGTTCTGGGCAAAAAATGGCAGCTTACATGCAAAGATTCTGCCTTGGAAGACCTACTAAATGGAGAGAAGGTGGGACGGTTAATGACAGGAGTGTGTAAGGCCTCTTTCACACAACTGCTCAAATTAGGGTCTCATATCAGTTTTTAAGGTGGACCTGATTGGGCGGTCTGTTCACCCATATGAATCGGTGGGTGCGTAGGTGTGTGCAACCTGTTGTATTAGGGTGTGCACCCCAAAGCTCAAACACACAGACCTTTCTCTGTAGCCTCAGCTGCACTGGATAGTGAATGAATGGGAAGTTCTCTGTGCTGAGCAACTTCCTGTTCATTCACACACTGAAGTTGAATACAGTTAGTGTAGAAAAAGGAGTAGTAGGAGTAGAAAAGGAAGGGGCCAGTAAATGATATTAGCTCCTTCCCCCACTCTCCATCCTGAAACATCCCACCGCAGCAGCCGGGGGGGCGGGGGGGAGGAGATAATGTAACCAAAAAAACAAGTCTGGAAAATTATTGCAACCGGGCAGTAGGGGGAATTGGCACCACACTATTACACGAGTTATTATGGCACACCTGGCACACCCTGCAGACGCCTATGGGTGGGTGTAAATGGATTTGTGTTTGTTTACACCCGACTACCTCTGATCCGATACAGTCTCTTAGAAGCAAACAGAAGGGGATCGGTCTTCCTCCATCTAGGTGGATCAGATCAGAGATTGTTGTAAATTGCCCATAGAGCAATAGGTGCCTGTGTCTGCTTTGCAGGAAATTATTGGACACAGACCTATCATCCTCACGCTCTGCTCTGATCAGCAGATAGATCCCTTGCTGATTAAAATGGAAAGGTGACCATGTGGCAGTGTATCACTTCCCAGGAGATAATATGAAATTGCTCACACAGGAGAGATAATTATAACAATTGCTAACATGTTTGAGTTATTGGAACCAATTGATATAAAAATGGGCAGCTCAAACGACTGTAATCTCAAATTAAGAAACTTTTTAGCAGGAAAAACTGGGTAAAAGCGTTAATTCGGCCCTTTCAAACGTGCTTTCAAATCACGTCCGTCTGTCAGTTTTTCAGGCTGACCTGATCGAACACTCCATTCAGCCATATGGAGCGGCTGATGTCAGCGGTGACATGTCTGCTCACACCCGCTGCTATCTGATCCAATCTTGTCCGTGAAATCCAGATGGATGGAAACCCTACTTTCCACCCATCTGGAGGATCAGATCGGATAAAAACGGACTGGCGGTCTGTTTTCATCAGATCTCCCCATGGAGTGGTCACGGACCTGTCATCCACCTGCTCAGCGAGGATCAGCGGACTTATCCCCCGCTGAGAAAAGTATAAAGGTGAGTTGATTTAGTAGGTCCAAAAGAATAGTTGGAGGCTGGTGTGGAATAGGGAGGGAAGTAAAAAGAGAGAGCCTGTTAACAATACGGGTCTAATGTGCAGAATTACTGCTGACAATTTCCAAACGGGGGATTTCCTCCAGTGGCGTCCAGGAATTCGGAGACAGTGGATTGAAAGTAAGGCTTAGGAGAGGCAATGATCTGCTGCAACCCCAGCTATGTAACAAATTGGGGTCATGTGAGCGGACGGGAGAAATCAGCCGTCTTGAAGGGACCAGTCAGCTTCCATTTGGGAAGGAGGAGAAGGAGGTGGTCTTGGACTTTCCTCAGGGATTATGCGCCCGAGCCTCAGTAGTTGGAGGCCAGCCTGCAGTATGCGCACAACATGGGTTTTACCCTGAAATGTGATCATTAGCTTGGTGGGAAACCCCCATTTGTATGGTATATGCTGGTTTTTGAGTGCTTTTGTGATCGTGGTTCGTTGCCGATGATTCTCGCCTTGGAGAGATCTGTATATAGTGCAATTGCACTGAAAGGGTCAGGGAGGTTTGACACTCGCTTGGCGATAAACACCACTTTTTCTTTTGCGTTGTAGATTTCTCTGCTGGGAGGTGAGGTGGTTTTGGTAGCCTATGGGCTCTATCGACTTCCAGGTCCCTGTCAGTCAGGTCAGGTACTAGCGCTTGCATTAAAGAGTACAAGCTCAGGTTGTTGTACTGATTCGGGTATATTGCGGAATTTAATATTGTTCCTGCGCGAACGGTCCTCGAGATCTGCTAGTTTAAGGTTGATTGACTGCATCTCATCTCATCATTTGCTTCAGAAATATTCAGGTGTGCAACAACACCCCCTCATGTGTCCCCACTCACCGAATCCAGATGACCCCCCAGCTTTGCAGTCTAGGGGTCGCTTCAAGCTTGGTAGTAATATCCAGAGATATCCAGGCATGGTGGATTGAACGTCAGGTCATCAGATCAAAGATTCTTTTTGTGAAGGTTCTCAGCCAGACAGACCTGTTCTATTTTTACAATATAAAGGAATAGTAGTGGTTAAAAAAAAGAACTTGTGGGTTTAACCAATGTTGTTTTTTGGTACAGTTGTCCTTTAAGGGGTGTGTCCTATGTCTGAGCCTATCCCATCCTCTGGAATGCTCTACCCCAATCTATCCGATTTTCTCCTACTTTATCCACTTACAGACGATCCCTGAAAACTCATCTCTTCAGAGAAGTCTATCTGGCCCCCCACCTAACAACTGTATATTTATCTTCTCAATCAGCACATCGCCCACAGTTATTACCTCTTGTATCTCCTGACCTTCCCTCTTAGATTGTAAGCTCCAAGGAGCAGGGCCCTCTGATTCCTACTCTATTGGAGCAGGGCCCTCTGATTCCTACTATATTAATGTATTGTATTTGTACTGTCTACCCTCAAGTTGTAAAGCGATACGTAAACTGTTGGCGCTATATAAATCCTGTATAATAATAATAATGTCTGCATGCTTTTGCCGATAGGTGTCCCTCATTCCCATCTCAAAAAGTTGGGAGGAGTGCAAACCCTGCCTGTATACAGTTTATGCATACACTATAAAATAGTCAAAAACATAAAGTGGTAACTTTAGTGGCAAACATGTCAAGAGCTCAAGAGGTTTGCATGGTCAGTAGCAATGTCAAAGCAGGCCAGGGAATTTATGTGATAAATAACTGGTATTAAGTGGGTTGTGTCCCAATAATATTCCACGCCATCACACTGCCATAGTCCTGTCATGGTCAGAACTGCTTCTTTATGTATCTGCCCAATTCCCAGACTCCTAACCATGTTTGCAGGTATTGAGTTGTAGCCATTATATTAGTATGCATACTAATATAAGCCTTCATGTAACTTTTCAAATTTTATCAGTATTATTATTGTTTTTTTTTTTTTATCATACTTGTGTAGCACTGACCCCCGAAGAAGCTGCTAGTTTAGTTTAGGCTTACCGTTACCTTCTTGACCTCGTAGATGTCTAGGGGTTTCCCCGAGATAGATCGCCCAAAGAACTGTAGAAACTGACACTGGATCCGCTTTGGGATTTTTATTTGCAAAAACAAAGTAGACCAACACAGTCTCTCAAAAAGAAGGATAGGGGGTTTATGTAGAAAGCTCAGGTACTCTTGGAACTGCTTAGAACTGAAAGTCTCATCATAAAATCTAGAGAATATCCATTCACAACTGGATTATTATCGCGATTGGATAAACCTCCTCTCACTAGGCTTAGCAGCCGATAGACTATTCAAATAGAGCAAAGTCTCTGTCACAGACTTGGTTGTAAAACTTGTGAAGGAAAGTCTCTGCCACAGACTTGGTTGTAACTGAAGGATGTAGACGAACTTGGAGAACCCTCATACGGTACCAGTATCTTGCAGCCGGTCCGGCGATACCGTACGAGTGTGGATTCACTTGGTGTCTTTCAACTTAGCTTCCAGGCTCTTGCTGAGGAACCAGCCTTATGCGTGGCCCTCTCCTGAAGTGTACTCCCCTGGTTGTTTTGTCAGTTGCTTGGCCTCTCCACAGATGAGACAGCACCGGACCACCTTGGAATCCTCCTTCCAGTTACTTTGCCTAGGGCTAGCCAGCCCCGAGACTCGGAATTGGATGGATCCACACCCCAGGCCATGAGGGCCCCCGAGGGCTGGTCAGGGGGACCAGGACCAAACAGACAGAAAGATCTTCTGGACCGGAACCCAGAAGCACGTAATCTCAGTACCTTAAGTACCCTCTCCCAGAATACACAGCAAGACGACACTCTCACTGATTGGTTCCGAGAGAGATTGGCACTCAATGCACCCAGCCAAACTGCGTTCTCATGCTTGCCAGAAGTGACAACAGCACCTATGGCTAAGCAGAACCCAGTGTAATCCAGCCAGACTGGTACTGAAACCATAATTTGGTCCAATTAACCCCAAAGCCCAACTGTGGTTCCAGGTATATTACATTTACAAAACACATAGCGCATGCTCATCAGGAGCCCGGTGCTACACTTGTCTTAATAAAATAAGTAAAAATTCTTCTAGAAATAGACTTGTACTATTGGAACTGTATTTTCTTCTAAAAGCCCTCTTACAGGAACTAGATACTGATCTTTTCTTAAGACGGAACGCCAGTTGTTCTCTGACTTTACCTCAGATGACACATGACAATTTCCATAGATTCTCAGGAGCTAAAATAAATTGAAATATTATGTTCTATCTTTCAGACATTTGACAAAATGGGGAACAAACTGTAAATGTTTCATAAACAGCTGGATGAAGCGTGGACACGTTTTATAGTTTGATATAAGATATCTGCGGTTTATAATGCAGGGGCCTCAGACCTTGTGGAAGTTATTCTACAGCTGTAAATGAGGCGTGAGACAAATTTCTTAGTGGATATAGTAAGACTCGATCTTGCATTTCAATTATTAATTTAAAACTGTGTTGGTTATAAAGATGTAAGGCGTGACAGTAAAACAGAGCACTAAAAAATAAAGAAATGCAGTTGTATTTTGTGTGTTATCCCGAATACAGTCTAGGAGCATTCCAGCATACTGCATTGCAGGTAAGCAAAATTATGGGAATTATAGTTTTAACCACTTGCCTACCAGGCATGAACAACCCCTTCCTGACCAAGCCATTTTTCAGCTTTCAGCGCTTTCGCATTTTGAATGACAATTGCGCAGTCGTGCAACGATGTACCCAAATGCAATTTTTATAATTTTTTCCCCACAAATAGAGCTTTCTTTTGGTGGTATTTGATCACCTCTGCGGTTTTTATTTCTTGCGCTATAAACAAAAGAAGAGGGACAAGTTTGAAAAAACGCAATATTTTTTTACTTTTTACTATAATAAATATCCAATTTTTTTTTTTTTTTTTTAAAACAAATTTTTTCCTCAGTTTAGGCCGATACGTATACTTCTACATATTTTTGTTAAAAAAAAATCGCAATAAGCATATATTGATTGGTTTGCGCAAAAGATATAGCATCTATAAAATCGAGGATAGATTTATAGCATTTTTTTTTTTTAATGGTGGCGATCTGCGATTTTTATCGTGACTGCGATATTGCCGCGGACATATCAGACACTTTTGACACATTCTTGGGACCATTCACATTTATACAGCCATCTGTGCTATAAAAATGCATTGATTACTGTATAAATGTGACTGGCAGGGAAGGGGTTAACACTAGGTGGTGATCAAGGGGTTAATATGTTCCCTATGGGAGTGATTCTAACTGTGGGGGGAGGGGACTCACTGGGGGAGGAGACCGATCGGTGTCCCTATGTACAAGGTACACACCATCGGTCTCCTCTCCTCTGACAGGACATGGATCTGTGTGTTTACATACACAGATCCACGTCCTGCTCAGTTACTGGGCAATCGCGGGTGCCCGGCGGACATGGCGGCCGCCGGGCACGCGCATCGGGTCCCCAGCAATGCGGCGCGCACCCCCTAGTGGCCGCAAAGGAAATGCCGTCATATGACGGCGGCCCAGAACAACAGATGTTTCTTGCCACTGTCATATGACTGTGGGCGGTCAGAAAGAGGTTAAATAGGTAAATACTTGAATACTGAACCCAAGTCAATAATCACAATGATGTACTCCAATTGCCCTATGTTTTAAGCTTCCTTTAGACATGTGCACTGCCAAAAAATGTGTTTGTTTTCGGGTTTTTTTGTTTGTTTTTCGGGTCATTCACTATGATCGCAATTTGTAAAATCGTAAATTCATAAATTTGTAAATTTGAAAATCTGAAATTAAGAAACAAAACCTGAAAATTCGAAAGAATAACTAACTATTAAATTATAGAAATTGGAATTTCATTTCAAATTTGGCTGTTAGTGAACATAACAAATACAAATTTATCCGAAGTTACAATTTATCCCAAATAATGAATGCTGCATCTAAACAAATGAAACAGAGCGAATTAATAATAATAATACAAAGTTTTTATTATTATTATTATTAATTTGTTACGTTCCATTCGTTTAGATGCGGCATTCGTATTTTCGGATAATTCGTAACTTCGGGTAAATTTGTATTCGTTAAGTTCACTAACAGCCACATTTGAAAGGAAATTCCAATACCCATAATTTAATAGTTAGTAATAGTTAAGTTATTATTAGTTGTTTTTTTTTAGATTTTCGGGTTATTGAATTCCGAATTTACAAATTTATGAATTTTCTAATATTTGGAAAAATTTGTGTTTTCGTTAATTTGGATATTTACGAATTAACGAATTTGTCGAAATTCGTTAAAAAAAAAAAAAACGAGCTTGGAACGAAACAAATTGCATATGTCTCGCTGCTTTTTAAGACAGATAGCAGATTTTGTCAGGTTTTTATTACTACCCCTCTTGAGGAACATGACCCTTGCTTCTTGTCCTGGTGAAAGGGTGCCACAAGTTATAGGCTACATCTCTGATTGGGATAGAGACACCAACACATGACATTTTAGTAGAAGGGCTTAGAATATCAGTTGGGTATTTATTACCTGCTGTGTCTTCCAGGCTCAGTGAAGCTCACACCTTCTCAGTAGGGATGAGCCGAACACCCCCGGGTTCGGTTCGCACCAGAACCTGTGAACGGATCGAAAGTTTGCGCGAAGGTTCAAACCCTATTCTTTACAATGGACGCGAACGTTCGAAATCTAAAGCGCTAATTATAACGGCCAATATGCATGTCAATGTCATAAAACAGGTTTGGGGACCCGGGTCCTGCCCCAGGGGACATGGATCAATGCAAAAAGAAGTTTTAAAAACTGACGTTTTTTCGGGAGCAGTGATTTTAATGATGCATAAAGTGAAAAAAAAAGTGAAATATTCCTTTAAATATGGTACCTGGGGGGTGTCTAAAGTATGTCTGTGAAGTGGCATGTGTTTCCCGTGTTTAGAACTGTCCCTGCACAAAATTACATTTGTAAAGGAAATAAAGAAGCCATTTAAAACTGCTTGCGGCTTTAATGTCATGTCTTGTCCTGGCAATATGGATGAAAATCTTTGAGAAAAATGGCATGGCTACCCCACCCCCCCCACCCCAGCCTATTACCAGCCCCTATGGGTCTTGTATGGATATTAAGGGGAACCCCGCACCCAAAATAAAACCCTATACCTACAACCCTATATACTGTGAACAGCAGTATACAGGCGGTGCAAACAAGACAGGGACTGTAGGTATATACTGTATGTATGTATGTATGGACTGTTGGTGTATACTGTGCTGTGCTGGAGGCACACAAAACACACTAACTCCTGCAGATGGCTGTCTTAGGTGACAACAGGGCAGATACAGTGTAAGGTGGTTTAGTGTGCTACTGCTGTGCTATACTAACACAGCACACACACACACACTAACTCCTGCAGATGGCTGGATTGGTAGAGATTGAGAACAGCACTGAGAAGAATAAACTATCCCTGCCTATTTATCCTCTTTCCCTACACTAATCCCCAGAATCCACAAGCAGATAATGCAGATAATGAATCACAAGCACAAGCAGATAATGCAGATAAAGCAGATAATACACAAGCAGACACTGTTCCTAACGCCGGAACACACTACATGAGGCCGCCGCCGCGGTGGCCTTATATAGTGTGGGGCATGTACTAAACCCCCTGAGCTATAATTGGCCACAGGCATCCTGCCTGTGGCCAATTATTGCTCTCCTCGCCGCTGGCTCTATGATTGGCCAAGCATGCGGAGTCACAGTGCATGCTTGGCCAATCATCAGCCAGCAATGCACTGCGACTGGCGCAGTGCATTGTGGACCGTTCGCATCACACGAATTTGAGGCGAACGGTCCTGAGGGTTCTGGTTTCGACGAACCGTCGAACGGCCGATGTTCGATTCGAACATGGGTTGGAATCGAACACCGGGCCCATCCCTACTTCTCAGTAAGAGGAAATCTCTCTAACATTACAGAAATAGAAATTGCAGTTCCAACTCTTGCCCAGTCTTTAACCCCTTCGTGCCTAAAGGTAAAACGAATCTTAAAGTGATTGTAAAGGTTCAGGTTTTTTTTAACCACTTGCTTACTGCGTACTTAAACCCCCTTCCTGCCCAAACCAATTTTCAGCTTTCAGCGCTGTCACACTTTGAATGACAATTGCGCGGTCATGCAACCCTGTACCCATATCACGCTACCCCATACCCGCCTTCATGATCAGGCCATTTTTTGTGATATGGTACTGCGTTACTTTAACCACTTCCCGACTGGTGCACACAGATGTACGTCGGCAGAATGGCATGGACAGGCAAATGGGTGCACAGGTACGTCCCTTTAAATTTGCCGCTGTGCCATGGCGTGCGCACGGGTCAGGACCTCCATGAGTCCGATCGACGCGGGGATACTCTCAATCTTCTCACGGGGAGGAAGAACGGGAGATGCTAAAGTAAACTAGCATCTCCCCATTCTGCCTAGCTACAGTGTCACTGATCTCTGCTCCCTTTGATTGGAGCAGAGATCAGTGATGTGTATAACACAGCCACGTCCCCCACAGTTAGCGACATGCCCCTAGGACACACTTAACACCTTCACTGACACCTAGTGGTTAAACCCTTCACTGCCAGTGTCATTTACACAGGAATCAGTGCATTTGTATAGCACTGATTGCTGTATAAATGACAATGGTCCCAAAAATGTGTCAAAAAATGTCCGATGTGTCCGCCATAATGTCGCAGTCACAATAAAAATCGCTGATCGCTGCCATTACTATTAAAAAAAAAAATCATTATTAAAAATGCCATAAAGCTCTTCCATATTTTGTAAACGCTATAACTTTTGCGCAAAACAAACAATCGCTTATTGTGATTTTTTTTTTACCAAAAATATGTAGAATATATATCTGCCTAAACTGAGGAAAAACTTTTGGGGGATATTAATTATAGCAAAAAGTAAAAAAGAATGTGTTTTTTTTTTCAAAATTGCCGCTCCTTTTTTGTTTATAGCGCAAATAATAAAAACCGCAGGGGTGATCAAATACCACCAAAAGAAAGCTCTATTTGTGGGAAAAAAAGGACGCCAATTTTGTTTGGGAGCCATGTCGCACGACCGCGCAATTGTCAGTTAAAGCGACGCAGTGCCAAATCGCAAAAAACGCTTTGGTCAGGGAGGGGATAAATCCTTCCAGGGCTAAAGTGGTTAACTGACAATTGCGCAGTCATAGGTTTTTTTTTTTTTTCCCCACAGATCGAGCTTTATTTTGGTGGTATTTGATCACCTCTGCGGTTTTTATTTCTTGCGCTATAAACAAAAGAAGAGGGATAAGTTTGAAAAAACTGAATATTTTTTACTTTTTATTATAATAAATATCCAATTTATTTTGGGACCATTCACATTTATACAGCCATCTGTGCTATTTAAATGCACTGATTACTGTATAAATGTGACTGGCAGGGAAAGGGTTAACACTAGGTGGTGATCAAGGGGTTAATATGTTCCCTATGGGAGTGATTCTAACTGTGGGGGGAGGGGACTCACTGGGGGAGGAGACCGATCGGTGTCCCTATGTACAAGGGATACACCATCGGTCTCCTCTCCTCTGACAGGACATGGATCTGTGTGTTTACATACACAGATCCACGTCCTGCTCAGTTACTGGGCAATCGCGGGTGCCCGGCAGACATGGCGGCCGCCGGGCACGCGCATCGGGTCCCCAGCAATGCGGCACGCGCGCCCCCTAGTGGCCGCAAAGGAAATGCCGTCGTATGACGGCGGCCCGGAAAAACAGATGTTTCTTGCCACTGTCATATGACTGTGGGCGGTCAGAAAGAGGTTAAATAGGTAAATACTTGAATACTGAAACACCCAAGTCAATAATCACAATAATGTCCTCCAATTGCAGAGATCAGTGATGTGTATAACACAGCCATGCCCCCCACAGTTAGCAACACGTCCCTAGGACACACTTAACCCCTACACTGCCACCTAGTGGTTAACCCTTCACTGCCAGTGTCATTTACACAGGAATCAGTGCATTTGTATAGCATTGATTGCTGTATAAATGACAATGGTCCCAAAAATGTGTCAAAAATGTCCGATGTGTCCGCCATAATGTCGCAGTCACAATAAAAATCGCTGATTGCTGCCATTACTAGTAAAAAAAAATTATTAATAAAAATGCCATAAAGCTCTCCCCTATTTTGTAAACGCTACAACTTTTGCGCAAACCAATCAATCGCTTATTGCGATTTTTTTTTTTTACCAAAAATATGTAGAAGAATACATATCGGCCTAAACTGAGGAAAAAAACGTTTTTTTATACGTTTTTGGGGAATTTTTTATTATAGCAAAAAGTTAAAAATAATGTGTTTATTTTCAAAATTGTCGCTTTTTTTTTGTTTATAGCGCAAAAAATAAAAACCGCAGAGGTGATCAAATACCACCAAAAGAAAGCTCTATTTGTGGGAAAAAAAGGACGCCAATTTTGTTTGGGAGCCACATCGCATGACCGCGCAATTGTCAGTTAAAGCGAAGCAGTGCCGAATCGCAAAAAACGCTTTGGTCAGGGAGGGGGTAAATCCTTCCAGGGCTGAAGTGGTTAACTGACAATTACGCAGTCATAGGCCTTTTTTTCCCCCCACGAATAGATTTCTTTTGGTGGTATTTGATCACCTCTGTATTGTTTATTTTTTGCACTATAAACAAAAAAAGACCAACAATTTAAAAAAAAATAAAATAAAGTTTTACTTTCTGCAATAAAATATATCCAATAATTAAAAAAATAAAAAAAAACTATTTCTTCATCAGTTTAGGCCAATACATATTCTGCTACATATTTTTGGTTAATAAAATTCACAGCAAGTGTTTATTGATTGGCCTGCACAAAAGTTATAGCGTCTACAAACGATGGGATATATTTATGGAGTTTTTTATCTACCGTATTTATCGGCATATAACACGCACCCCAAGTTTAGGAGGGAAGTTTAAGGAAAAAAAGCTTACATTTAAATGCCCATCAATGCAGCCTTATCAGTGTAATTTGTAAGATCGCCGCCAAAACTGGGCGGAGCGGAGCGAACGCTGCCGAGATCGCAACGACTGGGCGGAGCCGAGATACACATAGCCGAGTGTACTCAGCTCTTCTCGGCTCCGCTCACAGTCACGCCCAGTCCCACCCTGTGATGGACATAAGAGAAGAGCCGGGTTCACTCGGCTATCTGTATCTCGGCAGCGATCGCACTGCTCTGCTCACAATCAGCGGAGATCGACTGGGATCGGTGGGGATCGGCGTATAACACGCACCCACGATTTTAAGGGGAAAAAAAGTGTGTGTTATACGCCGAGAAATACAGTGTTTTTTTTTTTTTTTTTTACTAGTAATGGCGGTGATCAGCAACTTACAGAGGGACTGTGATTTTGACAAATCTGACACTGACACTTTCTTGGGAACCAGTGACACTAATGCAGTGATCAGTGCTAAAAATATGTACCGTCACTGTACTAATGACAATGTATGGGAAGGGGTTAACATCAGGGGCGATAAAAGGGTTAAAGTGGTTGTAAATCCCCTTCATGAAGTTTGAACTAAGCACATACATCTGTAGTGTTTACTTGTCTGTTTTCAAAGCTCTAAGTGTCACTTCTCTCTGGTGCTCCCTTCCTCTGTTATCAGTCACTTCTGAGAAGTTCTCCTACGCATGAGATAACGTGTCGGGGAGGGAGATGAGTACTGAGCCTGCCCATTCAGTCTACAGCTCTGCATGTTCCTTTGCCTATGTGGAGGGGGTTGTATCCCTTTCCTCCAATCAGATCTCACACAGTGTAAGTGCCGTCTCTCCACCCTTCCCATGTACTGCTACAAAAGAAAAAAGATTTTTAACGTGATCTGCACTTTTGAACCCCCCCCCCCCCCCAGATTGACCTTCCCTTCTTCCCTGTCCTCGGCCAGACATAAGCATAGGAATAGTGTAGACCTCAATTTTTTATTTTTCGTTTACTCTGTCATTGTCTGAATAGACATATCTGTAGTGTTTACTTGTCTGTTTTCAAAGCTCTAAGTGTCACTTCTCTCTGGTGCTCCCTTCCTCTGTTATCAGTCACTTCTGAAAAGTTCTCCTACGCATGCGATAACATGAGCTAAAAATTTGTGCCGGGGTGGGAGCTTAGAGGGAGAGTACTGAGCTTGTCCATTCAGACTACAGCTCTGCATGTTCCTATGGGGAGGGGGTTGTATCCCTTTCCTCCAATCAGATCTCACACAGTGTAAGTGCCGTCTCTCCACCCTTCCTGCATGTACTGCTGCAAAAGAAAAAAGATTTTTAACGTGATCTGCACTTTTGAACCCCCCCCACCCCCAGACTGACCTTCCCTTCTTCCCTATCCTCAGCCAGACATAGGCATAGGAATAGTGTAGATCTCAATTTTTTCTTTTTCGTTTACTCATTTACATATTATACAATCATTACATACTATGTATGTACAGTCTATATACTCCCTGACTTTCTTGCACTGGAAAAGGAAGTCCGGGTGGCCGCACTGCTGAAACCACCTTTATTGCAAAAGTTAGCAGGTCCCTCGTATTCCTCTGCTGTCTGTTTGATGTCCAAATTTTTCGGCAACGTTTGCAATAAAGGTGGTTTGGGTAGTGCGGCTGTCCAGACTTTCTTTTTCATTAGTGTTTCAGATGCAGGCTGGGCCAGCACCAGAATGTGCTACTGCAGCAGAGATAGCAAGCTGGCTGACCTGGAGCAATGCTTCTCTTTCGTCGGTTTCTTTCTCTGTTTGTACATTTTTGTATCGCCTTCATTTAATCTGCAATGAAGAGCATTAAAGAAAAAAATGAAACGTCTCTAGTTTTAAGACTTTGTTATAATGACTTATCCATAAATCAGATCACATTTTCTGAACCCTTTGTGCAGAGATCCAGAAAATCCTTCGTCAAACTTTATCACAATTGTATTTTGTGTCAGCCTTTGCGTTTTATAAAAGCCGCAAGGAACAACCACAACAATCTCAGCGAATGCCAAACCCTTGAAGTCTTACAGAATCGCTCCTTATTTGGATATCTGTAATTGTGCTTTACAATACAAAGGCACTTTTCTGTTTGAGTTGCAATCTTCCTGTACTGTTCCATCGCTGTATTCTTATAACTTTCCTTTTCTAAAGTTTTTTTTCCCTTACATCTATATAAAAGAGAAAAGGAGAAGAGAAGGTGACAATTTCTTCAGGTAACTTTGGAAACCAATGTGGGATCACTAGATGTTGATAACAAAGGATTTTAATTCTCACCAACATACCCGGAATACCAAAATTGGGATTTTGCAGCGCGGAAATGGGCGCTATTAGTGTCAATACTTGCAGTGTTTTTCAGTGCTGGATTAACCACTTGCTTACTGGGCACTTAAACCCCCCTCCTGTCCAGACCTATTTTCAGCTTTCAGCGCTTTCGCACTTTAACCGCTTTCCGACTGGCGCACGACGATGTACGTCGACAGAATGGCACAGACAGGCATAAGGGCGTTAGACATGTGCACAATAGAAAAATGTGATTATTTTCGTTTAGTTTCTGTTCGTTTCCGTTGATTCGTAACGATTCGTAAATTCGTAAGTCGTCGGTGTTCGTATTCGTAACGATTCGTAAATTTGTAAGTCGTCGATGTTTGTATTCATAAAGATTCGTATTTTCGTAAGAGTTATTTTTTCGTTGATTCGTTTTTCCGTTAGTTTAATTTTCGTTTATTCGAAATTCGGACGCATTCGTATTTTCGTAGATTTAGTTACATTCGTACTTTCGTTAGATTGATTTATTCGTACTCTCGTAACATTGTTTTCGTAGATTCGTAATCGGAGCATAATTCATAATTTTATGTAATGTGTATGCTATTATTACATTTTAAGAGACACGGAAAATTACGAATCGAAAAAAAAAGTTACGAATGTACAAATTTTTTCGTTCAATCCATTCGAAGCACGTTAAGCAGCTCCATTGTAAGAGACACGGAAAATTACGAATCGCAAAAAAATAAAAAAAAGGTACGAATGTACACATTTTTTCGTTCAATCCATTCGAAGCACGTTAAGCAGCGCCATTTTAAGGGACACGGAAAATTACCAATTAAAAAAAAAAGAGTTACAAATGTACAAATTTTTTCGTTCATTTCGTTTTTCGTTGTTCCTGTTTTCGTTTTTCAGATTTTCTTCTTTCGTAGTTTCGTTGTCTCTAATTTGGTTATTTCGGATTTTCGTTGTTTTTCATATTCGTTCGATTCGAACATTCGTTATTCGTTAAAATTCTTAGCGAATCATTCGTTCATTCGTACGATAACAAATGAACGAATATAACAAATTTTAATGGAAAACGAAAAAAAAAAACGAAACTAATTGCACATGTCTTAAGGGCGTACAGGTACGTCCCCTTTAGGATGCCGCCATGCCATCGGGCCGGTCGGGACCCCCTTGAGGCCGGTCGCGGGTCCCGCAGACTCGATCGCCGCAGGGATACCCGCGATCGTCTCACGGGAAGGCTGAACAGGGAGATGCGGAAATAAACAGCATCTCCCCATTCTGCCTAGCAACTAGTGACGCCGATCTCTGCTCTCTGTGATTGGAGCAGAGATCAGCATTCACTAGCTGACAGCCACGCCCCCCCACAGTTACAAACACGCCTCTAGGTACATGTAACCCCTACACTGCCAGTGTAATTTATACAGGAATTAATGCATTTAAATAGCATTGATTGCTGTATAAATGACAATGGTCCCAAAAATGTGTTAAAAATGTCCGTTGTGTCTGCCATAATGTCGCAGTCACAATAAAAATCGCTGATCGCCGCCGCCATTACTAGTAAAAAAAAAAAAATATTAATAAAAATGCTATAAAACTATCCCCTATTTTGTAAACGCTATAACTTCTGCGCAAACCAATCAATATTCGCTTATTGCTTTTTTGTAGAGGAATATGTATCGGCCTAAACTGAGGAAAAAAAAACGTTTTTTTTATATATATTTTTGGGGGATATTATAGCAAAAAGTAAAAAAGAATGCGTTTTTTTTTTCAAAATTGTCGCACTTTTTTGTTTTAAAGCGCAAAAAGTAAAAACAGCAGGGGCAATCAAATACCACCAAAAGAAAGCTCTATTTGTGGGAAAAAAAGGACACCAATTTTGTTTGGGAGCCACGTCGCACGACTGCGCAATTGTCAGTTAAAGCTACGCAGTGCCGAATCGCAAAAAGGGGCCTGGTCCTTTGGCTGCAAATTGGTCCGGTCTGAAAGTGGTTAAATGACAATTACGCGGTCATACAACGCTGTACCCAAATTACATTTTTATCATTTTTTCCCCACAAATAGAGCTGTCTTTTTGTGGTATTTGATCACCTCTGCGGTTTTTATTTTTTGTTAAAAAAAATTTAAAAAGACCGAATTTAAAAACATTTTATTTTTATTTTTTGTTATAAAATGTTTTATATATTTTTATATATTTTGTTATAAAATTTTAAAACGGGTAATTTTTCTTCTTCATTATATAAAAAGAAGAGTAACTACCGCGCACAACCTCTTTTAAGGGAAATGAGAAGCTGCCAACATAAAAAGTGATCTCACACAATAAAGTAAAATATTTTAAAAGTGGTGTATGTGGTGTAAATCCAGGAAGTGAACAGGCAGCAGCTTCAGCTGCCCACAGTTAAAATGGCTGCAGCCAGACTTAGTGGCGGAAGATTTCTGCAGCATATTTGGCAAGTACACCAATCGCAGCATATATAAAATAATATGCAAAATTGTTTGGAGGGAAGCTTTAGAATGGCAAAGATGTTTTTTATTACAAATGATGTGAGCAGACTGCAGTTCCTCTTTAAATATTCCCAACATAAGTTTAGCTGATGTTATTTTTTTAATCTAAGTGATGGGAATTCACCAAGACTGGAGCAAAAAAAATGGAGCAGCTGTACATGGCAACCAATTACCTTCTAGCTTTTAGGCTAGAAACCGACTGGTTAGTAGACATGTGCACACTGAAATATTTTGTTTCGAAATTTCATTTTCATCCGAAAAATTAATTTATTTAGTTACTCCCGAAATTAGTTTTTAATTATTTAGTTTTTCGTAAAAAATTGCATTTGTCCAAAAACCTAAATGAATTAAGGTGGAATCTGTCATTGAAGGCTTATGGTGTCTGTCTAAAATGTACGACAATGTATAGTTTAGCTGCAATTCCACCCAATTCCAGCAGCAATCTTTCCTCTCTACGTCGAATCTTTCCTCTCTACGTCGAATCTTTCCTCTCTACGTCGAATCTTTCCTCTCTACGTCGAATCTTTCCTCTTTACGTCAAATCTTTCTCTCTACGTCGAATCTTTTCTCTCTACGTCGAATCTTTTCTCTCTATGTCAAATCTTTCCTCTCTCTACGTCAAATCTTTTCTCTCTACGTCAAATCTTTCCTCTCTACGTCAAATCTTTTCTCTCTACGTCAAATCTTTCCTCTCTACGTCAAATTTTTTCTCTCTACGTCGAATCTTTCCTCTCTACGTCGAATCTTTCCTCTCTACGTCAAATCTTTCCTCTCTACGTCGAATCTTTCCTCGCTACGTCAAATCTTTTCTCTCTATGTAGAATAATCTTGGACTAATAGAGTTAAGGTTAGGCACATTCGACCACAGGTTCAATGGACACAGATCGCTATTGTCAGCGTCGAATCTCTATCTATATCGAACTGTTGTCACAACGAAAATAAAGCATTTGTTTATGTCGGATCTTTTGTTTTTCGGATTCTGCACTTTCGTTATCGTTTGTTAAAACGATAACGAAAATACCTGAAATTTGGAAGAAAATGCATTCGGATGAAAACGAATGCACATGTCTACTGGTTAGTATGCACAGCTGCTCATTATTCTGTCTGCTCCAGTTTTAGTAAATTCCTCCCCTTTTAAAAAGTGTTTAAATAGTTAAAGCGCACTATTTAGTCTTGCTGAATTATATATGTGTAATTGTTTAAATTAATCATTACCAAAGGGGTGTATTGACAAAACCAGCATTCTTTGGTAGTTATTAATGGAGTATTAATAGTTAATTAGTAAATTCTCTTCTGCACATGACATTAAATCTTCGATATATTCATTGTGATTCACCCAGTAAATTCTTCTAGTTTAAATAATACTAATAAATGTGTTATCTTTTAAAGTACAACAGCTTTTAGGACTTTAAATTGATTTAAAGACAAGTTTAGGACTTCGAGTCCTCATCACCAATAATCTAAGCGTGTTTTTCTTTGGAATTCAAGCTGTGTTTTGAATAAAGACATTGTATACCGCGATTCATAAAAAAACGGAACGGCCCTCGCTGTGGGAATTCATGCATTAGCAGAGCGGTGTTGCGGATTAATATATTGCGCGCTGTTGTATTGGTAAAACACTTTCATTGACAGGATACACATACATGAATGCGTCCAAAGCAGACAATCTTCCAAGATCTCAAAGACAGATTTCTAGAAAAAGAAGAAACACAAGCTGTTTTTCTTTTTATCCCCCTTTTTTTTATGTAGCGGAGATATGTTATCGTTAGTCTGTAATGAAGAACTGTTGGAATCGTGCATGTCTGAAAAGAAAAGATATGGATGACTGGACTTCTGAGATGAGCGTATTGTGCAACATTGATTATGTGGCATTGTGCCTGAAGCATGCTACAATCAGCCCAAAATAATGTAACAGTTGGTACTTAACCGCGTTTGAAGAATCTGTTGAGCCAAAAATATGTTGATACATTTAGGACAAAAACACAAGCTTTCTGCTTTTCTGGTGTGAGTTTCCTAAAGGTTTTTGTTCACGTTTATTAAAAAAAAGTACATGATATTATAGATCATGCTGGTTTCTTTATCCATTAACGCTCACGTACACTCAATTTTATTTTAATTGTTTGGGTTTTTATGCTATACTTTTGCAAACCAATGCGAACAAACTTAGGGCTAGTGTACACTTGCTTCAAAACATGGCTTCGGACATGCTTTGTTCAAACTCTCTGAACACCAGTCAAAAGCCCCTGTCACTAAATAAAATTGTTAGCTTACCATCCTGTTTACACCTTGCTTTTGCTTGGTGCTTCGATGAGACTTTGGTGGAGCTTCGATTGGGCATTGGTGGGGCGTTGGTGGGGCTTTGGTGAGGCTTCATGGGTCTTCAATGAGGCTACGATGGGGCTTTGGTGGGGCTTTGGTGAGGCTTTGGTGAGGCTTCATGGGTCTTCAAATAGGCTTCGGTGGGGCTTCAGTGGGGCTTTAGTGGGGCTTCAGTGGGGCTTTGGTGAGGCTTTGGTGAGGCTTCATGGGTCTTCAATGAGGCTACGGTGGGGCTTCAGTGGGGCTTCAAAGGGGCTTCGGTGAGGCTTTGTGCGTCTTCAATGAGGCTTCGGTGGGGTTTCAGTGGGGCTTCAAGTGAGCTTTGCCATAGACTTCTATGGAGATTTTGATGATGCTTTGAAGCACCACTAAAGCTACATGAGGTATAATTTTTGAAGTGAAGCCAAAGAAAAGCAAAAGCAAGGTGTAAACAGGACTGTAAGCTAACCATTTTATTTAGTGGCTTTGGCTATTGTTCAGAGAGCTTTAATGAAGCGCGTCCGAAGCCTTGTTTTGAAGCAAGTGTAAACTAGCTGTTAATGTGTGTTGAAGCCAAAGCAAGTGTAAATGAGCCCTTAAAGTAGAAGTAAACCCTCCTATCGTTTTCAGCCAAGGAAGCTGCCATCTTGGCCTCTGTTTAATCTTCATTTGCCATGGTCCCGAACATGTGATCAGTTATGACACCAGCCATTTTGATGTTTTGAAAGTTTGGTTGAGAGCACAACCAATGTGACAGTTATGTTTCCAAGACAAAACCAGAGAAATTCCTAGCTCAAATCATCAACCAGTCTTCTTACCAACCGAATTAACCTGTCTAAAGCCCCATAAACATGCTTCCAAAAATCAGATGATAGATAGTCCGTTTTTTATTTTGCATGCTAGTCGTATATCGAACATGAAGGGTTTACTAAAGTTACGAAAATTCTCGTAACGACAGAATAAAAAAGTGATGTCATGTGCTGTAATGTGATTATATTGTATTTTTCAGATGACAACAGTACTGATATTAAACGAAAATCATACGATCTGGTATCCTACGAAAAAAATGTTCATGCTTGTTCGATCGGATAATATCGGATCAACTGTCGTGTTTGGCTCTCAAAACCTCTGTACTAACATTCTAATTATCGTACAATCGATTCGAAATCTGTATTTTTCACATGGTTTTTGGATCATGTGTATGTGGCCTAAGGCTGCTTTCACACCTGAGCGGTGCGGGGCGGCGACGGTAAAGCAGCGCTATATTTAGCGCTGCTTACCATCGCTTTACCCGCGGTATGCGGCCGCTAGCGGGGTGGTTTTAACCCCCGCTGGCGGCCGCAAAAGGGTTAAAAACCTCCGCAAACCGCCGCTGCCGCGGCGGTTTGCGGGCGGTATCCCCGCGGTTTCCCATTGATTTCAATGGGAACGAGCGGTATAGGAGCGGTAAATACACCGCTCCTACACCGCTCCAAAGATGCTGCTAGCAGGACTTTTGTTGCGGTCCTGCTAGCGCACCGCTCCAGTGTGAAAGCCCGCCGGCTTTCACACTGGAGTGAATGGGGCCGGTTTTTTCAGGCGGTATACAGGCGCTATTTTTAGCGCCGTACCGCCTGAAAACCGCCCCAGTGTGAAAGGGGCCTAACAGCGTTAATAACAGGGGTTTAGTTGGCACACGTTTGCAAACGCATGTGTAAGATGCCAGGCCTCTTCACGGCACCCTGTATTACCTGCAGATTTGAGAGTCCACAGTGGAAGCATTGCATTTTAATTGATAGGGGGCAGATGGGCCTGGAGGTAGCCCAATACTCCTTGAAGGCACAGGGGCACAATGGCAGCAAAGGTGTCCAGTGTGTCCCCTCACCAATAATATGACACCTTTCCAGCACGTTTTACATTTCCAGCACATGCCAGGAATGTAACTGTTTTTGAAGCTGTTCAATCGATGGGTTTACTTCGGCTTTAATACTGAGGCAGTCTTATTGAATAGGAGAGAGACAGGAGTTGGGGCAAGTGGTCAAGTGGATAACCTAAAGCAGAACTTCAACCTAAAGGGGAAGTTACCCTTTATGCCCTCCCATTAGAAGTTCTCCCCCCCCCACCTTGCTTTCTGTGTTTGATGTAGTCCAATTCTCTGTTACCAGTTAACCTTTCAGATCTGGACTAATACAAAAGAAAATTAAAGGTGTCCAGCTAATGTCTTTTCATGTCTTTTTTTTTTTTCACCAGGGTGAAACCAAAATTTTGAAGCTGAAAAATCTTCGACCTCAGGATTATGCCAATTACACCTGTATCGCCTCTGTGCGAAACGTCTGCAACATTCCTGACAAGATGGTTTCCTTTAGGCTATCCAATAGAACAGGTAGGTAGTACATTGTTGACTGGTCCTTTTAGTGTGTTTATATGCCTGGCTGGCTAACCTTTCTATTATTTTCTTGGTATTTTTACTAAAAAATGATTTCTGTTTCCCACTGCTGATAATTAGACTGCCGGTTGCAAATTTTTCTTTTTTTAATGGATCCCAAGTTCATACACGAGACAAAATCAACGTTTATTCAGATTAAATTATATTTATTCGAGTTTGAGACATTCTCAGCTGCTGTTCACCACCAGATCACTGATTCCTCTGACACTGAATGAATCCTAACCATTGCCAGGGCCAAGGGGTGGGCAGGAGGGGCAGCTGCCCTGGGCGCAATGGTTTATTGCAGGGATGGGAGCACCCTAACCCTAAGGGAAGGAGGGTGGCGCAGTATGACATTTTTGCCCTGGGCACTGGATGACCTTGTCCCAGCACTGATCCTCTCTGAAATTTTTTGGATGGTTTTGTTAACATTCTAATGTCTACTTGATAAGCCAAGGGTCACTGGGAAGAATAGCAATTGGATAGGTTAAAAAACAAACAAACAAAAAAAAAAACATTTCCACTGTTTTCTCTCTGATAAGCCACCTCCAGAACCAACTTAAGAGGTGTCCACAGATTGCATTTACTGAATGCTGCCTGCAGGCTGTCTACACTAAATAAAGAACTGTCAGGAGCCTCAGAAAGGGGCTTTATATTTTAAAGCGGTAGTAAACCACTATGTCAGAAACCATTAAATCAGGCCGTGACAAAATCACACTTGTTTAATAATGAAAGTAAAAAGAACAAACGTAGTCAAAACATAGCCAGAGTTCAGTAACCGGAACGAATAGTCAGCCAAGCCAGAAGTCAGGGATAAATGTAGTGGTACAGCAAGCAGGATCTGGAGCCAGAAGGGATGTCAGCAAAGCAAGTCTTGAACAGGATCGCAGGAGATAGTTTCTGTGATGTTGACCAAGGCACAGGCAGAGATCCACTGGGCTGGACGGCTTATGTAGGCAGGACTGACGAGCAGGAAATCATCAACAGCTGAGTAACTGTGGAGATAGATAGGAGCTGGCAATTAGCCGGCAGCTAAGCGGCCAGCTCAGAGAAGGAAGGGCTGAGCCCAGCCCTGACATACTAGCTACTAGCACATTCTGTAAAACTTACCTTAGAAGTAAGCCCTCCAGCAGTGCGGTCACCGCTGAAGGCCCTTCCATCTTCACCCAGTCTTCCTTCTGGGTTTGCGGACTCTGGCTGTGTGAGTGTCCGGAGCCACGATGACGTCACTTCTGCGCGCAGGAGCTGCCGGTTACAGCATAGAACTCTGAAGGATAGACCTCACAAGCAGCATGTACAGTAAATATCTCCTAAACGATGCACGTTTAGGAGATATTTACCCAGTACCTACAGGTACCTCCTCTTGTCTCCTCTTCCTGGCTGATGTCAGTGGGGATTCTCAGCCCCTCCCGCTGTAGCTGTCAAATCGAGAGGGGAGAGGCAGCCGGTCACGCAAGTGGTGAGAGGTGCTATAAAATATGGTATTTAAAAAAAAAAAAACACATACAATTAATAATATATCCAGTGTAACAGAGGGTATTGTTAAAAGAAGACTCAGTGGCTTTTACAACCACTTTAAGACGTCAGCATACCAAAACATTTTGGACAATTTCATGCTTCCATCTTTGTGGGAACAGTTTGGGGATGGCCCCTTCCTGTTCCAACATGACTGCGTACCAGTGCACAAAGCAAGGTCCATAAAGACATGGATGAGTTTGTGGCGGAGGAACTTGAGTCCTGACCTCAACCCGATAGAACACCTTTGGAATGAATTAGAGCAGAGAATGCAAGCCAGGCCTTCTCAGCCAACAATCCATTCCCAACCTCACAAATGCGCTTCTGGAAGAATGGTCAAACATTCCCATAGACACACTCCTAAACCTTGTGGATGGCCTTCCCAGAAGAGTTGAAGCTGTTATAGCTGCAAAGGGTGGGCCAACTCAATATTGAACCCTACGGACTAAGACTGGGATGCCATTAAAATGCATGTGCGTGTAAAGGCAGGTGTCCCAATACTTTAGGTAATATAGTGTATAATTTTCTGAGCAAAAATATTTTTTTTTAAACGTGTATAAAAACGTCTGGCAGCAAAAGGGTTAATCAACTAATTTGACTCTCCACTGTAGGCATACAGACAGCAATTTAAACCTGAGAAGAGGTTTTAATCCTCACCCCTCCATTCATAACTTAAAAAAGTTGGCTTTATTCACACTTAAACAAGATTTCTTTTTTTTTTTGGAAATTAGTAAAACAAGGACATGAGATACAGCGGAGAAGGCACTCCACATAAAGTAATAAATAGGTATTAGCAGCATAACTAATAGAGTGTTGAATAATAGAGAGAATAAAGTACACTACCATCTCCACAAGCGGAGAAGAGAGGGGGAAGGAGAGATTTTGCACACTTTACAATTAGCACCAAGTGCATATGTCTGCTCATACTTTGCATATTATCCAAGCAATAGGAGATAGGAAAATATCCACAAAGGGACTCAGACAGGAATAAATGAACTGACTGGGGATTTAACCCTTCACTGCTCTATCTCAATGTAGTGGTACCCCCGTAGGGGCCGCTGAGTGATGTGGCCCACCTGTCACCCTGCCCAGCCCGGCGTTCACCTATGACACTCCAGGACAGAAAACAGTCCATATGCTTGTTTTTATGTTTTTTTGAGGGATTTGAACTTGGATGGGGTATAGAAAGTATGGGATTCCTAATGGAATTTTTCAGAACTTGCTGGGACAACTATATACACGCTGGTATAAACACGCCCATTCTCAGCCAGGCCTTAGCAATTGCCTTTTGCAGGCAGGGACCGCAGGCTCCTTTAGTGTAGCAATAGAAAGTTCCTGGTGCTAGCTGCCCTAACTTCAGTTACTAAGCCCAGTAACCCATGTTCAGGCCCTGCCTGCCCTCCTGGCTGCAGCTGCCCTTCTCCACTGCCCGCGACACCACTGCCCACTCTTCTGGCTCTGCACCCATCCCAGTCTGCATGCTCCCAGTCCTCTCAGGCATGCCTCCCTAGTCCTCCTGACTGTGCATGTCACTCACCAGCCCTCCTGGCTGCGACCAGTTGTTCCTCTCCTTTGAGACTTGCCCGGCAATGCTCTCGCCTGCTATCCTCTCTTGCTCCTCCTGTGCCTCCTGTCCAAAACACCTTTACGATTTCTTGAAGGGCCTCATCCGCACCCGAGCCCCAGGCCCAAGGTCACCCCCCCAGACTGGGGGACTCCCTCAAATGCCCCGACAACCTCGCATTCTATCTCCAAGCGCTGAACAACCGCAACCCCTCCCCAGCTGGGCTGACCTTGGGAATTCTGGGGAGGCTTGCCTATCCAAATTGGGGATTGGTCGTAGCTCCTCTGAATACCCCAGGCAGCTCCACCTCTCCTCTCCTCCTCTCTTTCCAGAACCTTCTGCAGAACCTTTGCAGAACCTCCAGCTGCTACCCTGAGCCACTCCCAGCCCAGACCAAATCAAAACAAACAGGCCTATCTGCCAAACAGGCCTGCCTAAATTTACGTAACCTACATAAATCCTACTCTAGCACCTACCTACCTAGAGGGTGCCATTTTCTTTTAAAAAGGTTATCCCTGCATGTATACTTTTGATCATCACACCATATACAGTAAGTATTTTCAGATTCCTGGCAGAATGTCTAGAGCGAGAACATGTACTTACAACCTCACCCAAAACACTGCAGGAAGGATCCAAATCCATCAAAGCCGAGCAGGAAACATATAAAACAGTTCTAGCAAGCTGTGAAATATTTTATGGTTGTCATGTGTAAATCTAAGAAAAATGAAATGTGTTGTTAGGGTAGGTTATATTTAGCTATATCCAGCTGGATTTATTTGATTAGTTTAATTTACTCTGACACTATCTTGAAAACTATGTGTAATTAGTGTTTAGATGTATAATTAATATTTAGATATAAACTGAGATTGAAGATAGGCCCATAATTCTCTGGTATTTGGAAAAAAAAAAAACATTTATTGGCATCTTTATTCTTATCGTTGTGGCATAATCATGTTAACCACCTTAAAAGAGCAGTGCCTAATGGATTAATTCATGATTTTATCTACAACGGGTAAAATAGGAATTGAAGACGTCACCATTTTTCTAGATAAATATATTTTTAAAGGTACAATTGACATTAAATTTTCACAACATGTGAACCCATGCAATCCATTCGTACAAAAAAAACAACAAAAAAAACAAATCTGTTCAGAAATGAAGTTCTGTGTAATAAAATGGAAGGACACAGGGAAAAAGTTTTGAACATGCTAACTGTACAAAAACCTTTGTTGGTAATGACAGCCTCAAGACGCCTCCTGTATGGAGAAACTAGTCCCATGCGTTGCTCAGGTGTGATTTTGGACCATTCTTCTTCACAAACGGTCTTCACATCTTGAAGGTTCTGTGGGCCTCTTCTTTGAACTCTGATCTTTAGTTCTTTCTAGACATGTGCAATTCGTTACGTTTTTTTTAAATTTCCGTTAAAATTCGTTATATTCGTTCATTCGTTATCGTACAAATGAACGAACGATTCGCTAGAAATTTTAACGAATTATCGAATCGAACGAATACGAAAAACAACGAAAATCCGAAAAAAACTAATTAGAAACAACGAAAGAAGAAAATCCGAAAAACGAAAACAGGAACAACGAAAATCAAAATGAACAAAAAAATTTGTACATTCATAACTCTTTTTTTTTTTGTATTGGTAATTTTCCGTGTCTCTTACAATGGCGCTGCTTAACGTGCTTCGAATGGATTGAACAAAAAAAATTGTACATTCGTAACTTTTTTTTTTGCGATTCGTAATTTTCCGTGTCTCTTACAATGGCGCTGCTTAACGTGCTTCGAATGGATGGAACGAAAAAATTCGTACATTCGTAACTTTTTTTTTTGATTCGTAATTTTCCGTGTATCTTACAATGTAATAATAGCATACACATTACATAAAATTATGAATTATGCTCCGATTACGAATCTACGAAAACAATGTTACGAAAGTACGAATAAATCAATCTTACGAAAGTACGAATGTAACTAAATCAACGAAAATACGAATGCGTCCGAATTTCGAATAAACGAAAATTAAACTAACGGAAAAACGAATCAACGAAAAAATAACTCTTACGAAAATACGAATCGTTACGAATACGAACACCGACGACTTACGAAATTACGAATCGTTACGAATCAACTGAAACGAACAGAAACTAAACAAAACGAAACTAATTTTTCTATTGTGCACATGTCTACTTCTTTCAATAGATTTTCTATTGGATTCAAGTCAGGAGATTGGCTGGGCTATTCTAGCAGCTTTATTTTCTTTCTTTGAAACCACTTGAGAGTTTCCTTGTCTTTGTGTTTGGGATCAATGTCCTCCCTCGTTTCATCTTCATCATCCTGGTAGGTGGCAGCTGATTTTTATCAAGAATGTCTTGGTGCATTTTGCCATTCATCTTCCTTCAATGATATGAAGTTTGCCAGTACAGTATGCCGAAAAACAGCCCTGCATTATGATGTTCTCACCTCCAAACCTCACTGTTGGTATGTGGGGTGTTTTTGGGGTGATGGGTCATTTGACCTCCAAACATGGTGTGTGTTATGGCATCCAAAGAGTTCCATTTTGGTCTCATCTGACCAGACTATATTCTCCCAGTATTTCACAGGCTTGTCTAAATGTTGTGCAGCAAACTTTAAACGATCTTCAACTTCATTCATGCATTCAAACATGCTTTCTTCAGCATTGGAGTTATGCATGGTGAGCGTGCATACAGGCCGTGGTGGTTATGTGCATTACTTATTGTTTTCATTAAAAACAATTGTACCTGCTAATTCTAGGTCTTTCTGAAGCTCTCCACAAGTGCTCCTTGGACAACTTTTTTTGATAATTATTTTTACTCCTCTGTCAAATCTTGCGACAAGCACCTGGTTGTAGCTGGTTTATGGTGAAATTATGTTCTTTCCACTTCTGGTTTATGGCCCCAACAGTGCTCACTGGAACATTCAGAAGTTTAGAAATCCTTCTGTAACCAATGCCGCCAGTATGTTTTGCAACAATAATTTTGCAAAGAGCTCTTTGCTTTTACCCATCATGAGATGTTTCTTGTGTGACGCCTTGGTAATGAGACACCTTTTTATAGGCCCTCAGTTGAGACTGAACCAGCTGATATTTATTAACCACTTCAGCCCTGGAAGAATTTACCCCCTTAATCACCAGGCCATTTTTTGCGATATGGCACTGCGTTGCTTTAACTGACAATTGCACAGTCGTGCAATGTTGTACCCAAACAAAATTGATGTGCTTTTTTTTCCCCACAAATAGAGCTTTCTTTTGGTGGTATTTGATCACCTCTATGTTTTTATTTTTTTGCGCTATAAACAAAAAAATACTATTTTTTATTTTCTGCTATAATACATATCCAAAAAAATATATAAAAAAAATAATTTATTCATCAATTTAGGCCAATATATATTCCAGGTGCATCAAGACAAAAAGTAATTAAATATTATTAAAAATTACCATTCCTTTTTAATCTGCAGCTCTGTAATTTTCTGTAAAGTGCCATGCAAGTGCAATGCAATATGGCTACCTGGAGGTGTTCTGTACAAAGAATGTGTACAGAACGCCCCCCAGAAACATAATTTCCTGCTTGTTTCTGATTGGCTCTCTGATTTTCCCAGAAGTCTACACTAAGATACACGTCCGATATCGGGCATCCCCTGCAACAAAAATGTAATTTCCTACTTGTGTGATTGGCTCGCTGATTTTGCCAGAAGTCTAAACTAATATACAAGTTCGATTTTTGACATCCTCTGCAACAAAAATTTAATTTTTGGTCAGATACTCTCAATAGGAAATAACGTGTAAAGGGATGCAGGTCCAGCAGCTTTCCTCATTAGTGCCCTGCAGTAACAAACAGGGATTTCTTCAGAATAACAAAAAGTATAAATCTACAGAGAAGTTTGTTAAAATCCTTGCAATCTACATAGATCACCTAGAGTTACTCTTTAAGGCCTCACACCTATGCAGGTTGAAGTTTTCATATTCCAGGTGCATTTTGCATTTTTCAGTAAACGTTTTTGATCCATTGAAGTCCATGGAACCAAAAACCAGAAAAAAGCCCTGGCCCTTTCCGTAAAATGCACAGATGTGAACTACATCCATAGGAAACCATGTTAAATGGACTTTAGTCTGTTTCTGCCAAATTGAAAACACACAAAGAAAATGCATAGGTGTGAACCAGGCCTAAAGCTAGACCTCACCAATCAGCAGAGAACCAGGGATTGAGTTGGACCTCTGCAGAGTTTCCATTGCTTCCTCACAGACAGCAAAGGTCCTTCTCTAGAACATGCTGGCAGAGGACAGGCTTTGCTTTAGTTTAGGTTCACATATGTCCGGCTGTGATTTGCAGTCCAGAGTCCGGGGTGGTTTTGTTCATTGGTTCCAGGTGCAATTCATATGTGATGCAGGTGCAAATTTTTACTTTAATTCTCACCTAAACCAGATTCAAATTCACGCATTTGCTAAACCGGACAGCGGCCACCCTGGACGTGTGTGAACCAGCTCCATTGAATACTAGTCCAGTTCACATGTTATGCGAATTGGATGAGGATAAAAATGCATCTGATTTGCATGTATGTGAAACGAGCCTAAGGCTGTGGCTGATTTTTGAAAAATAAAACCACAAACTGTAATCCTGCATACACACGATAGGAATTTCGGCCAGCAAAAGACCAATGAGAGCTTTCCGTCGGAAAATGCCACCGTGTGTAGGCTCCATCGGACTTTTGCTGGCTGAATTTCCGCCAGCAAAAGTTTGAGAGCATGTTCTCAATTTTCCGGTCGGAAAATTCCTACGCATGCTCGGAAACAATTTGACGCATGCTCTGAAGCATTGAACTTAATTTTCTCGGCTCGTCGTAGTGTTGGACGTCCATGCGTTCTTGATGGTCGAAAATCCTGAGAACTTTTGTGTGACCGTGTGTATGCAAGACAAGCTTGAGCGGAATTCCGTCGGAAAAACCATCCGAGATTTTTCCGACGGAAAATCCGCTCGTGTGTATGGGGCATAAGCACCTTTTTTGTTATGATGCACCTGGATCATATTTAGATGATTTACTGAAGGCTTAAAAATATCATGCAGATCTCTATGCTTTTTAATTTTGTAAAGGAATGCTGTACAATACATCATGCAGATTTATTTTGGTCCAGCTATGTGTGAGAATATTTTGTTGTTCAAACTGGATAAAACTACTAAACTTTTACAACATTTTTGAGCTTTCAGTTTTTGATTTGGAATATGTAAAACAATACAAAAAATGCTCCAAACTAAAAGAGTCCTTTATGTAGCGGCCATAACCCCTGGGGGTGGCTATGAATTTTCTGGGCTTACCAATTACCTCCTCCTTGTAGCTCGTCGTTCGTTGTCTAGGGGTTCCCGGGGTTAGTACCCAGTAATTTCAGAAGCTAACACGCAAAAGTCCTTTTTTTTTTTTATTTGCAAGGGTAACGTTCAACTATAACACAGTCTCTCAGTTGGGAATAGAGGGCACGGGTGATAAACTCAGGCACTTCAGAACTGCTGACATCACTGTATGACCTCTAACTGTAGATTTAGCAGCCAACAAGTGACTCGAACATTTGCAAAGTCTCTGCCACAGACTAGGTTGTAACTGAAGATAAATTAGAAACTTTTCCCACAGTACCTGGATCTTTCAGCTGCTTCGGCGATACCGTAAGAAATGCAGATTCTCTAGTGTCCATACAATCTCAGCTCCCAGGCTCTTACCGGGCAGCCAGCTTCTTGGCCCTCCTCCGAAGAGTCCTCCCCTGGTCGCTTGTACGAGTTGCTGTGTCTCTCTAATGCCGAGAGCACACCGGACACCTCCGAATCCTCCTTCAGTTACTGTGCCTCGAACTAGCCAGTTCCGAGGCTCGGGAACAGACGGATCCCTACCCCAGACCATGAGGGCCTCTGGGGCTGGTCAGGGTGACCATGCATACAGGGACGGCAGACACTCCTGGGTCCGGGACTCCTCACGGTGTTGGTCCGGTCCGGAACCAGGAATCAAAGCAGCAGCCGTACCTTGAACACGTGACTTCAGCATCTTAAATACCCCTTCCCAGACTACGCAGTGGGACCAGACGCGCCCACTGATTGGCTCTGAGAAAGATTGGTACCTAACAAGTCCAACCAGGCTTGGTTCTCAGCCTGTCACAGGTGCCTCACTGCACCTATGACCAGGCAGAACTCCAGTACAGCCCAGCCAAACTGATGCCAAAGTAGAAGACCTGTACAATTAACCCCCAGAACTCTGTTACAGTTCTGGAAAAACTAAATTTGTATTATAGCGCACACTTTAGAAAAGTGTCGGCGCTACATTTATAATATTGTAGCAGCGCTCTTGTCAAATATTTGAAAATGACAAGCTTCCATATAAAGTTCATATATGAAACAATGATGCAAAGGCGGTCAGTTGTGTCTTGTGCTGTGATTAACCACTTGCCTACCAGGTACGAACACCTCCTTCCTGACCAAGCCATTTTTCAGCTTTCAGAGCTGTCGCATTTTGAATGACAATTGCGCGGACATGCAACGCTGTACCCAAATAAAATTTTTATCATTTTTTCCCCACAAATAGAGCTTTATTTTGGTGGTATTTGATCACCTCTGCGGTTTTTATTTCTTGCGCTATAAACAAATTAAGAGGGACAAGTTTGAAAAAACGCAATATTTTTTACTTTTTATTATAATAAATATCCATTTTTTTTTTAAACAAATTTTTTCCTCAGTTTAGACCGATACGTATTCTTCTACATATTTTTGGTAAAAAAAAATCGCAATAAGCGTCTATTGATTGGTTTGCGCAAAAGTTATAGCATCTACAAAATAGGGGAAAGATTTATAGCATTTTTATTATTATTATTTTTTTTTATTAGTAATGGCGGCGATTTGCGATTTTTATCGTGACTGCAACATTGCGGCGGACATATCGGACACTTTTGACACATTTTTGGGACCATTCACATTTATACAGCGATCCGTGCTATAAAAATGCATTGATTACTGTATAAATGTGACTGACAGGGAAGGGGTTAACACTAGGGGGCGCTGCAGGGGTTAATATGTTCCCTATATGAATGATTCTAACTGTGGGGGGAGGGGACTGACTGGGGGAGGGAACCGATCGGTGTCCCTATGTACAAGGGACACACCATCGGTCTCCTCTCCTCTGACAGGACGTGGATCTGTGTGTTTACACACACAGATCCACGTCCTGCTCAATTACCGGGCAATCGCGGGTGCCCGGCGGACATCGCGGCCGCCAGGCCCTAGTGGCCAAAAAGCAAGCGCCTTCATATGACGGCGGCCCGCCACAAGAGCTGCACCGTCCCGCCGTCATTTGACAGTGGGCGGTCAGCAAGACGTTAATCATAAACTAAACACCATCCACCAGACACTTCACCACGTGAGGGAATCTCCCCTTTGGGGATGCACTCGAACTTCCACCAAACTTTAGTCACACTGTGCGAGAGCTCTTGGCCTGGGACTTAGGCAGCCAAAAACCTGAGAGCTGCTTATGCTTTGTATGAGAAAAGGAGCCTTGTACAGCGTGACTAAAGTTTGGTGGAAGTTCTGGTGGAGCGGTGGAGAACTAGTTTTGACTAAAGGCGCAATATACCCGTATATGTGGTGAGTGCATCCCCAAAGGGGAGATTCCCTCACGTGGTGAAGTGTCTGGTGGATGGTGCTTAGTTTATGATTAATCACAGCACAAGTCACAACTGACCGCCTTTGCATCATTGTTTCATATGTGAACTTTATATGGAAGCTTGTCATTTTCAAATATTTGACATGAGGGCTGCTACAATATTATAAAGGACTCTTGTTTGGAGCATTTTTAGTATTGTTTTACATATCGCATTGTTTTTTTTAGAATTTGATTTTACAATTAATGTTGTATTTTCATACATGCGCGACATCTAGTATTACATGTAGACCTTAATTGCTCAGATCCAGGGCGCTGAGCGGTGCTTTTCTAGGTGGGCCATTTTTAAGCATTTTAAGCATCTTTTTTCACAGTTTTGATTTGCAGTTAAAATATATTCTACTCATGATTTTAAAATCTTTAAAAGTAAGGCATTTCTCCACCTACTTCTTTTAACCACTTCAATACCCGCCTATAGTAATATGATGCCCACAAGGTGGATCTACCATCCTGGGTGGGCGTCATATGACGTCCTCCTATTCCCGGCCATCTGCACATGTCTAGAATGTACAAACTGTTAACTTTTTCCTGCAACATGATGTCTAATTAAATTCCTCAGTGTAATATTTTTGCCTGAGGACTTTGAATTCCCCTTTAACTGAGAGACATCCCCTCTAAGTGCTACAGTATGGCGGTGATCTTACATCTGTTCCAACAGGGCTCTCAGCCTGCACACGTGATTAGATACCTATTGTATTTAATTTCTATAAGTGCGCAAACATTGACAAACATCACTCAGCAGGCTCTGCAAACATGTACTTATTGTACAAAATTGGAGAACATAATCACTGATAATGCCTTTGCCTGATAGGTAAGAGTGGATATGTGGAGATCATAGCTAAAGTAATCAAAATAGCATAGACTGCTCCAATACAAAAAATTCAGTGACGTTAGATAATACAATTGATCAAGGTCATAATCTTTCTAATGCAATACTGCAGAAGAATATTAGCTTGGAGAATTAAATTCTTCTACTGCATTATTTAAACCATATCTACAAAAAAACATGTCCATCATTAAAAGAAAACGAGAGAGCAGGTTTTTGCTCAAATTCAGGATTCAGTCTTGGGGGGGGGGGGGGGGGGGGGAATGTTGGCCTTAAAGTTATATTTCCATTTTTTTTTTTTTTTTTTTTGTTCACAGGATACAAAAAGCTAGCAGTACAACAGTAGAAATGCAGTCACCCCGTGTATTTATGTCATAATAAACTATAAAAAGTGTGGCACTTTCCTGCTTCCTAAATGAGCAATTGTACTAACCAACATAAAAATACAAGGCAAAGAAGAGGGAAAAAAAAGGCGATATAAAAGAAAAGTCCAATGTGGTATTGATCCCAACAGCAAAACTGTGAAACAGTATTCTTCAAAGTCACTCTTCCATCATAATTAAAAAAGAAGTATGGGAATATATAGATTTTTTAAATCATACTTAAAGCGGAGTTACGCCTGGAAAGAATTTTTTTTTTAAGTCAACAGCTAAAAATACTGCAGCTGACTTTTGAAATAAGGACACTTACCTGTCCAGGGCGCCCGCGATGTCCTCACCCGAAGCTGACCCGTCCCTCGGCTCCGGGTTCAGGAGCCGGCATCTTCAATAAGGGAATCAGGAAGAGAAGCCTTGCAGCTTCACAGCCTGGTTCCCTACTGCAAATGCGCAGGTTGTGCTGTGCGTTCAGAGTGGTCCCTGTTGTCTTATGGGACCTGTATCTCTCCCAGAAGGCAGCAGAGGTTGACAGAGAAGGGGCTGGACATTGCGTAGATCTTCAATGGCTCCCGCTGCTGCCAAAGCCAATCAGGAGTGCGAGTCCCCAAAGAGCCAAGGCTCTCTGGACATTGCTGGATCAAGAGGGGGCTTAGGTATTAGGGGGGCTGGGAGGGCTGCTGCACACAGAAGATTTGTTTTCCCCTTATGCATAGAATGTATGAAGGTAAAAAACCTTGTGCCACTTTAAATAAGGTCAGATTGACATTGGCTTGCTAGTCCTCTAATGTAGGTGGATATGGAGATGCCAACTGCAATGTCATTTATTATAGACTACAACTATACTGGGTACCGAAGCTCCTAGTCCACGGAAAGTGTGTCCACCAAGCACCGTAATTTGTTACCTGTGTAGCACTTACCCCCGAATGTCAGGAACGGTGCTATTACCTGGATCGCCTGCTGGTGTCACTGTTTCCTTTGGCATCAAAGGGTGCAGTTCTGGTGGCCACCAGCAGGGGTCTCCCAGCTGATGGACATTGTCAGGAATGGTGTTATTACCTGGATCGCCTGGTGGTGTCACTACTTCCTTCGACATCAAAGGGTGCAGTTCTGGTGGCCACCAGCGGGGGTCTCCCAGCAGATGGACATGCCAGTAATCAAGCTGCACCTGTTGTGTATATAAGCCTGTCCTTCACTGAGGCTCAGTGCTTCAGTATTCTTTCCTGTAGCCTTGTCTCTGCCTGTCCTGAAACCTGGTCCCTGATCCGCTTCCTGCCCTGCCCTGTCCTGTCCTGGATGTTGTCCCCCTCACCTGGTCCCTGAGACTCGTCCCCTGATTCCTGCCTTGACTTTCCCTTGCTTCCTGTTTCCCCCTTGGTCTCTTCTCCCGGCCTTGTATATATGTATATGTTCCTTTCTCTTGAGTGTATTGTTAGTTAATTAGTTAGTTAGATTAGGGCTTTGGGGTTTGCTGTGTTATTTGCGTTCTTGCTTGTTTGTGGTTGCTGTGTTCACGTGTGTCTTTATTATTTAATAAATATATATTTTATCACTACCTTTTGAGCCTGATTCCTTCTGTGCAGCCCATTGATCTGTTCACTTTTGTTGGATGCCTGTGTTTAGGCTCCTTTCATGACACCGAAGGAGCTGCTGGTTTTATTTGGGCTTACCGTTACCTCACCTGTTGTAGCTCAGTCTTGGGGATCCTGTGGAAAATGGCCCAAAGAAAAGGTTGAGACTGACACTGAATCCTCTTTTAGGTTATTTATTCAGAAAATAGAACACAGTCTCTCGATAAAAGGGTAGAGGGTTAGGGGTGAGTTCAGGTACTTATATTGCGGGTGAAGATGCTAGAAGAATCCAAAGGATATTACTGTTCCACGTACTGGATACCGGATAGACCTCTCACACTAGGCCTAGCAGCCGGTAGGGTGCTTGACAAAGTCTCTGCCACAGACTTGTAAGTTACACCTGAGCGTCACTGAGGGATTTAGATAACTTTAAAGAACTGACATACGGTACCAGGTTCTCTCAGCCGATCCGGCGATACCATATGAGTGTTGATCCAGGTTGCGTCCTTCAACTAAACCTCCAGGCTCCTTCAGAGAAGCCAGCCTTGCGCACTGCCTTCTCCTGAAGAGTCCTCCCCTGGGGTACTTCAGTTGCTGAGCCTCTCCATCCAGATGAGACGGCACCGGACCTTCCTTGGATAAGTAGGCTCTGAAAGTTACTCGGGCCTATCCCTGCAGTTGCGTTGCCTCGGGCCAGCCAGCCCCAAGACACAGGATGCATGGTTCCACACCCCAGGCCAGGAGGGCCATGAGGCTGGGTCAGGAGGACCACAAGAACCACGCGGACAGGAAAAGCATCTTTTCTAGTCACATGGGGTCCGTACCTTAAATACCCCACCCCCAGAATGCACAGCGAGAGAACACTCCCACTGGGCTGGTTCCAAGAGGCAAGTGGCATTCAATGCATCCAGCTAGACTGCTTTCTACTCTTGCCGGCGGTGACAGCGACACCTGCGGTCAAGGAGAACCCAGTGTAACCCAGCTGGACTGGTACTGAAACCAGAAATTTCGTGAAATTATCCTGAAGCCCAACTGTGGCTTCAGGGAACTTAATTTTCAAAAAACAATAGTGCCTGCTCGTCAGGAGCCAGCGCTACACTTGTTTGTGCCAAGACAAAAAACGGCTATACGTTTAAAGATCTGCAGTAATTTATATAGTTTTTAAGACATTGCAGAAAATAAAGAGCCACGACATCCAATGTGTGACCACTGATGAATTATTTTTACAATCTGTGCTTCTATTTTGATGTTTTATCTGCTCTATAAATCAGTATGCTGGGAACTGCTAGACAGATGGGGAGTAAAGAAGGATTTTATTAGAATATTTAAGCTTGTTCTAATTCTGGGCCAAAGGAAAACAAGTAATTAAACTTTAGCACTTCGTTATGAATCATATTAAACCTCTCAGGCTCTCCATACCCAAGAAATACGGACAAATAGAATGTCATGACTCTGAAAGGATAAAAACAGCCAAGACACTGTGAATGCTTCCAATCTGTCACCTTCTATAATCATAATTACTGTGCTTATAATTTTTTTAATGTTGTACTGTATTTAAAGGACATCTATCTTTACTGAAGTGTAAAAATAAGTAAATATATATATTTTTTGATGGCTTAACACCCCCCCAGTGCTTAAATGTTTGATAAATGACAATGAATTAGGTTCTTGACTTCAGCACCAGACCTCAGACTGATTAACAGGAAATGTATGTTAGATGGCATACTCTAATGCCGCGTACGCACGGTCGGACTTTCCGGCAGAAAAAGTCAGACGGAATCATTTCATCGGATATTCCGATCGTGTGTGGGCTTCAGCAGACTTTTATTTTCGAAAATTCTGACGGACCTAGAAATGGAACATGTTTTAAATCTTTCCGACGGAATCAATTCCTATCGGGAAAAACGCTCGTCTGTATGCTGTTCCGACGGACCAAAAACGACGCAAGGGCAGCTATTGGCTACTGGCTATTGAACTTCCTTTTTCTAGTCCCGTCATACGTGTTGTACATCACCGCGTTCTAGACGGTTGGACTTTAGTGTGATCGTGTGTAGGCAAGTCCGTTTCAGCGGAACTCCGTTGGAAAAAACGTCAGAGTTTATTCTGGCGGAAAAAACTGTTGTGTGTACATTACAGGCAGAGCTGGACAGTTTGCATCCTTTCCCATGCCAGTTCTAGGGCACAGAGCAGGTTTCTATATTTAGAAAATACTTAGCATTCTATGCATGTCACAGTGTTGCTCAATTAATTTAGAAAATAGCACAGGTATACATATACAGTATATTATCAAAGGTATTGGAACACCTGCCTTTACACGCACATGAACTTTAAAGGCATCCCAATCTTGGTCCATAGGGTTCAGGATTGAGTTGGCCCTCCCTTTGCTGCTATAACAGCTTCAACTCTTCTGGGAAGGCTGTCCACAAGGTTTAGGAGTGTGTCTGAAGGAATTGTTGACCATTCTTCCAGAAGCGGTTGTTGGACGAGGAGGCCTGTCTCGCAGTCCCCGTTGTAATTCATCCCAAAAGTGGTCTATCTGGTTGAGGTCAGGACTCCGTGCAGGCCAGTCACGTTCTTCCTCCCCAAACTCACTCATCCATGTCTTTATGGACCTTGTTTTGTGCACTGGTGTGCAGTCATGTTCGAACAGGAAGGGGCCATCCCCAAACTGTTCCCACAAAGTTGGGAGCATGAAATGGTCCAAAATGTCTTGGTATGCTGACGCCTTAAGAATTCACTTCACTGGAACCAAGAAAGGGGCCAAGTCCAACCCCTGAAAAACAACCCCATACCATAACCCCCCCTCCACCAAATGATTTGGACCAGTGCACAAAGCACAAAGACATGGATGAGTGAGTTTGGGGTGGAGGAACTTGACTGGCCTGCACAGTCCTAACCTTAACCTGATAGAATACCTTTGGGATGAATTAGAGTGGAGACTGCGAGCCAGAGCTTCTCGTCCAACATAAGTGCCTGACCATGCTCTTGTGGACGGCCTTCCCAGAAGAGTTGGAGCTGTTATAGCTGCAAAGGGTGGGCCAACTCAATATTGAACCCTATAGACTAAGGGATGCCATTAAAATTCTTGTGCTTGTAAAGGCAGGCATCCCAATACTTTTGGTAACATAGTGTATATAGAATTGAGGATACGCCCGGGTGGGAGATGTAGATATAAATCAGTGGGGTAGGCAAACTTTATTCCAAGTGAGTCCAAGAAATAAAAAAAACATTTGTTCACAAAAATGACAACCCAGTTAATCAAAGTAGCATATAAATACCCTTTTCTCGGTGTGGGCCACACTATAATGTATTCAGTTCCTGTGCTCTTTTATATTCCCAGTCTTTTCTCTCTACAAAATGAATGTAGTAATATAAAAGTGAAATTAAATGTATTTATTTATTTTTTTAAAGTAAACCTAGCTTGCGCGAAAACTGAGGGCTACGAATGCTGACCTCTTTTTGTAATTGCTAGTTTCCTGACTGTCATGTTGATCCACTACCTTCAGTACATTGAGCCACTGCATGTAGTAAAGGAAAGTTAAGCCAGCTGTAGATTAATCGACATTCAATCCATCTATGGGCAGGCTGGTTGGATCCATCGATTGACCTGGGTACAACCAGCCTGTCAGATATGTTAAATGTGATTACTGCCGGCAGCTATAGCCACTAGGAAGAATCTTTGTGTAAGGGTCCCAAACTGCAGAACACAAAAGCACTGCGGGAGGGGATCAATCGCATAAACTTTTATCTCTTCTCGATTTTTATACATCACTAAGAAATGTTTTGGTCGAAGTGGGACTTCAATTAATACAGCCTGTCTCAAGACAGTATGGGAGAATGTATTTGTTGTCTATAAATACATATGTTGTTGAATTTACAGGCTTGTCTTATCTTTCTTCCTTGTCTCAATTTTCAGCTTCGCCGTCTATCAAACTGCTGGTGGATGATCCCATTGTTGTGAATCCGGGGGAAGCAATAACACTAGTGTGTGTCACAACAGGTGGAGAACCCACACCGACACTGACTTGGGTTAGATCTGTTGGGAATCTCCCAGAAAAGGCAGTACTTAACAGCGGGACGCTCACTATACCGTCCATCACATCGGAGGATGCTGGGACCTACAGCTGTGTCGCCAACAACAATGTCGGCAATCCAGCAAAAAAGTCCACCAGTATCATTGTAAGAGGTAAGCACTTTCCAAAGCTATGACCTAAAGGACTGGCTAAATATTTAAATTGTTGAGTAACTTGGTCTGCGAGTGTTTTACAAGACGAGCAAACATTTTTTTTTTTTACGTTTTAACTTGATAAAGGAGCGAGGTCTTGCACTAAGAGTAGCTTGGGATCTGACTTTTGAGACTCCCAAGTTGTGTGACATGTGAAATCCCATTTTAGTCAATGAGAGCTGTCTTAATGAGCACTACTGAAGTCGCTCCAAATTTAGAAAAGTTTCCTGTACTACTTCAAGGTGACTTCTGTCTGTCCAACTTGTGCCCATAAACTTTAGGGACGGTTTGTAAAAAAAAAAAATGTGTATGCTCAAAGGTGCTCAAAGAAGCTCAATAAAAATGTGCACAAGAGCATAAAAAAGCACACGCTTCTTCAAGCTGAAATAAAAGCCCAAATGCCTGTAAAAGTGGCTTTTTTTGAGCTGCAGTGTGCATGAGCTTTAAGTCGGATCCTCCTCTTAATTGATGTGATTTGGATCTGACATTACAAAAAGATTACCCAGACATTCCCTGAAGTTGCAAAGTCACATTGCTATAATCTATTTATAAGCACTATAGACTGAAGGACCTATGAATAAATGTTTGTGGAACGAATCATCTGAGTTTCCATTATTTCTTATGGGGAAATTTGATTTAATATACGAGTGCTTTGGATTACAAGCACGTTTCCGGAACGAATTATGCTCACAATCCAAGGTTTTACTGTTCATGTTTTCTTCTAGTTCCCATTGATAGGAAAAAATGTTTAACTCGTGTTTCAGCAACTATCGAGATTTAAATGCTTTTAGCAAGCTTTACACTGTTCTCTTGAAGCCTTTGGATAATCCTTCAACTTCAATCTAGGAATGGTTGTCTCCTGGTACCGATCCCAAGCCTCTATGCCAACTCCAAGTCTCCAGCAATGGGTGCCAATCTTTTCTGTGTTTCTTCTCCTCACATAAATAAGATCTGATACAATGAAGCCATTTACCATGTAGTTCCTAAGCTCTCAAAAAACTTCTATTGTTCGAAGCAAAGAGGGCACCCAACCTCCTCATTTTTTCTGACAACCGGCAACCTCTAACCCCACCAAACAAACCTGAAAGCACCTAGAAAAGAATATGTATGCATTATTTTTAAACTTGCATAAGTTGCTCTTCAATGGTGCAAAGGAGAAAGTAGGGGGGGGGGGGGGGGTCGAGGGGAAAACTGGAATTGGCCCAAAGTTCTGCATCATTTGAATAAATATTGTGTCAGACTGTTCTTCTTTTTTTGGTATATTTTTTTCCAGTTGCACACTGACTACACTAACGTTTTTTCGGGAGCAGTGATTTTAATAATGCTTAAAGTGAAACAATAAAAGTGAAATATTCCTTTAAATTTCATACCTGGGGGTTGTCTATAGTATGCCTGTAAAGTGGCACATTTTCCCTGTGTTTATAACGGTCCCTGCACAAAATGACATTTCTAAAGGAAAAAAAGTAATTTAAAACTACTCGCGGCTATAATGAATTGTCGGTCCTGGCAGTACAGATAAAATAAGTAATTGAAGAAACCGGCATGGGATTCCCCCACAGTCCATTACCAGGTCCTTTGGGTCTGGTATGAACCCCAAACCAAAATTTAAAAAAAAAAAATTGCGTGGGGGTCCCCCCAAATTCCATACCCGGCCCTTCAGGTCTGGTATGGATATTAAGGGAAACCTACGTAACAGGGTGGCCTCGCCCCCTCTGACGGAAAGCCATAGGGAAGTCCCCGTCTGTCAGAGGCGGCAGGGTCACGCAGGAACGTCGGGTTGTGGCCCCGCCCTCAGTTATAAAAAAACGGTCACCTGCGAGGATGCGTTATACAGCGGGTGCCTCAGATCACAGCTTTTTTTTTTTGTTGGTCCACGGAGCGAGAGAAGAAGAAGAGTAGACTTTGTGGGACATTTTAATTCTTTCATTTTTTTAATGAAGGGCTTGTCCCAATCAGTGTCTTGTCATTTGTACCATTTGTTTTGTGAAATGGTATGTACTCGTTCACAAAGGGGGGAGGCTGGGATCTGGGAGTCCCCTTGTTAAAGGGGGCTTCCAGATTCCGATAAGCCCCCCGCCAGCAGACCCCCACAACCACAGGCAAGGGTTGTGGGGAAGAGGCACTTGTCCCCATCAACATGGGGACCAGGTGCTTTGGGGGCATGTGGCCTGTTACGGTTCAGGAGGGGGGCGCTCTCGTCCCCCCTCTTTTCCTGCTAGGTTGCATGCTCAGATAAGGGTCTGGTATGGATTTTTGGGGGGACCCCCACGCTATTTATTTTTTTATTTTGGTTTGGGGTTCCCCTTAATATTAATACCAGACACAAAGGGCCTGGTAATGGGCTGGGGGGATCCCATGACATTTTTTTAATGACTTCTTTTATCTGTATTGCCAGGACCGACAATTCATTATAGCCGCGAGTACTTTAAATTACTTTTTTTCCTTTAGAAATGTCATTTTATGCAGGGACTGTTATAAACATGGGAAAAAATGTGCCACTTTACAGGCATACTATAGACAACCCCCAGGTACGAAATTTAAAGGAATATTTCACTTTTATTGTTTCACTTTAAGCATTATTAAAATCACTGCTCCTCTACTTTTTTTGCATTGATACATGTCCCCTGGGGCAGGACCCAGGTCCCCAAACACTTTTTATGACAATACCATGCATATAAGCCTTTAAAATTAGCACTTTTGATTTCTCCCATAGACTTCTAAAGGGTTATCCGCGGCTTTCGAATTTGCCGCAAACACCCCAAATAGTTCGCTATTCGGCGAACAGGCGAACAACCGATGTTCGATTCAAACTTACGTTTGACTCGAACATCGGGCTCATCCCTAATAGTAACAGCAACAAGGGGAGGCGTAGACTTGTCAGGGCTGGAGAACAGCCTACCAGTAGGTAAGTCCAACATGTTAGGCAAGTAAGCTGTGCATACTTGTACATTATTGGCACATGCTTTGTGGCCATTTAGTTATACTTTAAGCATTCCTGTGTTTCTAGACCTACTAATTAAGTTGAAATTCACTTTTTACTAAAGGTTATATGATCCTTTTAATGACATATCCTTCTTTGGTAATTAATGTCTTCCGAATTTCTGACAACAAAGCATTTTAAAGAATTAGGTCAATCTAGTTTACCCGGTTAGAAGCGTCAGATCAGTGGACTGTCTACCTGGTGTTTCTAATTTTCACTTGCTACGAGAGTGTAGTAGTTTAATATGTACAATCGTTTTCCCTTTAATACCCATGTGTTCCAGTCAGACATTTTTGAAGGGGAGACTAAACTGTTGATTGTGAAGATAATTAAGGCAGCTGGAAAATAAAGAATCGGAGAGAATAAGCATGGGGTAAACAAAGCTGAATTAACTCAGACTTATTCAGCAAAGAACTGTGGGTCAATGTGGCTATTCTCCCAGGAACGTCATATGCATGCCAGCCTGGTAAGGTTTTAAATTCAAACTGTAATCGTGTTTAAATTGTATGAATACTAACAATGTGGCTTTGGAATTTCTTATCACAAAAAAATAAATATATAACATTTCAGAGAAATGTAGAAATCACAGAAATGCATAATTCATCTGAATGAAGATGAGAAGATCTCCTTTGTTCATACTGTTGAATCGATATCCATACATTAGTAAAAGCCTTCCAGAATCCCAGGCTCTCTGTTGGGGGAGGGGAGTGCGTTCTGGGCTGCTTTCTAATTCTTGTACGTTATGCGCGCATGTAAAATTGCAATCCATCACCTTTTGCAACTGACTTTATATATTAAAAGAGATCTACAGGTAAAGATGTAACAAAAATACCAATTTAGTATGTGTGTGTGTATGTATATATTCCCATTGAACATTAAGTGAATTTCCCCAGATCAATTGTCAGCAAGATATACAGGACCCTCTGGATTTCTTGCCCAAAGCTGACAGTGTTGAACCCTTGGTACTTTTGATTCTTCACTATTTAAATAAAACCGTACAGGATTACAAGTGTTTCTGATAACCCAAGACACTTGATTGCATAATTGCATCTGAAAAATTTGGACCATAGCTCCCATTTTTTATTTTATCTGCTGTCTAGGGGCCCCTGTGTGTTAAATTTTGTGCAGTGGGTTTCTGTTTGAAACCAGTATACCGTATATACTTGAGTATAAGCCGACCCGAATATAAGCCGAAGCACCTAATTTTACCACAAAAAACTGGGAAAACTTATTGACTTGAGTATAAGCCTAGGGTGAAAAATGCGCAGCTACTGTAAGTGGAAAAGAGGGTCAACAATGTCCATTTGCAGCCTCACTGTGCCCATTTGCAGCCTCACTGTGCCCATTTGCAGCCATAGGTCCCCCAAACTTCAAACTTGGTAGTTAAGGGTTCCTAAATGCCCCCTATCTGCAGACAGAAATTGGGGTCTCTGGACCCAAAGGATCCCAAAATGACCTTGCTGCAGGTGGACACAGTTGACCGACTTTGGGGCCCTGTATCTCGGGGTCACTTGGTGCTAGGAACCCAAAATTTGGTATGCAAACCCAGTGGAACTATCACTACAACATATCCGAGATACGGGGCCCCAAAGTCGGGTCAGAAAATGTCATTCTCTGTGCTTGACTCGAGTATAAGCCGAGGGGGGCATTTTCAGCACAAAAAATGTGCTGAAAAACTCTGCTTATACTCGAGTATATACAGTACTTAATTTTAATACCGGTAGACCATGGCCAACATCCCCAAGCCTGCATAAAAACTTCAACCAAACTGATCAGCCGTGTTTCACCTAAGTTTCTGGACACTCCGGCCATTAGATGCTCAATCCCAGCATCACAGAAGTGAGCATACTTTTCGCATTCCAAAACTTTGCATGCTCAGTGCACTCTTCCTTTGCTATAGGGTGGACAGATCAAAATGGCATGCCTGGGTTTGCGACATGGAATCGCGCTTGCTCTTAGAATGCTGGAAGTGAGCATCGAATGGTTGGAGTGTCCTAGAACCTGAACAGGAAATGGCTGGTCACTTTGGTGGGAGTTTTTTTGATAGGCATTAGGAATATCAGTTACGGCATACTGGTAAGGCATTAAAACCAAGGACACTGTATGAAAATGGCTTACTGTTTTTAAACACACTGAGTCCCTTTACTAAATAGTATATCTTAGTGAAATCAGCCTTTAACCCCTTCAGATCTGCGCTATAGCCCGAATGACGGCTACATCGCAGACCTACTTTGCTGGGAGGCCGTCAATAAACGTCCTTCTATATAAATAGAGAAGTTTGTCAATAGACAAACTTCTATATAAAGGAGAAATTACATTTTTACATGGTATGCTTATAGGTAAATGCCCCACCTCACCATCCTTTGCTGATGCAAAACACCTATCAATGGACACAATTGTTTGGCACTAGGTGGTCGATTTATTAAAGGCAAATAGGCTGTCCACTTTGCAAGGGAAGTTGTACTTTTGCTTTGCAAAGAACACCCATTCACAGGAAAGTAAAGCTGGCTGCACATTATACAATTTTCTTGTTACCTTCAACTATGAAGTGGAAGGGTCTGCCTGATTGCATACAATTTGAAAGTGTTTAGGTTTACCTCATATTATAGGGTGTTGGTAAATCTAAAGGAAAATCGTATAATGTGTACCCAGCTTTAGAAAATAAATGCCATTTTACTTGCATATACTGTAACTGCATGATGTAAGTCAGAAGAACTTGAAGGCATTCATTAAGCTTTGGGGCATCTTCCCTTGCAAAGTGTACAGCCTACAGTGCCTTGATAAAGTATTCATACCCTTACCCTGCAATTATAGCTACAAGTCTTTTTGGGGATGTCTCTACCAGCTTTGTACATCTAGAGAGGGACATTTTAGTCTATTCTACTCTGCAAAATAGCTCAAGCTCTGTCAGATTGGATGGAGAGGGTCTGTGAACAGCAATTGTCAAGTCTTGACACAGATTCTTTATTGGATTTAGGTCTGGACTTTGACTGGGCCATTCTAACACATGAATTCCATTGTAGCTCTGGCTGTATGTTTCGGGTCGTTGTCCTGCTGGAAGGTGAACCTCCGCCCCAGTCTCAAGTCTTTATCAGACTCTAATGCCCCGTACACACGGTCGGAAATTCCGACGGAAAAAAGTCTGATCGGATTATGTTGTCGGAAAATCCTATCATTTGTGGGCTCTAGCGGACTTTTCCTTTCGGAATTTCCGACGGAAAAAGTTTGAGAGCAAGACCCAAAAGAGAATTCTGACACACAAAGTGCCACGCATGCTCAGAATAAATTTAGGGACGAAACCTATTGGCTACTGGCCTCTTCGTAGTCCCGTAGTACGTTTTGTACGTCACTTCGTTCGGAACGATCGGATTTTCCGACAACTTTGTGCGACCGTGTGTATGCAAGACAAGTTTCGGCCAAAATCCGTCGGAAAAAATCAGACGGATTTTGTGGTCGGAATGTCCGACCACGTGTACGGTGCATAACAGGTTTCCTTCTAAAATTTCCCTGTATTTGGCTCCATCCATTTTCCCATCAACTCTGGGGTATGAATAGTTTTTCAAGGCACTGTATTTCCCTTGAGTAAATCAACTCCTAGGCTTCATCCTCCTGGGTTCAGTGGGTCCCTGCCTCAAAAAAAAAATGATCGTGGTAGACTCCCCTTGGATTTGAAGAAGTGATTTTCTTTCTCTCCGAATGTTCAAGGTTGTGCATAATGTGTCATCATAGAAACTTTAAAAAAGTTCCCATCCTTGACCTTCAGAATCAAAAGCTTGGGATTTGATACAGTTCATGAAAGTAGGGATGAGCCGAACACCCCCGGGTTCGGTTCGAACCAGAACCTTCGAACGGACCGAAAGTTCGCGCGAATTTTCGAACCCTATACGTTATAATGGACGCGAACGTTCGAAATCAAAAGTGCTAATTACAACGGCCAATATGCATGTTAATGTCATAAAACAGGTTTGGGGACCCGGGTCCTGCCCCAGGGGACATATATCAATGCAAAAAGAACTTTTAAAAACTAACGTTTTTTCGGGAGCAGTCATTTTAATGATGCATAAAGTGAAAAAAAAAAAGTGACATTTTCCTTTAAATATGGTACCTGGGGGGTGTCCAAAGTATGCCTGTGAAGTGGCATGTGTTTCCCGTGTTTAGAACTGTCCTTGCACAAAATGACATTTGTAAGGAAAAAAAGAAGCCATTTAAAACCACTTGCGGCTTTAGGTTTGATCTTAAGTAGAATCTGAACAGGTACATTATGAAGTGTAGCTCCATCCCAAAAAAATCTATTTTTAAGCTTTTTGGAGAACATAGGGAGGGGTTATCACCCCTGTAACATTTGCTGTCTTTGCACATCTGTTCAGAACATGTCACCTCACTTTCCGTCCCAATGATAAATGTTTTTGGAAAAGTGGGGTTTTAATTGAAACAAGGATTGGTGATAAAGTATCAGTAGAGAGGAGATACCTTTTTCCCAAATTAAATCTAACAGGATAGAATTTCCCTTCCTAGGGGTAGATTTCCTCTCACTTCCTGTTTTCTCTTTCCATTTGCAAGTAGGAGTCGTTTGTAAGTTGGATGTTTGAAAGTAGGGGCCTGGCGTATATACTCTGCAGAAATTTGCCCTATTAGATGTTGGTGTAGCCACAAGACTGGTGGGCACAGGAATGGGCCCTGCTGTGAGTTAATAGATCAAGATTTGTAATTGCATGCACCTGTTGAACAGGGCAGAAAAATTGGGGGTGGTGGTGGTGGTGGTGGTGGTGGGACGGTTTTGCCACAAGACTGTAAGCTCTCACAGTTACTCTTGGTGGGCGCAGGAATGGGCCCTGCTGTGAGTTATTAGATCAAGATTTGTAATTGCAAGCACCTGATGAACAGGGCAGAAAAATTGGGCCTTTGGCGGTGGTGGTGGACGGTGTTGCCACAAGACTGTAGGCCCTCATAGTTACTCTTGGTGGGCGCAGGAATGGGCCCTGCTGTGAACTATTAGATCAAGATTTGTAATTACCCGCCCCTGTTAAACAGGGGCTGAAAAATTGTGCCTTAGGCACTGGTGCTGGTGCCACAACACTGCAACCCCTCACAGAGACTGTACTTGGAGCACAGCAGTCACACGTGTTGCGAAGCATTTTTTTAAAAAATTGTAAGTACATGCCCCTGTTAAACAGGGGCTGAAAAATTGTGCCTTAGGCACTGGTGCTGGTGCCACAACACTGCAACACGGCCCTCACAGAGACTGTACTTGGAGCACAGCAGTCACACGTGTTGCGAAGCATTTTTTTTAAAAAATTGTAAGTACACGCCCCTGTTAAACAGGGGCTGAAAAATTGTGCCTTAGGCACTGGTGCTGGTGCCACAACACTGCAACACGGCCCTCACAGAGACTGTACTTGGAGCACAGCAGTCACACGTGTTGCGAAGCATTTTTTTAAAAAATTGTAAGTACACGCCCCTGTTAAACAGGGGCTGAAAAATTGTGCCTTAGGCACTGGTGCTGGTGCCACAACACTGCAACACGGCCCTCACAGAGACTGTACTTGGAGCACAGCAGTCACACGTGTTGCGAAGCATTTTTTTTTAAAAAATTGTAAGTACACGCCCCTGTTAAACAGGGGCTGAAAAATTGTGCCTTAGGCACTGGTGCTGGTGCCACAACACTGCAACACGGCCCTCACAGAGACTGTACTTGGAGCACAGCAGTCACACGTGTTGCGAAGCATTTTTTTAAAAAATTGTAAGTACACGCCCCTGTTAAACAGGGGCTGAAAAATTGTGCCTTAGGCACTGGTGCTGTGGCATGGATCATTGAGGAGGAGGAAGAGGATAGTCAGTGAACATAAGAGGACAGTCACTCAGCATCAGCATAGGCAGTCTTGAAGGGATGTGACATTAAAAATTATTCGGTTATATCCGCCTCAGGTGCCTGGTAGCTGGTGGTGATCCAAGACTGATTCATTTTGATGAATGTCAGTCGATCAACCGAGGCGGTGGACAGGCGCACCCTATGATCAGTCACAAATCCTCCAGCAGCACTGAATGTGCGTTCGGAAAGAACGCTGGAGGCAGGACAGGCCAGTAGCTCAATTGCATACTGTGCAAGCTCTGGCCAGTGATCCATCCTCAGGACCCAGTAAGCCAGAGGATTTTCGGTGGGAAAGGTGTCCAAGTCTGACCTTGCCCCAAGGTATTCCTGCACCATGTATATCAGACGCTGGCGATGGTTGCTGGAACCGATCATACCTTGGGGCTGCGGACTAAAAAAATTGTCTGAACGCATCGGTCAGACGTCCACCTTCCCCACCGCTCCTTCTGCCACTGACCGAAGCCTCAGCAACTCGTCGCCCAGGACCAGGAGTTTGTAGCCTCCCAGTTTCTGGGAACGCGTTGCACAGACCTTTCTGCAAGGCCTCCCTGAGATGTCTCATCCTCTGCTCCCTCTGCGACGGCAAGATAAGGTCCGCAACCTTACCCTTGTACCGCGGATCAAGGAGAGTGGCCAGCCAGTAATGGTCCCTCTCCTTGATCCGAAGAACACGAGGATCCTTCCGCAGGCTTTGCAGGATCAGGGAGGCCATGCAGCGTAGGTTAGCTGAGGCATTCGGTCCGGAGTCTTCTGGGTCACTGAGGATGACATGATCGCCAGCCACCTCCTCCCAGCCACGTACAAGTCCACTGGCTTGTTGGGACTGTACATCATCCCTAAAAGACTGCTGCTGCTGATGCTGAGTGCCAGGCTCCACCTCCATGCTCACACAATCCTCCTCCTCCTCCTCCTCCTCCTCCTCCTCATCCTCTTCCTGTGTGATGGGTGGGACAGAAGGAACACTGTCCGGATAAAGGGGGCCTTGAGAGGCAAGGAAGTCCTCCTCTTCCTGCCTCTGTTCTGCCTCAAGTGCCCTGTCCATTATCCCACGCAGCGTATGCTCCAACAGGTGGACAAGAGGGACAGTGTCACTGATGCATGCACTGTCACTGCTCACCATCCTCGTGGCCTCCTCAAATGGTGAGAGGACAGTGCATGCATCCCTGATCATGCTCCACTGACGTGGGGAAAAAAACCCAAGCTCCCCTGACCCTGTCCTGGTGCCGTAGTCGCAAAGGTACTCATTGATGGCCCTCTGCTGCGTGTGCAGTCGCTGCAGCATGGCCAACGTTGAGTTCCACCTGGTGGGCATGTCAGATATTAGGCGGTTCTTGGGCAGGTTCAGCTCCTTTTGCAGCTCAGTCAGCCGAGCACTGGCATTATAAGATCGGCGGAAATGCACACAGACTTTCCTGGCCTGCCTCAGGACATCCTGTAAGCCTGGGAACCTGCCCAAGAACCGCTGCACCACCAGGTTGAGGACGTGAGCCATGCAGGGCACATGGGTGAGCTGCCCCTGTCGCAGGGCGGAGAGGAGGTTGGTGCCATTGTCAGAAACGACCATTCCTGGCTTAAGCTGACGTGGCGTCAACCACCTCTCGGCCTGCCCCTGCAGAGCTGCCAGAACCTCTGGCCCAGTGTGGCTCCTGTCCCCCAAACACACCAGCGCAAGCACGGCATGGCATCTTTTTGCCTGCGTACTTGCGTAGCCCCTTGTACGCCTACGGAGCACCGCTGGTTCCAAGGACAGAGCACTGGAGGAAGAAGAAGAGGAGGGGGTGGAGGAGAGAGGTGTGTCACAACCAGTAGCAGTAGTCGCGTTTTGGAGGCGTGGTGGCGGAACAACCTCCAACACTACTGCACCTTGTCCTGCATCCCTCCCAGCTGCCAATAGAGTGACCCAATGGGCCGTGAAAGAAAGGTACCGTCCCTGTCCATGCCTGCTGGACCATGAGTCAGCGGTAATATGCACCTTACCGCTGACCGCCCTGTCCAGCGAGGCATGGACATTGCCCTCCACATGCCGGTAGAGAGACGGAATCGCCTTCCGCGAGAAAAAGTGGCGTTTGGGAACCTGCCACTGAGGAACCGCACATTGAACAAACTCACGGAAGGGGGCCGAGTCTACCAACTGAAAAGGCAGCAGTTGAAGTGCTAGCAATTTAGCAAGGCTAGCATTCAACCGCTGGGCATGTGGATGGCTGGGAGTGTACTTCTTTCTACGGTCCAGCAGCTGGGGCAGGGAAATTTGCCTGCTGCATTCGGACGTCGGTGTACTGCAAGTACTTGGTTGTGACACACCGAATTCTACACCTTCAGTCCTCTCAGAGCAGCTTTCAGAGAGGACTGAAGGTGTAGTGGGGATGGAGATCCCAGCTGAGGAGGAGCAAGGAGAGGTCCGCTTAGTTCTTTGGTGTGGGTCTTTATGTGTGCCTGCCAACGAGCTGCATGGCAGGTCGCCATATGTCTGGTCATGCTTGTCGTGCCCAAGCGGCTGATGTTTTGGCCACGCGAGATACGCTTGAGACAAATATTGCAAATAGCAGTGGTGCGATCTGCTGCACTCGTCTCAAAAAAGGCCCACACCAAAGAACTTTTCTGATAACGTGCAGAGGCAGCGCCCTGCACAGGCGGAGCTCTGCGGTGTTGTACAGTTGCTGTGCTGGCCTCTACCTGGCCTCCAGGGGGCATCCTGCCTCGTTGGACATGTGACGCCGCATCCTCCTCCTCCTCGTCCTCCTCCTCATCCTCTCTCCCTTGAGGCACCCACGTGGAGTCAGTGACCTCATCATCCCCTCCCTCTTCACCACTAGAGCAAACCTGGCAGTAAGCTGCAGCTGGTGGAACTGTACTGCCAGATTCCTCAAGCTGGGTATCGTGATCCGAGCCTTCGAATCGTTGGGCATCCTCCTGGAGCATGTACCCAACACTGTGCTCAAAGAGTTCGGGGGACTCCTCAGGAGGACATGGTGGGTCTAGGGAAGGGGTGGCTGATGATGCTCTGTCAGTACCCTGAGCCTGGGTGAGAGAGGATGAGGAGGATGAGGAGGGCTTGGTCATCCATTCTACCAAGCCTTCAGCATGATGCGGCTCCACATGTCCAGCTGCCGAAAACAAAGACGCGCGTGTCCCATGGCCACGTGCTGATGACGATGCACGACCACGTCCACGTCCACGGCCACGTCCACTAGAAACAGAGACTGTCTGCCCTGTGTTCTTGGCTCTGCACGCTCTGCCTCCCCTTGGCGGTCTTCCAGCCATTGTAGTCGGTAGTCCTGTGGGTGCTGCTGAGAAGAAAATATAGGAGCTCTGTGTGATGCCACTAACACACTAGAAGTCCTATAGGTGCTTCTGCAAAGAAAATATAGGAGCTCTGTGTGATGCCACTAACACACTAGAAGTCCTGTGGGTGCTGCTGAGAAGAAAATATAGGAGCTCTGTGTGATGCCACTAACACACTAGAAGTCCTATGGGTGCTTCTGCAAAGAAAATATAGGAGCTCTGTGTGATGCCACTAACACACTAGAAGTCCTGTGGGTGCTGCTGAGAAGAATATATAGGAGCTCTGTGTGATGCCACTAACACACTTGAAGTCCTGTGGGTGCTGCTGAGAAGAAAATATAGGAGCTCTGTGTGATGCCACTAACACACTAGAAGTCCTATGGGTGCTTCTGCAAAGAAAATATAGGAGCTCTGTGTGATGCCACTAACACACTAGAAGTCCTGTGGGTGCTGCTGAGAAGAAAATATAGGAGCTCTGTGTGATGCCACTAACACACTAGAAGTCCTATAGGTGCTTCTGCAAAGAAAATATAGGAGCTCTGTGTGATGCCACTAACACACTAGAAGTCCTGTGGGTGCTGCTGAGAAGAAAATATAGGAGCTCTGTGTGATGCCACTAACACACTAGAAGTCCTGTGGGTGCTTCTGCAAAGAAAATAGAGGAGCTCTGTGTGATGCCACTAACACACTAGAAGTCCTATAGGTGCTTCTGCAAAGAAAATATAGGAGCTCTGTGTGATGCCACTAACACACTAGAAGTCCTGTGGGTGCTGCTGAGAAGAATATATAGGAGCTCTGTGTGATGCCACTAACACACTAGAAGTCCTATGGGTGCTTCTGCAAAGAAAATAGAGGAGCTCTGTGTGATGCCACTAACACACTAGAAGTCCTGTGGGTGCTTCTGCAAAGAAAATAGAGGAGCTCTGTGTGATGCCACTAACACACTAGAAGTCCTATAGGTGCTTCTGCAAAGAAAATATAGGAGCTCTGTGTGATGCCACTAACACACTAGAAGTCCTGTGGGTGCTGCTGAGAAGAATATATAGGAGCTCTGTGTGATGCCACTAACACACTAGAAGTCCTATGGGTGCTTCTGCAAAGAAAATAGAGGAGCTCTGTGTGATGCCACTAACACACTAGAAGTCCTGTGGTGCTTCTGCAAAGAAAATAGAGGAGCTCTGTGTGATGCCACTAACACACTAGAAGTCCTGTGGGTGCTGCTGAGAAGAATATATAGGAGCTCTGTGTGATGCCACTAACACACTAGAAGTCCTATGGGTGCTTCTGCAAAGAAAATAGAGGAGCTCTGTGTGATGCCACTAACACACTAGAAGTCCTGTGGGTGCTTCTGCAAAGAAAATAGAGGAGCTCTGTGTGATGCCACTAACACACTAGAAAGTCCTGTGGGTGCTTCTGCAAAGAAAATAGAGGAGCTCTGTGTGATGCCACTAACACACTAGAAGTCCTATGGGTGCTTCTGCAAAGAAAATAGAGGAGCTCTGTGTGATGCCACTAACACACTAGAAGTCCTGTGGGTGCTTCTGCAAAGAAAATAGAGGAGCTCTGTGTGATGCCACTAACACACTAGAAGTCCTGTGGGTGCTTCTGCAAAGAAAATAGAGGAGCTCTGTGTGATGCCACTAACACACTAGAAGTCCTGTGGGTGCTTCTGCAAAGAAAATAGAGGAGCTCTGTGTGATGCCACTAACACACTAGAAGTCCTGTGGGTGCTGCTGAGAAGAATATATAGGAGCTCTGTGTGATGCCACTAACACACTAGAAGTCCTGTGGGTGCTTATGCAAAGAAAATAGAGGAGCTCTGTGTGATGGGACTAACACACTTCAAGTCCTATAGGTGCTTCTGGGAAGAAAATATTGCTCTGTGTGTGTAATGGGACTAACACACTTCAAGTCCTATAGGTGCTTCTGGGAACAAAATATAGCTCTGTGTGTGTAATGGGACTAACACACTTCAAGTCCTATAGGTGCCTCTGGAACAAAATATAGGAGCTCTGCCTGCCTGCCACGAACACACTACAAGTCCTATAGGTGCTTCTGGTAACAAAATATAGGAGCTCTGCCTGCCTGCCACTAACACACTACAAGTCCTATAGGTGCTTCTGGGAAGAAAATATAGCTCTGTGTGTGTAATGGGACTAACACACTTCAAGTCCTATAAGTGCTTCTGGGAACAAAATATAGGAGCTCTGCCTGCCTGCCACGAACACACTACAAGTCCTATAGGTGCTTCTGGGAAGAAAATATAGCTCTGTGTGTGTAATGGGACTAACACACTTCAAGTCCTATAGGTGCTTCTGGGAACAAAGTATAGCTCTTTGTGTGTAATGGGACTAACACACTTCAAGTCCTATAGGTGCTTCTGGGAAGAAAATATAGCTCTGTGTGTGTGATGGGACTAACACACTTCAAGTCCTATAGGTGCTTCTGGGAACAAAATATAGCTCTGTGTGTGTAATGGGACTAACACACTTCAAGTCCTATAGGTGCTTCTGGGAACAAAATATAGCTCTGTGTGTGTGATGGGACTAACACACTTCAAGTCCTATAGGTGCTTCTGGGAAGAAAATATAGCTCTGTGTGTGTAATGGGACTAACACACTTCAAGTCCTATAGGTGCTTCTGGGAAGAAAATATAGCTCTGTGTGTGTAATGGGACTAACACACTTCAAGTCCTATAGGTGCTTCTGGGAAGAAAATATAGCTCTGTGTGTGTGATGGGACTAACACACTTCAAGTCCTATAGGTGCTTCTGGGAAGAAAATATAGCTCTGTGTGTGTAATGGGACTAACACACTTCAAGTCCTATAGTGCTTCTGGGAAGAAAATATAGCTCTGTGTGTGTAATGGGACTAACACACTTCAAGTCCTATAGGTGCTTCTGGGAACAAAATATAGCTCTGTGTGTGTAATGGGACTAACACACTTCAAGTCCTATAGGTGCTTCTGGGAAGAAAATATAGCTCTGTGTGTGTAATGGGACTAACACACTTCAAGTCCTATAGGTGCTTCTGGGAACAAAGTATAGCTCTTTGTGTGTAATGGGACTAACACACTTCAAGTCCTATAGGTGCTTCTGGGAAGAAAATATAGCTCTGTGTGTGTGATGGGACTAACACACTTCAAGTCCTATAGGTGCTTCTGGGAACAAAATATAGCTCTGTGTGTGTAATGGGACTAACACACTTCAAGTCCTATAGGTGCTTCTGGGAACAAAATATAGCTCTGTGTGTGTGATGGGACTAACACACTTCAAGTCCTATAGGTGCTTCTGGGAAGAAAATATAGCTCTGTGTGTGTAATGGGACTAACACATTTCAAGTCCTATAGGTGCTTCTGGGAAGAAAATATAGCTCTGTGTGTGTAATGGGACTAACACACTTCAAGTCCTATAGGTGCTTCTGGGAAGAAAATATAGCTCTGTGTGTGTAATGGGACTAACACACTTCAAGTCCTATAGGTGCTTCTGGGAAGAAAATATAGCTCTGTGTGTGTAATGGGACTAACACACTTCAAGTCCTATAGGTGCTTCTGGGAAGAAAATATAGCTCTGTGTGTGTGATGGGACTAACACACTTCAAGTCCTATAGGTGCTTCTGGGAACAAAATATAGCTCTGTGTGTGTAATGGGACTAACACACTTCAAGTCCTATAGGTGCTTCTGGGAAGAAAATATAGCTCTGTGTGTGTAATGGGACTAACACACTTCAAGTCCTATAGGTGCTTCTGGGAAGAAAATATAGCTCTGTGTGTGTAATGGGACTAACACACTTCAAGTCCTATAGGTGCTTCTGGGAAGAAAATATAGCTCTGTGTGTGTAATGGGACTAACACACTTCAAGTCCTATAGGTGCTTCTGGGAAGAAAATATAGCTCTGTGTGTGTAATGGGACTAACACACTTCAAGTCCTATAGGTGCTTCTGGGAAGAAAATATAGCTCTGTGTGTGTGATGGGACTAACACACTTCAAGTCCTATAGGTGCTTCTGGGAACAAAATATAGCTCTGTGTGTGTAATGGGACTAACACACTTCAAGTCCTATAGGTGCTTCTGGGAACAAAATATAGCTCTGTGTGTGTGATGGGACTAACACACTTCAAGTCCTATAGGTGCTTCTGGGAAGAAAATATAGCTCTGTGTGTGTAATGGGACTAACACACTTCAAGTCCTATAGGTGCTTCTGGGAAGAAAATATAGCTCTGTGTGTGTAATGGGACTAACACACTTCAAGTCCTATAGGTGCTTCTGGGAAGAAAATATAGCTCTGTGTGTGTAATGGGACTAACACACTTCAAGTCCTATAGGTGCTTCTGGGAACAAAGTATAGCTCTTTGTGTGTAATGGGACTAACACACTTCAAGTCCTATAGGTGCTTCTGGGAAGAAAATATAGCTCTGTGTGTGTGATGGGACTAACACACTTCAAGTCCTATAGGTGCTTCTGGGAACAAAATATAGGAGCTCTGCCTGCCTGCCACGAACACACTACAAGTCCTATAGGTGCTTCTGGTAACAAAATATAGGAGCTCTGCCTGCCTGCCACTAACACACTACAAGTCCTATAGGTGCTTCTGGTAACAAAATATAGGAGCTCTGCCTGCCTGTCACTAACACACTACAAGTCCTATAGGTGCTTCTGGTAACAAAATATAGGAGCTCTGCCTGCCTGCCACTAACACACTACAAGTCCTATAGGTGCTTCTGGTAACAAAATATAGGAGCTCTGCCTGCCTGTCACTAACACACTACAAGTCCTATAGGTGCTTCTGGTAACAAAATATAGGAGCTCTGCCTGCCTGTCACTAACACACTACAAGTCCTATAGGTGCTTCTGGTAACAAAATATAGGAGCTCTGCCTGCCTGCCACTAACACACTACAAGTCCTATAGGTGCTTCTGGTAACAAAATATAGGAGCTCTGCCTGCCTGCCACGAACACACTACAAGTCCTATAGGTGCTTCTGGTAACAAAATATAGGAGCTCTGCCTGCCTGCCACGAGCACACTACAAGCCCCTCTTTGTCAATCAATCTTTGTAACTGAATCTATCTAACTCAATCTCTGCAAGTGGATCTCTCTCTCTATCTATCTAAATGCAGCAGAGTGTCACAGGAACAGCCTGCTCAATCTGCGCCGGAACAGCATGTGACCGGCGCAGACGGCGTGGCGGCGTTTTATAGGGGGGGGGGGGGCGTGTACTACAGCCCCTGAGCTGTAATTGGCTACAGGCGTCCTGCCTGTAGCCAATTATGGCTCTTCGAGTTTCCGGGGCTGTGATTGGCCAAGCATGCGGGTCACAGTGCATGCTTGGCCAATCATCAGCCAGCAATGCACTGCGTCGGCCGCGCCGGCCGCAATGCATTGCGGGGCCGCTCGCATCACACGAACGGGATGGGAGCGGCCAAAATAGTTCTGGCTCGCCGAGCGAGCGAACGCCCGGTGCTCGATGCGAACGTGGGTTCGCATCGAGCACCGGGCCCATCCTTACATGAAAGTGACCTTTGTTAAGTTGAATGGAGACGGGAGATGCACACAGTACAAATGATGTGCCCTTTCCTTGCTCTGCTGGATCATTCGCAAAGAATGCAGTTAAAATCATTGTAAACACATCACCATGCAGAGCGATGTATAGGAATCCATGTCTAAAGAAATAGTACAGTTAAAAACTAGCAGAATTAACAAAAAATGCTTTACCGTTCAGTTCAATTGCATATTGTATTTTACTTATTTTTTCTATTATTGGTTGAACTAGGTGAACTTGTGTCATTATTTCAACCAGACTAACTATATCAGATTACAACCATTTCTCAAAATACATCACTTCCTCCTGAACTGAATTCCACAAGGTAAAGAATCCTAAAATACCAAAACGTACCAAAAGTTTTTTGTAGTACACTTTATCATGTGTCACATGTTCTCCAATGTGACATCTATTTCAGAAGCACAGCAATACACCAACTTTAAATGTATTGTTAACCAAAACTATTTTTTTCGCTTTGGATAGAGTAGGACATGGTTAGAACTGTCAGTTATTATTTCTGCTTGTGTCCTCTCTGGAGATCTTCACCTGCTCTTTTTGTTACCTGGATAGATAGCCATGTAGGGTTTTCCTCCGGCAGGGTGGTTGGCATAAGCATACCCTTAGGCCCCTTTCACACCTGTGCGTCTTCGCCGTGATTTCAAGGAATGCCTGTATAAGTGGCATCAAAATCGGACCAAAGTAGTGCAGGGACTACTTTAAAGTCGGAACAACGTGAAGTTTAATGCCCCGTACACACGGTCGGATTCTCCAACGGAAAATGTCCTGTCGGACCATGTTGTTGGAAATTCGTGTGTGGGCTCCATCGGACTTTTTCCGTCTGAATTTCCGACGGGAAAAAGTTTGAGATCCTGCTCTCAAATTTTCCGACAACAAAGTCCTATCGGACTTTTTCCGATCGTGTGTAGGGAATTCCGACGGACAAAGTGCCACGCATGCTCAGATCACATTACAAGACCAAAGCTATTGGCTACTAGCCTCTACGTAGTCCCGTCGTACGCAACGAACGTCACCACATTCAGGATGATCGGATTTTCCGACAACTTTGTCCGACCGTGTGTATGCAACACCAGTGTCGGACAAAATCCGTCGGAAAAAATCAGACGGATTTTGTGATCGGAATTTCCGACCGTGTGTACGGGGCATTACTAATATGAATGGCTGTCATTGGAAATCATGGGGAATGACTTGCCGTGCTACTTTGCAGTCCCAAATCGTGGGACACGTCATATAAGTGTGAAAGGGGCTGGCCAGCATTGACAACATTGCTGTAAGTGCCGTGCTGTACCAGGCAGGGCAGCACAGTAATGCCCCGTACACACAGTCGGAAATTCCGACCACAAATCCGTCGGCACTGGTGTTGCATACACACGGTCGGACAAAGTTGTCGGAAAATCCGATCATTCTGAGCGTGGTGACGTTCGTTGCCTACGACGGAACTACGTAGAGGCTATTAGCCAATAGGTTTGGTCTCCTAATTTGATCTGAGCATGCGTGGCACTTTGTCCGTCGGAATTCTCTACACACGATCGGAAAAAGTCCAATCGGAAAATTTGAGAGCAGGATCTCAAATTTTTTCCGTCGGAAAGTCTGATGGAGCCCACACACGGTCTGATTTTCTGACAACAAGGTCCAATAGGACATTTCCGTCGGAATTTCCGACCGTGTGTATGGGGCATAAGACTTTACATACATTATAAAAAAAATTTATACAATTTTCTTTTAGCTTACCAAAAACCATATAATATGAGGTCAAACCTAAACACTTTCAATTTGTATGCAATCAGGTGGGCCCTTGCACTACATAGTTGAAGGTGTAGCACCCTTTACTTGGGTAGGTGCTAGAAGTTAGGATTTTTGTAATTACAGGCACATTTAGGCAGGCCTAGCTGGAAGCTAGGCCTGTTTGTTTTGATCTGTGTGGGCTGGGAGTGGCTGAGAGTAGCAGCTGTGACTCGCAGACAGCATCACTCCACTATCGCCTCCCTCTTTCTAGATTCTAGAAGAAGGGGAAGGGAAGAGCGGTGGAGCTGTCTGGGGGAGCCCTGATCAAACCCCAACTAGGAATGGCAGGGGACAGGCCTCCTTGAAATACCCAGGGTCAGCCCAGCTGGGGAGGAGTTGTCGGGTGGAAGAACTGAGGATGGAGTACTAGGCTGTCGGGGCCTTTGAGGGAGCTCCCCAGTCTGGGGGGGTGACCTTGGGCCTGGGACTCAGGGGCAGAACAGCCCTTCAAGAACTCATGAAGGATCTGAACAGGAGGCACAGGAGAAGTCAGAGAGGACAGCAGGAGCTAGTACTGCCGGGCAAGTCTTCAGGAGGGAACCACTGGTTGCAGCCAGGAGGGCTGGTGAGTGACACGTGCAGTCGGGAGGACTGGAGAGGCATGCCAGAGAGGACTGAGAAGAAACCATCAGAACTGGGTGTGGAGCCAGTAGTGAGGATTGCAATGTCATGGGCAGTGAAGTTGGGCAGCTGCAGCCAGAAGGGCTAACAGGGCCTGAAGAGGACTGACTGGGAGCAGTAGTCCACCAGAAGGACAGCTAGCACTAATAAGCTGTCCCTGCCTGCAAAGGGCAAGTTACTTAGGCATGGCTGAGCCAGCGTCCGGTCTAACCACCAAGTGCTAGCTGATCCTGGAACCACTAAATAGGATCGACATCCAGGAGGGATGGAGCGAACCACTAGATAGGAAGTTAATAGTTGTGCTGGAGGAGTCTGGAGAAGTGTACAAAAAGTGTACATACTTGTCCCTTCCAACTTTTCTATTATTTCAATGGGCATCCCATATATTCCTTTACCCGTCCAAGTTTATCCCCTCAATAAAAACAACAAAAACATAGCCAATGGGCTGTTTATTGTTTTGTAGTGTCTGGGAAGTGAATGCCGGGCCGGGCCGGGCAGGGTGACAAGTGGGCCACATCACTTAGCAGCCCCTATGGGGGTAACGCTACATAGGCATAATGGAATAGGAAGGAAGGTAATTGTTTAACATGGCAGGCTGCACTTGGGTGGGGGTTTGGGGAATTAAGTAAATGACAAGTTCACTAAAACTTGTCCTTAATGGCTTATTCACACCAATGCTTTTTATCTTTATGTTGTGTTTTCCTTTGGAATCAAAAAGGACACATTATTAACAGGTGTTACAATGCACTGTGTATTCATTTTACAAAATACATAACACACATCGATGAGCATTGCACCTGCGCTGCGTTTTTTATGCATTTTGACTGAATTTAAAAGAAAGAGCATCAAGCAAAAATTCAAAGGTGTGAATCCAGCTTTGTTGTTGTGTCTCCAGGACAAAAGGTGAGGGGGAAATCGCTCCCAATTGGACACAATCAGCATAACAATCTGGGTTTTTGATCATTATTTACTTTATTTTAAGGAAAATATCTAGCCCTCTGAGTATTGGGACGCCTGCCTTTACACGCACATGAACTTTAATGGCATCTCAGTCTTAGTCCGTAGGGTTCAATATTGAGTTGGCCCACCCTTTGCAGCTGTAACAGCTTCAACTCTTCTGGGAAGGCCATCCACAAGGTTTAGGAGTGTGTCTATGGGAATGTTTGACTGTTCTTCCAGAAGCGCATTTGTGAGGTTAGGTACTGATGTTGGACTAGAAGGCCTGGCTTGCAGTCTCCGCTCTAATTCATCTCAAAGATGTTCTGTTGGCTTGAGGTCAAGACTTTGTGCAGGCCAGTCAAGTTCCTCCACCCCAAATTATATACAGATAGTCATGTGAAAAATCAAGTGCACACCATTAGATCTTTACTGAAACAGAACACAAGAAAAATATGCATTTTTAATCCTGTATTCAACCAAAATATCGGTAGATATTATGCTGTGTACTGGAAAAAGGAAGTGCACCTATTGCAGACATCTTTTAGGTGTTTTGTACATTTGATCAGCTCTCCTTGCAAAATTAATTCAGTTGCAAGGTGCTGTTGGCTTTCTTGCATGAACTGCTCCTTTCAAAATCCCACTTCAAAATTCAATAGGAATCAAATTGGGGCATTGACTAGGGCAGTCCATAACCTATTTCAGTATACCAATCCAGTCCATAACCCGTTTTTCTTTTTGAGCCATTCCTTGATGGATTTGCTAGTGTGTTCTGGACCAATATTATCTTGAAAGACTCCTTTCCAGTTCAAATTATTTTTTTAGACCAATACCAGCATGTTGTTCAAGAAGGCCTGGTCTTTACTTATAGGTTTAATGGCTAACTGTAATTTTGCTCTGATGTTCTTTTTGGAGAGTGAAGGTTTTTTTTTCTTAAAACATGTAGGTTGATTTGTGCAATCTCTTTCTGATTGTGGATGCATGCTATTGAACCTGACTGTTGCAAGAGTTACTTGAATACCCCAAGATTACATTTTTAGGCTCTTGAAGACTTTTTTTTTAGCATCAACATTTAGCTCTTGGGTTGAATTTGCTGGGCTGGCCAGTCCTGGACCAACTAGCAGTTGTTTGAAATCTTTGCCACCAGTATATTAATTCCCTTATACTGTAATGGTTGATTTCAAATCATTTGGCAAGCTTTTTACATCTCTTGACAGTCTCAGAGGTGTCAACAATTTTCTTTCTAAGAAACTTTAGTGCATGACGACACTAGACATGTCAATGGCAAAGACACCAGGCACTAGACACTAGACATGTGCATTTGTTTTCGTCCGAATGCATTTTCGTCCGAATTTCAAGTATTTTCGTTATCGTTTGTTATATGAAAGTGCAGAATCCAAAAAACGAAAGATCCGACATAAACAAATGCTTTATTTTCGTTGTGACAACAGTTCGATATAGATAGGAGATTCGACGCTGACAATAGTGATCTGTGTCCATTGATCCTGTGGTCGAATGTGCCTAACCTTAGCTCTATTAGTCCAAGATTATTCTACATAGAGAGAAAAGATTCGACATGTATAGAAAAGATCGCTGCTGGAATTGGATGGGGGAAGTAAAATAAAAATAATGATGATGAATGTTATTGGCTGATTGTAACCAAAGAGGAGGAGCAGTAAAATAGCTAGAACTACCGTATTTATCGGCATATAACACGCACCCCAAGTTTTGGAGGGCATTTTAAGGAAAAAAAGTTTTAGGGGGGAAGTTTAGGGAAAAAAATAAAAATAAATAAAATAAAATAACATTTAAGCATCATTTGCAGCTTGCCCAGCGTCATTTGCAGCTTGCCCAGCGTCATTTGCAGCTTGCCCAGCGTCATTTGTAGCTTGCCCAGTGTAATTTGCAGCTTGCCAGCTTCATTTGCAGCCTTGCCCACGTTTAAATTTCCCGCCGCCGAGACATACCGCACGAGCGCCGCCGAAAAAGCCCGAAACGCCACTGAAAAAGACCGAGCCGACTGTTCGGCTCCGCTCGGAGTCCCGCCTCCCTGCTGTTTCGGGAGCGAGCGCAGGGAGGCGGGACTACGAGCGGAACCGAACAGTCGGCTCTGTCTTTTTCAGCGGGGCTTCGGTCTTTTTCGGCGGCGCTCGCTATTTTTATCATTTTTTGGGGGGGGGATCGGCGTATAACACGCACCCACGACTTTCCCCCGATTTTAAGGGGGAAAAAGTGTGTGTTATACGCCAATAAATACGGTAAGTACACACGTACAGCCAACTTACTTTCACTTACAATTAATAGCAGAGAGAGACGCACACTGAATCATTTCAGAAGACAGTCAATCTTAGTTGGTCCGTTTGTCAGAGAACCTGAATTATTTAGCAATTAAGCACAGCAGCAGAACAATAGTGAAGCAAGCTACAGTTCAACCTAACTTTTTCATAATAATCTGCTGCTATTGTGTTAGTGTTGTGAACTTGATAGTGATACTAGTGTTGCTAGTGTTGTGATAGCCTCAGGGGCTGCTTGTGTTGTGGGGGGGGGGGGATTTATTATTATAGATTCTATATTATAGATTGAGATTCTATATAGATTCTATATACCCTATCTTGTTACCTGTCTGATCAGTGATCATTATCACCAGTCCGTTTTCTGTTTGAACTATATACATTCAACATGAACGACAAAGATTCGACAAAGCAGCGAAAAACATACAAACGTTAAATCTTTGGCTTATGGTGTCTGTCGAAAGTTTTAAGAAGATTTGACAGAGCAGCTAAACTATACAGAGTCGTACAGTTTAGCTGCTCCGTCGAATGTTCTTTGAACATTCGACAGACACCATAAGCCTTCAATGACAGATTCGACCTTAATTCACTTGGATTTTCAGATGAATGCAATTTTTAACGAAAAACAAAATAAATAAAAACGAATTTCTGGAGTAACTAAATAAATTTATTTTTCTAACGAAAACGAAATTCTGAAACAAAATATTTCAGTGTGCACATGTCTACTAGACAGGACTGGTTCTATTGCCACCTAATCTGAAACATTGAATGCAAAGACTCGAAATAGTGGTAAATGTGTACTTACTTTTTCCATATGATAATTTTGCATTTTTGTTACTTTAGTTAAAGATCATGAATATATATATTTCAAGTATATCACCTTTACAGGTATCTGTAGGTACCATCTAAATGAAAATTGAATGTTTTCCTGTTCAAATCTGTCAAAAAAGTCAACATTTCCAGTGATGTGGATTTACTTTTTCATACACTTGGTGTGCGTAGTGTATATACAACATATATATAAAAAGAAAGAAACTCTTATTTCTTTTCCATTTTTCCCAACCACAAATGGAAACACAGAAATCTGAGTGCAAACTATTAAAAATATTTGCATTTAAATTGAAAATGTGAATGCATCAGCTCTCATAACCCCAAAATAATTACTTGATATTGAAATGTTGCATATATCGTAGATGAATATACATTGGCAATCTAATTATTATGATGTGTTTAAAGATAGGACTTTTAAGGTTTACTGTTTTAGCAGCTGCTTTTTATTGGTGGCAAACGTCACTGACTTGGCCATGATGCAGTGCATCCATAAAGTATTCACAGCGCTTCACTTTTTCCACAGCCTTATTCCAAAATTGATTAAATTCATTATTTTCCTCAAAATGCTACAAACAATACCCCATAATGACAACGTAAAAGAAGTTTGTTTGAAATCTTAGCAAATTTATTAAAATTACAGAATGAAAAAAATCTCATGTACATAAGTGTAGCGCCGACACTTTGCTATGCTGTAAATTTAGTTTTTCCAGAACTGTAACTGAGTTCTGGGGGTTAATTATTCTAGGTCTTTACTTTGGCCTCAGTTTGGCTGGGCTGTACTGGAGTTCTGTAAAAAATGGATGTTTGGTATATCGGCCCTCCTATGTACTGGAGTTCTGCCTGGTCATAGGTGCAGTGAGGCACCTGTGACAAGCTGAGAACGCAGCCTGGTTGGACGTGTTAGGTACCAATCTTTCTCGGAGCCAATCAGTGGGTGCGTCTGGCCCCGCTGTGTATTCCGGGAAGGGGTATTTAAGATGCTGAAGTCACGTTTTCTGCGTTCGGCTTGCTCTTTGATTCCTGGTTCCGGTCCGGACCAACCCTGTGAGGGGTCCTGGACCCAGGAGTGTCTGCTGCCCCTCGTAAGCCTGGTCACTCTGACCAGCCCCAGAGGCCCTCATGGTCTAGGGTGGGGACTGGCTAGTTCGAGGCCCAGTAACTGGAGGAGGATTCTGAAGTCCTGGTGTCCTCTCAGGATTGGAGAGGCACAGCAACTCGTACAAGCGACCAGGGGAGGACTCTTCGGAGGAGGGCCATGAAGCTGGCTACTCGGTAAGAGCCTGGGAGCTGAGAATGTATGGACACTAGTGAATCCGCATTTCCTTCGGTATCGCCAAAATGGCTGGAAGATCCAGGTACCAAGTTCCTAACCCATCCTTCGGTTACAACATAGTCCGTGGCAGAGACTTTTACATTGTTCACCTGAAGTTTCACAACACAGTCTGTGGCAGAGACTTTGTAAAATTCAGAATCACTTGTTGGCTGCTAAATCTTTAGACAGGGGTTTATCCAACAGTGAAGAGTCCAGTTGCGAGTGGCTACTCTCTGGGCTATCTGAGGAGACATTCATTTGATGTCAGCAGTTCTGAAGTGCCTGAGCTTTATCACCCGTGCCCTCTATTCCCAACTAAGAGACTGTGTTATGTTGAACGGTTACTTTGCAAATAAAAATCCTGAAAAGGACTTTGAAGTATCGGTCACTGAAATTACTGGTTACTAACCCTGGGAACCCCTAGACAACGAACGACGAGCTACAAGGAGGAGGTAATCGGTAAGCCCAGAGAATACATAGCCGCCCCACAGGGGTTATGGCACTACATAAGTATTCACAGCCTTTGCTCAATACTTTGTTGAAGCACCTTTGGCACCAATTACAGCCTCAAGTCTTTTTGAGTATTGATGCTACAAGCTTGGCACACCTATTTTTGGGCCGTTTCTTCCATTCTTCTTTGCAGGACCTCTCAAGCTCCATCAGGTTGGATGGGGCGTGACGGAGCATTCTCAAACCTCCCCAGAGACGTTGTCCCATAGCCACTCCTTTGTATCTTGGCTGTGTGATTAGGGTCGTTGTCCTGTTGAAAGATGAACCTTCACTCCAGTCTGAGGTCCAGAGAGCTCTGGAGCAGGTTTTCATCAAGGATGTCTCTGTACATTATAAAATATAAGTGTAGCGCTAACATGTATCTGGACCACACCGGTACCCCAGAACTGATATTTATTTCAAGATATTTAATGAAAAAAATCCCAACCAGAAAAAACTGGAAACGAACAGCCTGTCTGTTTTCATCCGACCCGCTGGACGGATGGCAAACATATCTCCATCTGTTTGTTTGTTTTCAGCAAATTTTGGTGGATCGGATGTCTGCTGACATCCTCCTACCCATTGAGGACAATGGGTGGCCCAATCGGGTCCGCCTGAAAAATGGACTGGCTGACCCAATCAGTCCTATCGTGTTAAAGAGTCCCTAAACTTTTTAGAGAACAGTGTAAATCTGTGATGGAAAGTGTTTAATGCCCCGTGCCCTTGTCTGCTCCTTCTTAAAATTCATGATCATCAAACCTTTCCAATAACTGCCAGCTGTGACTTGAAACATGTCCACTTTGATGCTTAACCGCTTCAATACAGGGCTTTTAAACACCCTTCCTTACCAGAGCACTTTTTGCGATTCGGCACTGCGTCGCTTTAACTAACAATTGTGCGGTCGTGCGACGTTACACCCAAACAAAATTGACGTCCTTTTTTTCCCACAAATAGAGCTTTCTTTTGGTGGTATTTGATCGCCCCTGCGGTTTTTATTTTTTGCGCTATAAACAAAAGAAGAGCGACAATTTTGAAAAAAAACACAATATTTTTTACTTTTTGCTATAATAAATATCCCATTTTTTTTTTAAAAAACTATTTTTTTCCTCAGTTTAGGCCGATACGTATTCTTCTACATATTTTTGGTAAAAAAAATCGCAATAAGCGTATATTGATCGGTTTGCGCAAAAGTTATAGCGTCTACAAAATAGGGGATAGATTTATTGAATTTTTTTTTTTTTTTTTTACTATTAATGGCGGCGATCTGCGATTTTTTTTTTTCGTGACTGCGACATTGCGGCGGACACTTCGGACACTTTTGACACATTTTTGGAACCATTCACATTTACACAGCGATCGTTGCTATAAAATTGCAATGATTACTGTGTAAATGTGACTGGCAGGGAAGGGGTTAACTCTAGGGGGCGCTGGAGGGGTTAATATGTGTCCCTATAGGAATGATTCTAACTGTAGGGGGAGGGGACTTAAGGGGAGGAGACCGATCATGTGATCCTCCGTACTGGGATCACATGATCGGTCTCCTCCCCGCTGACAGGACGTGGAGCTGTGTGTTTACACACACAGCTCCACGGTCCCGCCCGGTCCCGTTGTTTTAACGGGCAATCGCGGGTGCCCGGCGGACATCGCGGCCGCCGGGCACTCGCACCGGGTCCCGAGCGATGCCGCGGGCGCGCGCGCGCGCGCCGCCGGCGGCGCGCGCGCGCCCCCCAGGCGGCCGGGAATCCGAGGACGTCATATGACGCCCACCCAGGATGGTAGATCCACCTTGTGGGCGTCATATGTCTATGTGCGGTGTTGAAGTGGTTAAAGGGAATTTATACATGGTCATGGATGCAGAAAACCAACACAATCAAGATGCAGTATTTTAGACAACATATATTTATCATACTTCACATAAATTGTGACAGCTTTGTGACATAAAGGAGTCAGGATAAAAATCCACCAGTCAGTAGTGTAGATAATCTTGTGTAGCGGCCATAAACCCTTTGAGGGGCGGCCTTGACTTTTGGGCTTACCAGTTACCACCTCGTGGCTTGTCGGTGAATGTCTAGGGGTTCCCAGGGTTAGTACCCAACAACTTCGGATGCTGACACCATAAAAGTCCTTTTTAAGGTTTTTATTCTGCAGTGGTAACATCCAACATAACCCAGTCTCAGATAGGAATAGAGGGCACGGGTGATGACACTCAGGCACCTTGAACTGCTGACATCCACTGAATGACTCTAATCAACCCAGAGAGTAGCCACTCGCAGCTGGGCGCTTCAATGCCGGATAGACCTCTAGCCAGAGGTCTAGCAGCCAACAATGTGATCCGGTAACTTTGCAAAAGTCTCTGCCACAGACTATAAATGTAACGGAAGATGAAAAGGAATTCTTCTCACAGTACCTGGGACATCCGCCTCCCCATTGAGGACAATTGGTGGCCCGATCAGGTCGGCCTGAAAAACGGACAGCCTGACCTGATCGATCCGATCGTGTGAAAGGGTCCTTAGTCCCTAAACTTATTAGAGAACAGTGTAAATCTGTGATGGAAAGTGTTTAATGCCCTGTGCCCTTGTCTGCTCCTTCTTAAAATTCATGATCATCAAACCTGTCCAATAACTGCCAGCTGTGACTTGAAACATGTCCACTTTGACGCTTTAAAGGCGTTATTACATGGCCTTGGATGCAGAAAACCAACACAATCAAGATGCAGTATTTTAGACAACATATATTTATCATACTTCACATAAATTGTGACAGCTTTGTGACATAAAGGAGTCCGGATAAAAATCCACCAGTCAGTAGTGTAGATAATCTTGTTTTTATCACTCTTTTGTTGTTTGTTTCATTGTGAGGTACAGAGGGTTCCTGAGATAAAGGTCTCTTACCGATGACTACTTGTACTTAGCTGAGCCAGAAGTGCTTTAGTAAATTAAACTTTGTGTGCGACGGCTAGTTATTATCATGACTACACAGGCAGGGTTCATTTCTTGCTCACCTCCAACTACTATTGTTGCACTATTTATATACCTAAAAGCAAAAAGCTGGCTAGACAATTTCCACGGTTATTACAAAATGCTGGCTCTTGCTTCTTGGTCTTTTTTTAGTTGCTTTAAAAAAAAAAAACATTTAGGATAAATTTTTATAGTTAAATTTTTTCCTTTTGAGATTAATTCAAAACTCTTAGAGGGACATTTTGCATTCTTTGGAGAATGATGGAGGGGGAACAAACAGGCTGCATCAAGAAATCTGTACTTGTTGGTTAGGCATGGGTGTTGGAATGGCAGGGGTCAATGCTATCTTTCTTTTCATTTTGAAAAATAAGCGGCATAATAGCTTACTTCAGAGTGTCGTTCGGCACTCACGTGACTGCCCGCTGGGCTCCTCCCCCTCCTCTCCGCTGGTTTCCCAGTACCTCCCCCTGCACCTATCAGATCGGGACAGGAGACTGGCGGGCAGTGAGCTGAACGCCGAACAGCGCTCTGAAGTAAGCTATTATACCGCAAAAATTAAAATATATATATATATATATATATTTTTTTTTTTAAACCGGTCACTCTTCGTTTGTTTATAGCGCAAAAAAAATATAAACCGCAGAGGTGATCAAATACCACCAAAAGAAAGTTCTATTTGTGGGGACAAAATGATAACAATTTCATCTAGGTACAGCGTTGTATGACCGCGCAATTGTCATTCAAAGTGTGACAGCGCTGAAAGCTGAAAAATTGGCTTGAGCAAGAAGGGGGTGAAAATGCCCGGTATTGAGGACAATTATTATTTTTATTATTTTATTCTATTGGATGGAGTTCTGCTTTAAAAAAGGCTTAACTGCTGCTGTGTATTTACCCCCTCCATGCAGAGGCGACATATCCATTACATTTATTTATTTATATATATATAAATATATATATATATATATGTATATATAATGTGTGTGTGTGTGTGTGTGTATATATATATATATATATATATAATTATATATATATATATATATATATATACTCTATATATTCCTTTTAAATTAACATTGCCAGCAGGCAAAAGCCATTTTCTATTTAATAAATGTAGATAATGCTAATATGTTTATAAAATACAATCATTAAATCGATGGTTTCGCAATTCCAGGCGCTGGAGAAATGAATTCTATAATGTGAAAAGGACATAAAGCGTTGGTGGGATTTTTATCTAGTCGCAACACATGTTCGTGTCATTTTAACATCAAAGGCTGAATTATAACGATGTTCTCAAGTCACACATCTCTTTCATATAGGCCCAGGGTCTGGCTTCTTTTACATACATATCACAAGATCAAAGTATTGTGTTCTACTTATTTAATAGTAAGCTTTTTTGTGATGACACGGGCGTATTAGCAACCTTTCCTTTTCCAGTTTGCCAAAATTTCAGGTTTGCCGCTTAAACGATTTTGCTTTAATTTATTGAAATGTTCTTGAAGGTTAAATGTAATAAAACAACCAGGTCAGCCATCTGCGTTTATATGGTGCTTTGTAATCTGCATTGTTTACTGATCTAATAACTTCTCTATGTGAAAGAAGGCATTAAATTAGGAAATGACTCGGAGATTCTTAAACTCGTCAATCATAAAACGGGTAACTTTCTTTCTGTGTAGGTGCTTAAAGCAGAACGTCACCCTCAGTCATGGGCGTCCGCAGATAGAGGCAAGGGGGGTCAAGTGCCCCCCCCTGGAATCGGCAAGGTGTCTGCACTGTGGCTGGCCTGCTCTGGGGCCGCTGTCAGCTAGGAGCTCTGTAACTTTTTTTTTTTATTAAAGAACAGCTGAGAGAGAAGCGCGGCTGTGCAGTGAACAGGAGGAGGGGCTGGCTGAGAAAATGTGTAGCAGGGAGGGTCAGAGGAGCAAGTAACCATCATGCAGCAGAGAGTGTAACCCCCCCCCCCCCTGCAGCCCGCCATATTTAAATGTATACAGGTGCTGGATCGGGAATGAATGGGGGCGTCGGGAGGGAGATACACAGTACCTGAAGCCGAGGAGATAGAGAATCGTATGACCACAGCAAAACTAATCCTGCAGCACACAGAACAATGTCATATGTAATGCTGGCCGGAATCATCCAGAAATCTATGCGTTTTCGGCAGTGTGCAGGTTACTGATCAGCCTCCTCTCCCTCTGGCTCTGTACTCTCTTTGTTTAGCTTCCTAACCTGCTGATAAGATCTCTGGGAGACACTGCAGCCTGTCTGCATTCTGTGTCCAGCAAGGGGGGTCACACATGTTTGGCTGTTAACCATTTCAGCTCAGCTATTTAGCCAGAGCTCTGTGTGCTGCAGTTTGATGTTTTTTGGATGATTTATTGCTGATTCAGGCTAGAAACTTCAGACTCATTAACTGTTTACTGTTCTTCACTAATCCTGACCAGATCACTGTAAGACAATTTTAATTTTGGAAATTGGATGTGTTGCTGTCTTCTGGCACTGTTTGTACTTTAAAAGGAGGATTACTAACTTAATCTTGAAGAGCTGCTTTAAGTAGAGTAGCGCAGCCCTACTATACACTTTTACACTGAGTTCAGCCATACATCCATTCTCTGCCCATCTCCTGTATTATTTCTGCAGTCTCTGATCGTCTCCTGTATTATTTCTGCAGTCTCTGATCGTCTCCTGTATTATGTCTGCAGTCTCTGATTGTCTCCTGTATTATTTCTGCAGTCTCTGACCGTCTCCTGTATTATGTCTGCAGTCTCTGACCCTCTCCTGTATTATGTCTGCAGTCTCTGACCCTCTCCTGTATTATTTCTGCAGTCTCTGATTGTCTCCTGTATTATGTCTGCAGTCTCTGACCCTCTCCTGTATTATGTCTGCAGTCTCTGACCATCTCCTGTATTATGTCTGCAGTCTCTGACCCTCTCCTGTATTATTTCTGCAGTCTCTGATTGTCTCCTGTATTATTTCTGCAGTCTCTGATCGTCTACTGTATTATTTCTGCAGTCTATGACCCTCTCCTGCAGTATGTCTGCAGTCTCTGATCGTCTCCTGTATTATTTCTGCAGTCTCTGATCGTCGCCTGTATTATTTCTGCAGTCTCTGATCGTCGCCAGTATTATTTCTGCAGTCTCTGATCGTCGCCTGTATTATTTCTGCAGTCTCTGACCCTCTCCTGTATTATGTCTGCAGTCTCTGACCCTCTCCTGTATTATGTCTGCAGTCTCTGACCCTCTCCTGTATTATGTCTGCAGTCTCTGACCCTCTCCTGTAGTATGTCTGCAGTCTCTCACCCTCTCCTGCATTATGTCTGCAGTCTCTGACCCTCTCCTGTAGTATGTCTGCAGTCTCTGACCCTGTCCTGTAGTATGTCTGCAGTCTCTGACCCTCTCCTGTAGTATGTCTGCAGTCTCTGACCCGCTCCTGTAGCATGTCTGCAGTCTCTGACCCTCTCCTGTAGCATGTCTGCAGTCTCTGACCGTCTCCTGTAGCATGTCTGCAGTCTCTGACCCTCTCCTGTAGCATGTCTGCAGTCTCTGACCCTCTCCTGTAGCATGTCTGCAGTCTCTGACCCTCTCCTGTAGCATGTCTGCAGTCTCTGACCCTCTCCTGTAGCATGTCTGCAGTCTCTGACCCTCTCCTGTAGCATGTCTGCAGTCTCTGACCCTCTCCTGTAGCATGTCTGCAGTCTCTGACCCTCTCCTGTAGCATGTCTGCAGTCTCTGACCCTCTCCTGTAGCATGTCTGCAGTCTCTGACCCTCTCCTGTAGCATGTCTGCAGTCTCTGACCGTCTCTTGTAATGTGTCTTGCACATATACAAAAATTACATTTAAATCCTGCAGGGCTATTTAAAAACACCTGAATATATTCAAAAAATATGGGGATTTGGTCACACTATATGGCAGCCCACTTACTGCGTAAAAGTATCCCTTAATTAGTGGGTCCTACACTGGTAAAAGAATGAAAGATCCTGCTTCTCAACCATTGGAGATGCATTCCTCTTTTATCATCTTTATGCTATTGTGCCCATATAACTGCTATTGAGGCACACCAGCATCTATATGGGCACAACAGCATAAAGACGCTATTGTGTCCATACAGATTTTAAAATCTCCACTGTCTTAAGCCAATGCTGCACCATGCAGGTGTATTTTTTATTTTATTTTTGTAATTGATTGATTGCCTAATTGTATGTTTATTTATACCTTTACTTGCTGTGGTCGCTCGCAGCATATTTTTCATGGTTTTGCATGTGGTTCAGATCACCACAGCAAAACCAGGTACACTCTCTACCCCAAAAAGTGCCAAATGTGGCAGTGGAAGGGGGGAGGGTGCAAACAAGTGGTGCTTCCCCTTTTGGGTGGAGCTCTACTTTAACACTGCCACAAGCCACCAATAGGGAGGGTAGATTGAAAGTAGAATTCCACCTTGCGCTAGCCTTAAAAACTGCCCCCCGTCCCCTTACCCCTAACACCTATGCAGACTAACCTATTTTCAGACTGTTCCAATCTGGTCATGTTATCTCACCTGTGTGATCCAGCAGCGTATGCAGGGGAGAGGAGGGAGCACCAATAACAACTGTGACATGGGAACCTATGGGTGACATCACCTCATCAGGCTTTATCAGCCGTCGCCAAGTGCTTTCTCCCCTACAGCCGCTGTTGACTGACACAGGTAAGATCACACGACCAGACCTTAAAATGATGCCCCCCCTTGAAAAAAGTTCTGCGGACGCCCATGCCCTCAGTTTTGTGTTGACTTCTCTTGTTTGCTGAGCAAATTTATTTTAGTTTTTTTATAAAAAAAAAGCTCTGACCCACCACCCAATGCACGTCACTCACCTAGGCCTATGTGCACTTTATCGCTGTGCCTCCTGGGATATGTACATCACACATGCCAGAAGGCATAGTCCTTCATTTAGAAAAGAGGAGGAGGCCTGTCATCGGAAGATCCGACTGCTTCCCGATGAGGTCACGCAAGAACATGGTGGTGCATGACTCAGCGGGGGGCAGAAGAGAAGGGTATCTCAGCAGGACAATGCCGGATCCATGGAGGGGGGGGGGGGGGTAGTATTTTAAAAGGGGAGTATGTTTTTTTTGTTTTAAATACTTTTATACCCACCTAGGTGGATGCAGCATTAATCTCATGCTGCATCTGTCCCCCACCACTTCTAAGACTGGGAATTGAGTGATCAAACATTGCTGATCACTCAGTTCTTGTTCTAGAGTTAATCAGTATGTCAGTCACTGGCTCTCTGCACTACGCCTCCAGTGCTCACTGGAGCGCTGGACTGTGGAGAGGGCGGGAGTAGAGTCAGCTGCCATTCCAGGCATCTGGGTGGATCCTTTATAGTCGGGATCGATCCATCGCCTGGACCGGCTGATTGACGTCAGCCGACAGCGGGCTTTAGTGCAGAATGAACAAAATAGCTTTGGCTATACTTCTCCTTTAACTATGCAGGACCTACATCCATATAAACAGATAAGAAAAATAAATAAATATGAAGATCTTCTTTAAAACCCTGATGGGTTTTACTTCCTCTTTTGACACTTACCTGCAAACGAAGCCCGTGCTGTTCCCTGAGCAGGCCGTCCATCTTCGCCCCCTCTTCCTTCCGGGGCCACAGACTCCGGCTCTGTGACTGGCTGGAGTCATGTGACTTCACTCACGTGTCTGTCAGGGCACACGCTGGGGGAAGAAACGGCACGGTGGTCTGTTTCTTCACAACGCATGCGCCGATGACGACATTAGCGCACTACAAGTGAAATATCTCCTAAACGGCACATGTTTAGGAGATATTTCCACTACCTATAGGTAAGCCTTATTCTAGGCTTACCTATAGGTAAAAGTCACCAAAAAGGGTTTACAACCACTTTAAAGGCAGTGTTCATACAAATCTACGGACCGGTACAGGCCATGGACAGGTACCTGTCCGTGGTCCAGGGGTTTGGGACCTCTGCCTTAAGACAATTTCAGCTCTCTGTGTTACTGAGTAAAGGGTATTATACATAGTTACATAGTTAGGTTGAGAAAAAATAAGTCTACTACTACAACTATTTCAACCAATAGACAGAAAAATTAATTGAAAACCTCCAAAACCACCATCTTTTACCCAGCTGATCCAGAAGAAGACATAAAAACCCCATATATAACATGTTAGGCAGTTGGAATTCTGCTCACTTTCCTTTCATGTCAAATCAACAGTTAGTGGAGGGGAAATCTCCAGCGAAGACACAGTTGGGAATAAAACCATTTTAAGTTTACAAATTTTTGGCACAATAATAATTAGAACCACTTTAAGGTCTCTGTTGCTGGCTAGAATTCCACTGGGGAGACCTTCTCCCACTTCCAACCTTAGTATGTGGTATTATGCCACATACACACGGTCGGAATTTCCAATGGAAACAGTCGGATGGTAGCCTTTCATCGGATTTTCCGACCGTGTGTATGCCCATCGGTCTTTTTCTGTCGGAACTTTGGATTGTAAACCTGTTCTTAATTTTTCCGACGGAAAACCTTTCTATTCCGATCTTTTCCGATCGTGTGTATGCAATTCCGACACGCAAAATTCCGACGCATGCTCGGAAACAATTTGACGCATGCTCAGAAGCATTAAACTTCCCTTTTTTATAGTGCAGTCGAACGTGTTGTATGCCGCGGTGTTATTGACCGTCGGAATTTGGTGTGACCGTGTGTAGGCAAGACAGTTTGAGTGAAATTCCGTCGGAATTCCGAGGGGAAAACCATCAGAGCTTTTTCCGACGAGAATTCCGACCGTGTGTACGCGGCATTACTGTGGCAGGAAGTGAGGGGAAACTTGTAGAGGCGTTCAAGCCCTTCCCTGATTTATCCAAAACGAAAAGAGAGACGTTTTCACTAGAGCTTGAGTTGAAAAGACGAGGATACCAATGGCTGTAGAGCCTGGGTTTCCATTGCCGTTGTGTTTTTCTAGGTGGACATCCTAACCCCCGACCGTTTAGCAAGTTCACTCCCTCTGCTTGCTGAGTCTTCGGAGAGCTACTAACCAGCAGAAAAAAAAATGAGTTGATTTTTATACATTCGCACAATTCAGGCTGCCAGATGTGGGTTGTTGGGTGAGGCAGAGTTCATCAGTTCTGAGGCCAAACCTGGAGATAACAATATGAAAGCGTCCCTGTTGTGTAATTCTTCTCATGCAGTATGTCCTCCTTTGATCTTCCTACAGCTCTGCTTAGTATATTTAGCAGTTTGGAATCTCTGAGGCTTTTATATTATTTGGAAACGGCATGGTATAAGCTGGAAATTCTCTTTAATAAATAGTGGTTTGCTCCATTATGCGTGCACAGGCTTTTATGGTGTACAGTGAGAAGCTGGAACTATCTGGGGGCTTGTGTGACAAGGGAGATGGCAGCAGACACACGAATATGACACAGGATGAGCGCTGAGGAGTTTTATCCAAAACAATTGGAACTTTGTATGCTCAGTCACTCTCTGAGCATCAAACACCGGTGTCTCACCATAGGGAGCCGCGCACAGCCAAGTCTTGTAGTACCAAGTACGAAAAGCAGCCCAACTCTCCAGAGAATACAATCCTCCACATTAGTATTCTGTTGTCAATGGACACTCTCTCTTGAATTGGCTCTGTGCAACACAGTCCTGAAAAAGTCCCATCCGTTAGGCGAGTAGACATGTGCACAATAGAAAAATTTGTTTCGTTTCTGTTAGTTTCCGTTGATTCGTAACGATTCGTAATTTCGTAAGTCGTCTATGTTCTGTTCGGACTCGTTCGTATTTTCGTAAGTCGTCTATGTTCTATTCGGACTCGTTCATATTTTCGTAAGTCGTCGGTGTTCGTATTCGGACTCGTTCGTATTTTCGTAAGTCGTCGGTGTTCGTATTTTCGTAGAGTTATTTTTTCGTCGATTCGTTTTTCCGTTTTTTCTAATTTTCGTTTATTCGAAATTCGTATTTTCGTATTTTCGTTATATTTTGTATTCGGACGCATTCGTATTTTCGTAGATTTAGTTACATTCGTACTTTCGTTAGATTGATTTATTCGTACTTTCGTAACATTGTTTTCGTAGATTCGTAATCGGAGCATAATTCATTATTTTTTTGTAATGTGTATGCTATTGTTACATTGTAAGAGACACGGAAAATTACGAATCAAAAAAAAAAAAAAAAAGTTACGAATGTACAAATTTTTTCGTTCAATCCATTCGAAGCACGTTAAGCAGCGTCATTGTAAGAGACACGGAAAATTACAAATCGACAAACAAAAAACAAAAGTTACGAATGTACGAATTTTTTCGTTCAATCCATTCGAAGCACTTTAAGCAGCGCCATTGTAAGAGACACGGAAAATTACGAATCAACAAACAAAAAAAAAGTTCCGAATGTACAAATTTTTTTCGTTCATTTTGATTTTCGTTGATTTTGATTTTCGTTGTTTCTGTTTTCGTTTTTCGGATTTTCATTCTTTCGTAGTTTCGTTGTTTCTAATTTAATTATTTAGTATTTTCGTTTTTCATATTCGTTCGTTTCGATAGTTTGTTCGAATTTTTAGCGAACCATTCGTTCATTCGTACGATAACGAATGAACGAATATAACGAATTTGAATGGAAATCAAATTGCACATGTCTATAGGCGAGGCATTTATCATATTCTCTGACCACTGCTTTCAACAAGTAGCCCCTGGCAGGGTTGTGACTAGGGATGAGCCCGATGTTCGAGTCGAACGTAAGTTCGACTTGAACATCGGGTGTTCGACCGTTCGTTGAATACCGAACATTATGGGGCGTTTGCAGGGATTTAGAGCACCTGCGGAACGTGCCATAATGAACGGCGAGACCGTCAATGCGCTGATCGCTGCCTGTGAAAGTGCACTTACTTGCTTACTTTCGTTTATATTCCTGTTTGCATTGTAAATGACATCATGCGTGATTGCGCAGTATGTACTTGTAAGATCGGCATATATATATAATGACGTTTTTATATGTCCGGCTTGTATAGTTTGTGCTGTGCGAGACATTCTCCTCTGAACGGCATAGAGGAGAAGTCTCGCGATGCACAAATCATTCTCCTCTTCCTGACACTCCCCCTTGGGACTTGGTTACGACGGTACGGCGCATGCGCGAGATTTCGACAGGGCAGCGAAGTAAGGGCGGAAATTACGTCCGCAGTGGCTTCAAGAATCAGCAGTAACAATGGCGCGGGCGATACCCGGAACACAACATAAAATCAAAATCAACAAATAGGTACTTATAGCGCATACACATAGCATGCTTGGGGATGTTAATTCAGATACAATTAGTTAAAAAATAGAATTTTTTGGGGGAGTTTACTTCCTCTTTAAGGAGGTTTTCCCACTTTCCCATTCACCTTTAATGTCAATGAACCATCAAATGACCTACGTTGCCTGCTCCTCCTCCATTTCTGGTATGTATGCTGATAGGACTCACATCATCCTCATTTTGATCTAAGCCGCTGCTTCTCAATAAATGTATTTTCAGAGAGAGGTGTACAGTGCGCTTGTAGGCGTTGATGAAATACAATGTCACACTTCATTGGTTACATGCATCTGAATATGAGCTGAGCGAGGAGAGGAAAAAATGTGGCGTGTTCTCAATTTCACCCGAGACTGGTCAGTGCATATTACAAGTGTGGAGACAAGGCTGTGTGTGCGCGTATGATGAATTCTCCTCCAGAATGGGATGGAAATGACTTCAAACTATTAGAACATTTGCCTTCCAGTTCATGTTGAACTCTGAGCGAGTGACACCCGCGCTTTCATCAAGATAGGATTTCCTTCTCTCTGTCTCCCTTTGAATATAAAACTTTCCATCTCGCACAATAATGGGCAAAGTTGAAAATAGATTTTGTGCAATTTCTTGCTATTTATAGGTTGTGTTGCTGGCGGCGAAAAATGCGAAGGTCTTAATGGAAATGCAGTTATGTATTTTTTTTTCTATTACACGCATACATGTGCGGACCTATATTGTACATACAATGATGTAGCTATCTATCTAGTATATGAACAGTATATTGTGCCTCAAAGTGTGTCTATACTGTTCACATATTGTACATTGTAAAATATAAGTACCGTATTTATCGGCGTATAACACGCACTTTTCCCCCCTTATACACCGATCCCCACTGTCTGTGACCCAAAAAATAGCGGGCGCCGCCGAAAAAGACAGAGCGCCGTCGAAAAAAGACCGAGCCGACTGCTCGGCTCCGCACGCAGTCTCGCCTCCCTGCTGTTTCTGGAGCGAGCGCTGCCGAAAAAGACCGAGCCGACTGTACTGTGTACTCGGCTCGGTTCGCAGTCCCGCCCAGACTGGGGCCAGGACTGTGAGCCGAGCAAGGTCTTTTTCGGCAGCGGTCGCTCCAGAAACAGCAGGGAGGCGGGACTGCGAGCGGAGCCGAGCAGTCGGCTCGGTATTTTTCGTCGGCGCTCGCTTGGTCTGTCTCGGTGGCAGGAAATTTAAACGTGGGCAAGGCTGCAAACGACACTGGCAAGATGCAAATGACACTGGGCTTGGCTGCAAACGGCGCTGGGCAAGCTGCAAATGACACTGATCATTCTGCAATGAGGGACAAGGCTGCAGATGCACACTGATGAGGCTGCATTAATGGGCATTTTTTCCTTAAACTTCCCTCCTAAAACTTTTTTTCCTCAAAATGCCCTCCTAAACTTGGGGTGTGTGTTATACGCAGATGAATACGGTACTTCCAAAGCCTAAACATTTTTAATTGAATGCATTCCTTGCATTAAGGTTAAAAAAACTATATAGGTAGCCGTAGGCCCCCTCACCCTCCCTTATAATTACTGGAATCCTCACTTGTTTCCAGTGGCGGCTGGTGTTTTTTGGGGTCGGCCGCTGCCACTCCCGCCAGATTGGTCACCCATCACCCCCCAGTGGTCGGTTGGTTGGACGGTCAGTCACCCAACCCAGCACTGTCAGTCGGTCAGTCACCCAACCCCATCTAGGTTCCGGGCGTCTCCTCCTCCTCTGCATCACGGCGGCTTCCGCCATTCGTCTCATCCCTCCTCCTCCTAGGCATCCAATAGGATCGCCTGTCCTTTCAGCCAATCAGGTCTCACAATCTGCTTCCTGATTGGCCAGGAGGAGGATCAGTGTGAGAATAGCATATATATATTCGCTGTTGTCACACAACTGGGCGGGCTCGGAGCGCAGCGCTCTGCGCCCCAAGCCCACCCTATTTTGAAGCCTATTAAAGCCTCTGGCACTAATCATGTGCTTAATCACTTTCAGACCGGACCATTTTGCTGGCTTAAGTCCAGAGCACTTTTTGCGATTCGGCACTGCGTTGCTTTAACTGACAATTGCGCGGTCGTGCAACGTGGCTCCCAAACAAAATTGACGTCCTTTTTTTCCCACAAATAGAGCTTTCTTTTGGTGGCATTTGATCGCCCCTGCGGTTTTTATTTTTTGCGCTATAAACAAAGGGAGCGACAATTTTGAAATAAACGTATTATTTTTTACTTTTTGCTATAATAAATATCCCCCAAAAATATATAGAACAAATGTTTTTTCCTCAGTTTAGGCCGATACGTATTCTTTTACATATTTTTGGTAAAAAAAAATCGCAATATAAAGCGATTATTGATTTGTTTGCGCAAAAGATATAGCGTTTACAAAATAGGGGATAGTTTTATAGAATTTTTATTAATAATTTTTTTTTTTACTAGAAATGGCGGCGATTAGAGATTTTTATTGTGACTGCGACATTATGGCGGACACATCGGACATTTTTGGGACCGTTGTCATTTATACAGCAATCAGTGCTATTTAAATGCACTGATTCCTATGTAAATGACACTGGCAGTGAAGGGGTTAACCAGGGGGTGGCAGTTTAGGGGTTAAGTGTTCCTAGGGGCGTGTTACTAACTGTGGGGGGCGTGGCTGTGTGTTAGTGAACACTGATCTCTGCTCCAATCACAGGGAGCAGAGATCAGTGTCACTTGTTGCTAGGCAGAATGGGGAGATGCTGTTTACTTCCGCATCTCCCCGTTCAGCCTTCCCGAGGGTAACACTGCGGCAATCAAGTCCGCAGGACCCACGACCGGACTCACGGGGGTCCCGACCAGGACGCGCATGTGATGGCACGGCAGCAATCTTAAAGGGACATACCTGTACGCCCCTTTTGTCTGTCCGTGCCATTCTGCCGACGTACATCGTTGTGCGCCGTTCGGGAAGTGGTTAAACCCCCCCGCCATTGGAATCCATGCATCCGGCACCCTGAATGTAGATTAGGGGGCCGGATGCATGGATGGGGGGCGGCGCCCTATATGTAGGGGCTCTCTCCTCTCACTTCCTGGTGTCACAGGCTTTGCTGAGGCAGCAGGAGTTTCCTGTATCAGCTGCCACTTTTTGAAAAGCGCAAAACCGTGTGGGGATCCGCCCACAGGGCCACAGAGTTCTGGGAATGAATGAACTACTGACATCCTTTGCAGCTGTCGGCCTTTAGTTCTCAATGAGCTGAGCGATGTACGATCTGCTGATTAATGGTGCAATGCTTTCCAGGCTCCTAAAAAAAAATTGGCATTTTTTTTTTTAATGATCAACTTATCATTTAAACACAAGTCTAGCAATACAAACGGGACCAGCGGGAAGGCAACCCGACTCACAAGTTGTAACAGCACAGTGGAAGTAGAATTGTGGAACAGAGGTGCTGACAACATCTGTCTTGAGGAGTGGAATGTGACCTTGCCAGTCTGCATCCAAACAGGAAGGCTTCTTTTGTTGGAACCTTTCTCTGATGCAAAGCACTGTTCCTGACAGACAGGTGACCTGACTCTACCCTAGCCAATCGCAAAACGTGCGCCAAACCTGGGAGCCAGAGTCTTAAATAGTCTCTGGCTGGCCCAAAATGGCCACCAGAGTATCCAATCGAATAGCTGCCTCTCTGTGACCGAGGAAACCATAGAGGAACTAGATTCTTCCCAACGTTCTCCTCCACCTGCACTGCCGCTGCAGACGAGCACCACCTGCAGTGGAGAAAAAAGATGGCACCTGCCTACAGGCTCTTGAGACTAGGACTGAAAAACGTGATTTGATGTTTTCAGGAAGCTATGTACAGCACTCTGCTGCCCCCTCCCACCAGGCATGATGTGCCTTCATTGCTTGGAGAAGCACATTGACCCAGTCATGACGTCACTGGGTATAATATAAGGATGTAAAGAAATCATAAGCGTGTTGATGAAGAGAAAAATGAGTAACCATGGGATGCAAAATGTAAGCAGAATACATTTCTGCTTTAACTCCTTCGCTATAGCTGAATGGCGGCTACGGCGTGGCTGCACTTTGCTGTCATATGACATCCTCCCATGTTCTAGCTGCATGTGCACCCCCCGCAGCATGCATTGGTTGTGATCTGTGATAACCGCATCCTTCGAGTGCAGCTGATCCTAGATTGGGGTAAAGATCCAATCACTTTACCACGTGATCAGCTGTGTCCAATCACAGCTGATGTAAACAGGATTTGCTGATTTTCAGCAATCCTCCCTGCACACTGACAGCTTGTAAGGAGGGGAGAGCCACACAGGGGACATCTGCACTTATTGAGTGCAGTCCCAACAGTGCCCACCAGTGCTGCCAATCTGTGCCCACTAGTGCTACCAATCAGTGTCCACCAGTGCTGCCAATCTGTGCCCACCAGTGCTTCCTACCAGTTCCAATCAGTGTCGCCTATTATTGCTTCCTATAAGTGTCCATCAGTGCCACCTATCAGTGCATTGGTGCCACATATCAGTGCAGCCTCATCAGTACCCATCAGTACAGCCTATCAGTGACCATTAGTGCAGCATATCAGTTCATCCTCATCAGTGCCACCTATCAGTGCCCATCAGTACAGCCTATCAGTCACCATCAGTGCAGCATATCAGTTCAGCCTCATCAGTGCCACCTATCAGTGCCCATCAGTACATCCTTTCAGTGACCATCAGTGCAGCATATCAGTTCAGCCTCATCAGTGCCACCTATCAGTGACCATCAGTGCAGAATATCAGTGCCACCTATCAGTGCCCATCAGTACAGCCTATCAGTGACCATCAGTGCAGCATATCAGTTCAGCCTCATCAGCGCGCATCAGTGAAGGAGAAAAATGACTTATTTACAAAATTTTATAACCAAAACTAAGGAACTTTTTTTCTTTGTTTAGCAAAAAATTAAAAACCCAGTGATGATTAAGTGCCACCAAAAGAAAGCTCTATTTGTCTCAAAAAAAATGATAAACATTTCATATGGGTACAGTGTTGCATGACCGCGTCATTCAAAGTGTGACAGCGCTGAAAGCTGAAAATTGGCCTGGCAGGAAGGGGGGGAAAGTGCCCTGTAGGCAAGGGGTTAATATTTTTTTTTTTTCATTTAACTATCTTGTTGATTTGTAAGTGTTTGAAATCTATAGAGAGGGAGAAGTGTGTGTATGTGGGCTATGGCTTATTACACTGTCAAAAACAAAATGTAATTCCAAAATCTGGAAGTAAATGTCCCATCAAATCTTAAATTTAGGTAAATCTTAGAAAAACTCAAATTGGGTACTCCAATAAAAGTAAACTGTACAGGTATTCCTTTCAAAATAGCTTTTTGACATTAAAGAGAGAGACAAAATGGGCAGACGTTGCAGCACTGTTGTTTAAGCTGTATAAATATTCTTGTGCTGTTCCCAAAGTAAGCAACAAGCCCGCCTGTAATCAAGCAATTGTGTAAATCTGCGTATTAAACATTGGAATTAATAAATTATTCAGGAATATACTAGCGTGCGTGCTTGAGAAGAATCTAAAAATACCCTTTTACATCGAGCCCGATGAGACTCCGTATTAAGCTCGGTAATGGTTATTAAAATTTGAAATGGGTACAGAGACAAAAGTATAGCGATATATCCCCGTTACGGAATGAACGCCATATGAGCAATTAAATTAAGTAAAACGCAAGGTCAGCATTCGCTGTGCACATCTCCTAAAGAACTCTCTTACTTAGCTGGCTGATGCATTAAATCGATTTTGTTTTGGTAATTTTTTATTTATTTTTTTAAGTGTTTTTAGATATATTTGAATGTGATCGGCTTAAAGAGTAAACGCGTCTTTATACGTATAAATCTATCATTTCCAACATATCTTGTAATGAATCACATTCTGATCCACACTTAGGCCCCTTTCACACTGGGGCGGTTTTCAGGCGGTACAGCGCTAAAAATAGCGCCTGTATACCATCTGAAAAAAACACCCATTGGCGGTGCGCTAGCAGGACGGCAAAATCAGGACGCTCCATCTTTGGAGCGGGATAGGAGCGGTGTGTTCACCGCTCCTATACCGCTCCTTCCTATTGATTGGAATGGGACACCGCGGTAAAACCGCGGCAATACCGCCGCAAAGCGCTGCTACGGCGGCGCTCTGCGGGAGATTTTAACCCTTATTCGGCCGCTCGCGGGGGGTAAAACCGCACCGCGAGCGGCCAATACCCGTGGGCGAAACGACGGTAAAGCAGCGCTAAATATAGCGCTGCTTTACCATCACTGCGGCTCCCGCCCCAGTGTGGAAGGGGCCTTATAGCAAATGCCTTGTGCATGAAAATGACAGCCTAATGCGGCGTACACGCCGTCTGAATTTCCGATGGAAACAGTCCGATGGGAGCTTTTCATCGGATTTTCCCACCGTGTGTACGCCCATCGGTCTTTTTCTGTCGGAATTTCCGACGGACTTTGGATTGAGAACCTGTTCTTAATTAGCTTGTCAACTTTTTACAGTTTTGTAGTTTATCATAGAAGATTTGAATTAATTTTGTATGTTGTGCTACATATGTTGACAGTGTGACTTGACACCGATTATTATTGAATTCCCTGTAAGGTAGACTCTGTACCATGTACTTTCACACGACTATAGTTCTTTAACATATTAATGCTGACTTTTTTTCCCCACTTTTCACATTTTAGCTTTGAAAAAAGGCCGTTACTGGATAACCCCAGACCCCTACCACAAAGATGACAACATCCAGATAGGTCGAGAGGTGAAAATATCCTGCCAAGTGGAAGCGGTCCCATCTGAAGAGCTGACGTTCAGTTGGTTTAAAAACGGGCGGCCGCTGAGAAGTTCTGAAAGGATGGTCATCACTCAGACGGACCCGGATGTCTCTCCGGGTACCACTAATCTGGATATCATAGACTTAAAATTTACAGACTTTGGGACTTACACATGTGTGGCATCACTCAAGGGAGGAGGAGTTCCGGACATCAGCAATGATGTCAACATATCAAGCAGTACAGGTAGGAATTTTCATTGCTTTTAACCTTGTTTACAAAATGATTCAGGATCTATACTTCTTCATGGAACAGTAACTGGATACAGGTCCACAAATATGAAAAAAACTATTATGGGTAACAGGGCAGCATTCCGAAGATTTGTCAGTCCTTTACAATAACACAGTTATAGCTGAAGCTTTAAACTGCATGGCAACAGGATGTATTGCTCAAGGATCCGTTGGGCAAATGGCTTTAAGGTAATTTGGAAGGTTAATATTATGTCCTGAGCCATTCCTGCATGTCATAACTTAGCCCTGTCCCCTGGTAAGCTGCACCCTATTGCATAATGCTTCATGTACAGAGTAAACTAGAATAGTTTGGTGAGGTTTTAGGAGGTTGAACTTATTACCTATTACTTTACGGCTTGTCATTATAGTTCTGGAATGGGCAAAAAGTATGGAGACACTACCCCGTTTCCCCGAAAATAAGACCTAGCGTGATTGTCGGAGATGGCTGCAATATAAGCCCTACCCCCCAAATAAGCCCTAGTCCTTGTAGGTCTTATTTTCAGTAGACATGTGCACACTGAAATATTTTGTTTCGGAATTTCCTTTTTATTTATTTCCTTTTTCGTTAAAAATTGCATTCGTCCGAAAATTCAAATGAATTAAGGTTGAATCTGTCATTGAAGGCTTATGGTGTCTGTCGAATGTTCAAAGAAGATATTCGACGGAGTAGCTAAACTGTATGACTCTGTATGGTTTAGCTGCAATTCCACCCAATTCCAGCAGCAATCTTTCCTCTCTACGTCAAATCTTTCCTCTCTACGTCAAATCTTTCCTCTCTACTTCAAATCTTTCCTCTCTACGTTGAATCTTTCCTCTCTACGTCAAATCTTTCCTCTCTACGTTGAATCTTTCCTCTCTACGTCAAATCTTTCCTCTCTACGTTGAATCTTTCCTCTCTACGTCAAATCTTTTCTCTCTACGTTGAATCTTTCCTCTCTACATCGAATCTTTCCTCTCTACATCGAATCTTTCCTCTCTACGTCAAATCTTTCCTCTCTACGTCAAATCTTTCCTCTCTCTACGTCAAATCTTTCCTCTCTACATCGAATCTTTCCTCTCTACATCGAATCTTTCCTCTCTAGGTCGAATCTTTTCTCTCTATGTCAAATCTTTTCTCTCTATGTCAAATCTTTTCTCTCTACGTCAAATCTTTTTTCTCTACGTCAAATCTTTCCTCTCTCTACGTCGAATCTTTCCTCTCTACGTCGAATCTTTCCTCTCTACGTCAAATCTTTTCTCTCTACGTCAAATCTTTTCTTTCTACGTAAAATCTTTTCTCTCTACGTAAAATCTTTCCTCTCTACGTCAAATCTTTCCTCTCTACGTCAAATCTTTCCTCTCTACGTCGAATCTTTCCTCTCTACGTCGAATCTTTCCTCACTACGTCAAATCTTTTCTCTCTATGTAGAATAATCTTGGACTAATAGAGTTCAGGTTAGGCACATTCGACCACAGGTTCGATGGACACAGATTGTTATTGTCAGCGTCGAATCTCCTATCTATATCGAACTGTAGTCACAACGAAAACGAAAATAAAGCATTTGTTTATGTCGGATCTTTCATTTTTAGGATTCTGCACTTTCGTTATTGTTTGTTAAAACGATAACGAAAATACCTGAAATTCGCACGAAAATGCATTTGGACCAAAAAAAAACGAATGCACATGTCTTATTTTCAGGGTAGGGCTTATTTTTGGGGAAAACAGGGTAGGGCTTATTTGGGGGGGTAGGGCTTGTATTGCAGCCATCACCGACAATCACACTGGGTCTTATTTTCAGGGAAACAGGGTAAGAACCAAAATGGGCCTTAAAATCTGTACTTCCAAAACACACTGAAATTTACATCATCGTGAAAATCGAGCACAATTTTCACCATATCCTCTTGGCATTTGATTACTAAACCATTACAGGTGTTATCGTAAATAGTAAATCATAGCCTCACACTTCCTTGTAGCGTGGCTGTAGCAGCTGTTGATTTTCAGTTATATGTAGACCAACTAAAGTTTTCCCAAGAGCTTACCGTCCTTCTGTTTGTAAGTATTGCATTTTCGATAGAGATCTATTTAAATAGTGAATAGAAGAACTTGACTGATTTTGTTGCGCTAACTAGCAATGCAAAACATAGAGGCTGATGTACTGAACAAAGAGAGACTGATAGCAGAGTGATCGTTCGTGAATGAGGTGAAGCTGTGTTCACTTTAAATATCCAATCATACTAGCTAAAAATAATATTTTTGTTTTATTTTTTTATTTCCCTAACACATCTTGCTATTCAAAGGGAACACAGCTTCACCTTATTTACTAACCTTTTTTTATGCTTAACAACCTCTACTCATTTAATGGATTTTCACATAAACCAGGGGTCTCCAAAGGGCCACATTGTATGTTTTACAAATACTTGTGGACCAAACAAATGCTTGTTTTACCTCCTCATTCACTAGTAAACTTTGTGCCAAGAGGCAACACCACTATTCTTCCTTTCACTGGACCGGAGAAACAACTAATGTCAAAATTAGGGTCAAATGTGTGGTGGTCACTGGTCACAAGTAGCCCAAAGAAACTTGAAGAGCTAGGGGACTCTGGTATAACAGGCAGCACAGTGGTTAAGTGGTTAGTACTTCTGCCTAGCAGCACTGGGGTGTCAGTTCAAATCCCAACTAGATATGTGCAGAATGGAAAAAAAAATTGTTTCAGATAGATTAATTTTGTTATTAATTTTGTTTCGTTGATTCGTTTTGAAATTTAATCAATTTAAATTTGTTTAATTTCGTTTCATCTACAAATTTTCGAATGAATTCCAAATTTGCGGAAACAATTTGAAACTGGATCGATCAAAAAATTGAAAAAAGAATAGCTGGTTGTTAAGGCGTGGGCCGGGAAGCCGGCTGCCGCGCCCTTAATAACCGAGGTTGCTATGGTTGGGATTAGACATGTGCAATTAGTTTCGCTCCAAATGTAAATTCGGATGAATTTTTGGTTATTCGGAGATCCGGATGTATCCTAATCTCCGAATGACATAGTAATGAATTTCATTGAAATTTGTTTTGTTTATTCATTTTCTGACGAATTCCAAATTTTCAGGATGATTTGAATTCAAGTCGGTCAAAATTTTTTCGACCGATTTGAATTCTGTGTGAATAGCTGGTTGTTAAGGTTGGCCAGGAAGCCGGCCGCAGCGCCCTTAACAACCGAGGCTTCCCCGCTGACAGGTGATTGTAAATAAAAGAATGCCAACAATAGAAGATTCAGAAAAAAATGTTCCGGTCTTGTAAACTAGCGTTCGTAATGGAGCATTAACATTCGTGACGTGGCTAATTAGGAAATCTCCAAATGCAGCGCACAATTCTCTTCTTCTTTGCTGGTGATACTGATGGAGTTATTGCAAACAAATTTTCAAAGGCTTTTTTTTTTCAAGTGATATCAAGAAGAATAATAATAAAAATAATAATAATAGCGCAAAATAAAAACGCAAAGAAAAGTGCGAATCAACACTCACCAAACTTCTACTAATACAAAATTAGCAGAAGGAGCCCAAAGGGTGGCGCTAAAGAGCTGAAAAAACATGTAGTACGTCACTATGTTCGTAATTGTTGGCCAACATTTGTGTGACCAGAAGGGGGGGGTTGTTTGGGACTTTGAATGAAGCACCATGAGGTGCCTCCATCCGGGTAATGGATGAGAACGAAGAGGAGTTGGGACTATGAATGAAGCAATTGAATAGTGGAGATAAATTACAATATAAATTATTTATTAAATAACATTGCTCTAATGATATAATTTATTTCATATATATATATACATAGAGCGTGCATGCAAGCTGGGTAGAGAATACATGCATAACAACATGTCAGAATAATTAAAAATAGCATGCGCCTGCCAATAGCAACATATCCAATGCTGGCACATGCATCCACATGGTATATGTACATCCACCCAATGGTATTTAAACGACATTATAAAATATATAATATATAAAGTATATCAGTAAAGAGTGGGTAAGTATCGATCCATATGGAGTATAGCTGCAGCATCAAGTAAAGCTCTGCGCGTTTCGTGGGTTTTCCCACTCGTCAGGAGCAGATGCGACAGACATTCCTATGGGATATATTAATATAATGAGATGTAAAAAACGTATTTTAGAGAAAATAATTCTCAAAGATATTTAATGTGTGTATGAATGGTTAGCAAGACACATTCACCAACCCAGACAGAACAAAAACATTTGTGTGACCGTGTGGATGCAAGACAAGTTGAAGCCAACAACCTTCGAACAAAATTCCACGGTTTTGTTGTCAGAAAGTCCGATCGCGTGTATGGGCATTAGAATTGTCAGGAGCCGTCTGCTTTATAGAAACATCAGATTAGTTTATTTCACCAAAATATGAAATAAAGAATTCTGTTTTTTCAATAACGCCAATTCTTATGCAGGCCATACATGGTCGAATTTCAAACAAATTTTCTTTTCAAAATCAAAGTTTTTTTTTTTTTTTTGTGAGCCGATTGTGCCACCATTGATTTTTGAAATTCGGCCGACCAAGCCTTCAATTTCACCTCATGTTGCTACAGAAAAGAATTTTCTTGGCCGGGAATATTCTTTTCTCTCCATAAATTTTCTTTTCTTATTACATTTCTCGCACGATTCTCCCATCATTGATTAGAAAATCGTTAGTTTTTCAAAAAAATTCCAACATGTCTGATTCCTCAAATTTGATTTCCGCACGAAAATTGGCTCTTGCTGCAGCCCCCTAATGGTGCGAAATTCTTAGACACGATTTTCGAAAGAAAATTCTTTCGGAATTCGAACCGTGTATGGCCGACATTAGAAACACCATTTTGGGCGCCTCCGCCGATCGGACCACCGACTGGCTTTTGTTTGCTGATTCCTCTTATTAATGTAAAAATTCCAACATTGTGCTTTTCAGCTCTTTTACTTTGCTAATGCCAATTTCATAGGATGCAACCTTTTAACCTGCTTGATAGGAATGCAGCCTCACTGTACTCAATTATTGTTTCCCAATACATTTGCTATTAGGACTCTCAGATCCAGTTTTCTCTTTCAATATGCTCTCAGTTTATGATTTGTAAAACTTTTCTCCGCCTTTGCAAGCTTTCCATTTTTAAACTCGTGTTTGAGGTCCTTTTTTAAAGCGCATCCACCAAGACTCAGAAGATAAAAGTCTTGTGTATTATTTATTTTCCATTCCTCTGGATGTGGAAGCTATTACTTCAGCATTATTTTGGCTAACACGAAAACTGCTTCTTGTAAATCATATCTGGATTTTCATTAAAGATGGAATTGCTGCAGGGGTATTTATACAGCTTTCTCTGTTACTGTGAAACAGAGTTCAATCAGTAGCATCAAATTAAAGACACACATCGCATCAGAGGCACCGATTGCTTCGCTCCTTTACAAAGTGCTTTCTGCATTCCGGCTTTTTACTATTAACACCCACTACACAGTGTTAGTTTTGTTCGACGTTAGTTGCTGGAAGGCGAATAGAACAGGTTGTATAAGCTATAAATCAATATATCATCCATCGACTTACTCTGCCTTAAGCAATAAACCATTATGCCGCTTCCCTTGATATCCAAGAAATGTGTTCCTACTTTATTACAGATTGCCGCACATTGCTGTTTTAAAGACCAGCCAGAAGCAGGCTTACAGAAACCTTGATTATGATGATCCTCGTACATAGATGTTTTTCAAAGTGAATGGCGTTAAATAGGTAGTTTGGACAGGTGGTCATTGCCAGTCGGTCCCCATTTAGCGGAATCTGCAATATATGACGCACAGTTCGTTTTGGCTGATTTCATACTGAGTTTCAAATTTAAAAATGAAGCTCTGTAAAATGAAAGCTGCTGTACATCAAGAGGGTATCAAAAAGGAACACAAGCTCCATGTGTATGTAGTGCACTACTCCCTTGGGAACTACTGGGTGTGTTCATACTTTAGCCATGCTGATACTTGCAGTTCCATGGTTTTAAAAGGTTTGATGTTCTTCCTGGTTGATACCAGGTCTGGAACATAGCAAGTTGTACATCAAAAGCTTTGTAGCATATCCGAATCTGCATCTGAATGCTTGGCTCCGGAACGTCTGTTGCTGACACTACACTGCAAGTAATCTTCAAAGAGAGCCATGGCTGCCAGGATGATTGATGATGGTGGGTGACAAAGAGCAAAGGATCAACAGGCACCCAGAAATGATACACGGACAATGCTGCCCCTAGAGACCAATACAGCAGGACGAACACTAATACAAGATATTAAAAGGACTACCTCTTGGCAATATCTCATTGGACAAAAGGATAGTGGGGGTGGTTACGAATGGGTTTGGATGAATGTGTAATAGGGGCACACAAAAGGGAATTTCGGCCCTTTTCGCTGTTGGTTCAAGTCTGGTGGTTGTCTGAGCCCAGCTAGAAGAAATGCTTCAATTACAGAATTAGTATTGCTCATGTTTACATTATTGATGAATTTTATTTCTTTTTGATATGCATTTATTTTTCCTTTTCCGCATTGTCTCTAATACTGAGGATCTCAAAATAGTACCAGACAGGGTCATCTTATTGATCTTTATAATTTGAATCCTCCCTTTGAGATTTTGCTATCCTAAACATTTTAATTACTTGCAGCACCGATTATTTGGGTTACTACAAAACATCTATTATGATGGTTTTGTTTTTAACCACTTCCCACCCGGCCTGCATATGTACGGCCGGGTGGGCGCTCTCTTCTTCTGAGTGAACGTTCAGGAACGTCCCTCAGAAGGAGGGGAGTCGATTGCGCGTGTTCTCGTGCAGTGGCGCGATCCTGATGCGCTCGTGTCATCTGGACAATCACAGCCAGCATGTGATGTAAACAGAGAGCCGGTTGCTAGGCGATCGGCTCTCCTCACACAGAAGTTGTCGGTGAGGAGAGGAGAGCTTATTTTTGCAGCTGGCTTGTGATCAGTGAGTATGAGCTGTTTTTTTTACAGCTTTTTACTCATGGATCACCAGTCTAGTGTTCACACACATGTCCCCACACAATGTCCCCAAAATAGTGTCCCCAAAACACGTCCCCACACAGTGATGATCCCCAAAACACCCGTCCCCCACATATATAACAGTAAAATCACATGTCCCAATGATCATTTGCACACATCTGTCCGTGATCACCTTCGCACATCTGTACATGATCATTTGCGTACATCTGTCCGTGATCACACAAACCAATTATTATACACTTAACGGGATATTTTTTACCAAAAACATGTAGCAGAATACATTTTGGCTTAAATTTATGACAAAATTAGATTTTATTGCATTTCTTTTACAATAGAAAGAAGAAAATATTGTTTTTGTTTCCAAATTTCCGCTCTTTTTTCTGAGTCCTGAAAAAAAACCACCAAAAGAAAGCTCTATTTGTGCGAACAAAATGATAAAAATTTAATTTGGGTACAGCGTAGCATGACCGCGTAATTGTCAGTGAAAGTGCGAGAGCGCTGAAAGCTGAAAATTGGTCTGGGAAGGAAGGAGGCAAAAGTGCCCAGTATTGATGTGGTTAAACCCTAATTTTGAGATGTTTTACCTTGTGTGGGGACACACTATATCACTTGTTGAAATGTAATTGATTATTGGAGGTTAGCGGCACACTGTTATTTTTACTTTGTAGCCTTATGTTAATATTTGAGTACACACCAAAGTTAAATGAGTATTTATCCTCATGACCATCAACAAAATCACTCCAAAAAATTGTGTTTGGTTGTTTTTTGGTCTTTTCCCTTTCTATTGTATTTTCTGCGGATCGAGGAAAAATTACATGGTGTACTGGCATGGCTTTCTCTTAAAGCGGTTCTGCACCCTTTTCATTTAGTAAATCTCTTTGCCTTCCAAATCAGGCAAAGAGTACTAAATTAAATTTTTTTTTTTTTTTTTTTTTTTACTTACCTTGTAATTGAAGACTTCCGGTCTTCTCCCTCTGCGGCGGCGGGCGGGGTCTTGCGTCGATCGTCGTCACGCCGCACTGTCTCCTGGGATCTGGTGTCATTGATCCCAGGAGTCAGTGCGGGCATCTTCCGAAATCTCGCGAGATTTCGGCCACATCTTCCGAAATCTCCCGAGATTTCGGCCACATCTGCCGAAATCTCGTGAGATGTCGGCAGATGTGCCGTTACTGCGCACGCGCGAGTAACGGCGGTGCATGCTGGGCCATCTAAAGTTCCTGTGGGTGTTTCACATGCCCACAGGCAAGATGGCCCCCAGCACTAAAGAAGAAGACGAGGAACTTCATCGGACGAAAACCGGCGGCGATCGAGATGGAAGATGGAACAGGTGAGTCCCCTAATAAAGGTAAGCACACTTTATATTACGTCCTCAGAGTGCAGAACCGCTTTAAGACAAACGCAAGACAAATTGGAGGAGAAAGTGCATAAAATGACTGTTTTTCAGCCCTAGATGCAATTTGAAATAAAAGAGAGATGTTTTTAGACTGAAATTCACATGCTGCACCATTCTGTACATTCCCCATTGAGACTTTCTACTGGAAAGTGTTTCTACAATTGTTCATTTACATGCATTTCGACTTGTCTTGAGCCGGCCGAAGATTGAAAGCTTTGTGGAATCTGGAGGTCTTGATTGGCTCTTCCTACCTTGAAATACTGTTTGCTTCTCAGCAAAGATGGAAGATGCCTGACAATTGTTTGACATCATTTTAGATGATGAGGGACTGTCCCGGCTCTAGAATATTTAATAGCTCTCGGCGTATGATTGATCTTCGACAGCATCATATGCATAGTTTAGAATGACAGAGAGGCACAGGGTTATTGGAAACACTCAGAGAAAATAATGTTGTATTCCGCTTCCATTTTTCATGCAGATGGAAACGATCACTCAAGTAAAAAAAAAAAAAAAGGCTTCTAAACCTCACTTGCAAGTTAATCTGGAAACAAAAGGTATCTTGGAGTATAGAGGTTTTATAAGGAGTTTCTTTCTATGCTACACAGTGGTCTTTGCCATAGCTAAAGTCCATGCATGCGGAGTTCACACATGGCATTGCTAAATGTTATATCTCCCCACATACTGCAGCTTTTATAGGATTTGATTGGAGCACGCCCCCGGCTCCAATCTCTTGTTAAAAATATGCCCCATAGGAATAGAAACTGAAATGTGAAAATTCACTCTCGCAATTACAAACTTTTGCTGCAAAAATAATGGTAGTAGACGTGCGTTTTAGTTTTGTTACAACTCGTTTTTTTGGATGAAAAATTCATTTTCAGAGCTTTGGATATACAGTGCCTTGAAAAAGTATCCATACTCCACATTTTGTCATGTTACAATCAAAAACGTAAATGTATTTTAGTGGGATTTTATGTGATAGACCAACACAAAGTGGCACATAATTGTGAAGTGGAAGGAAAATGATAAATGGTTTTCAAAATGTTTTACAAATAAATATGTGAAAAGTGTGGAGTGCATTTGTATTCAGCCCCCTTTACTCTGATACCCCTAACTAAAATACCCCTAACAATTGCCTTCAGAAGTCACCTGATTAGTAAATAGAGTCCACCTGTGTGTAATTTAATCTTAGTATAAATACAACTGTTCTTTAAAGCCCTCAGAGGTTTGTTAGAGTGCCTTAGTGAACAAACAGCCTCACGATCCATCATCCGAAAATGGAAAGAGTAGGACACAACTGCAAACCTACCAAGACATGGCCGTCCACCTAAAAGTGTGACGTGCATTTGTATTCACCCCCCTTTACTCTTATACCCCTAACTAAAATACCCCTAAAGCCCCATAGACACGGTCGGATTTTCCGACGGAAAATGTCCTATCGGACAATTTTGTCGGAAATTCCGACCGTGTGTAGGCTCCATCGGACATTTTCCATCGGATTTTTCCGACGGACAAAGTTTTATCTCCTGCTCTCAAATTTTCCGACAACAAAGTCCTATCGGACTTTTTCGATCGTGTGTAGCGAATTCCGACGGACAAAGTGCCACGTATGCTCAGATCACATTACAAGACCAAAGCTATTGGCTACTAGCCTCTACGTAGTCCAGTCGTAGGCAACAAACGTCACCACGTTCAGAATAATCTGATTTTCCGACAACTTTGTCCGACCGTGTGTATGCAACACAAGTGTCGGACGAAATCCGTCGGAAAAAATCTGATGGATTTTGTGGTCGGATTTTCCGACCGTATGTACAGGGCATTACAGTTGTCTTCAGAAGTCACCTGATTAATAAACAGAGTCCACCTGTGTGTAATTTAATCTCAGTATAAATACAGCCGTTCTTTAAAGCCCTCAGAGGTTTGTTAGAGAACCTTAGTGAACAAACAGCCTCACGAAGGCCAAGGAACACACCAGACAGGTCAGGGATAAAGTTGTGGAGAAGTATAAAGCAGGGTTAGGTTATAAAAAAAATATCCCAAACTTTAAACATCTCACGGAGCTCTGTTCAATCCATCATCCGAAAATGGAAAGAGTATGGCACAACTGCAAACCTACCAAGACATGGCCGTCCACCTAAACTGACAGGCCGGGCAAGGAGAGTATTAATCAGAGAAGCAGCCAAGTGGCCCATGGTAACTCTGGAGGAGCTGCAGAGATCCACAGCTCAGGTGGAAGAATCTGTCCACAGGACAACTATTAGTCGTGTTCTCCACAAATCTGGGCTTTATGGAAGAGTGACAAGAAGAAAGTCATTGTTGAAAGAAAGACATAAGAAGTCCTGTTTTAAAGTTTGTGAGAAGCCATGTGGGGGACACAGCAAACATGTGGAAGAAGGTGCTCTGGTCAGATGAGACCAAAATATAACTTTTTGGCCTAAAAATAAAACGCTATGTGTGGCAGAAAACCAACACTGCACATCACCCTGAACACACCATCCCCACCGTGAAACAGGGTGGTGGCAGCATAATTTTGTGAGGATACATTTTGGTTGTAACATGCCAAAATGTGGAAAATTTCAAGGGTATACTTTTCAAGGCACTGTATACAAATCTCCAAATGGACATGGTAACTGTAGTGATATAAATATATAGTGGGTAGATGAATAGTAGTTATTAAAAGTATTGTTCCGCAGCAACCCAATTCTTCCAGAGAGATGCAAATTTATTGGCTTCCAACACAGAACAGTCTTGCAATAGATGATAAAAATCCAACAGAGTATAATTACGACAGTGTTAGTAAATTTCTAGAGCCCCATGTTTCCATGTGACCTTGGTACCTTCATAACCACACACACTCCGAACAGACTGAATGCCATGTTATATCCCCCACACACTGAATGGCTGAGCAATTTGATTGGCCGTTTCCATTAAATGCTTTGATCTGCTCCTGTCTTTCAGAGTGACAGAAGATCACCCCAAGCTGTAAATAGCTGTAGTCATAAACTGCCCTAATCTGCATTCTTGCATATTAACATTAACATAGTGACTCTGGGCTATCTGTCCCCTTTGATATGTGAAGTAATTCTTGTTTGGCCACTTCCCCTTTGATCAACAAGTCCCTTTAATATGTGCAATTAGATTAACAACTACCAATTTGACCTGCCTGGAATGGACTTGTCTTAAAATGCCTACATATAACTCCATATATAAATATATAAAATACATGCACATATCTATCTATCTATCTATCTATCTATCTATATATATATATATATATATATATATATATATATATATATATATATTAATGAATGCCTTTATTTCATTCAGATGACGTCACATGATGCGATAGTAGGTCAGGCCCATGGGGAAATTAATAAAAAAATGTAATTTGTTTGATAATTTGGATTCAGATAAGGAATTTCCTTCCATTCGTAAATTTGGATGCACATGACGCCGCTAGATATTGTCCAGTCAGCACATGCCATTTCTCTTGGGGGGGGGGGGGTTAGATTAGAGTCTGAAAATATTGAATCCTTATTATTTATTAGAATATGTCAGATTTGACAAGATCTCTTGTCAGCGATCTTCCAGAAAAACTGGAAATATTTATTTTTCTGTCTTATTTATTTATGACAAAGATATAGTATGCCATCTAAAAATAAGCATATTTCCAACACAATAAGCCAAAACCGCATGTGATAATGGTAAGTAAAGACAGCCAAGGCTGTTGTAAATGTATTCCCATGTGAATATTGATGAGGGTTAAAGAAGCTTTAATGTAACCAGCGGTTAGATCTGGCAGCAGACTAACTGCATGCATTGATTTTGTTTCCCGTTGCAGAGTTTGGTCTAGAGACAAAAGGACAATACTGTGACAACCCAGAAACATTGTATGTTTTGATTTGTTAATTATAACCAATCTATATCTCTTTACAAGAACTTCCAGAATTGTGCTAAGAGAGCAGCCAGGTCAATCAGTTGATTGCTAAAGCTATCTAGGAAACATTGCTAAGAAATAAAGACTTAATTTTTCATAAAGGGGTGGTAAAGGTTCGTTTTTTATTTTCTAAATAGGTTCCTTTAAGCTAGTGCATTGTTGGTTCACTTACTTTTTCCTTCGATTTCCCTTCTAAGTCCCCTTTCACACCACGGGCGCACCTTTTGCAGGCGCTATAGCGTTAGAAATAGCGCCTGCAATCCGTCCTAAAACAGCTGCACCATTGTCTCCCTCCGGCTTTCACACTGCAGCGGTGCGCTGGCAGGACGTCAGGAAAAGTCCTTCCAGCAGTTTCTTTGGAGCGGTGTGTTTACCGCTCCTCCACCGCTGCTCCCCATTGAAATCAATGGGGCAGCGCTGTAATACCACCGGCAAAACGCAGCTATCGCTGCATATTTCTGGGGGTTTTAACCCTTTCTCGGTCGCTAGCGGGGGTAAAAGCGCCCCGCTAGCGACCGAAATGCGTCGCAAATCCAACGGTAAAACGCCGCTAAAAATAGCAGCGTTTTACCGCCGACGCTATGGTTGAAAGGGGTCTAAAAAAATTTTTTTCTTTGTTTTCTTTGTCTGAATTTCTCACTTCCTGTTCCTCCTCAGTAAGCTGTTCTGGCTGACTAAACACCGCTCGGATGATGGTGTGAAGTTTACTGAGGAGAAACAGGAAGTGAGAAATTCAGACAAAGAAAAAAAAAACATTTAGAAGGGAAATTGAAGGAAAAGGTAAGTGAACCAACAATGCACTAGCTTAAAGGAACCTCTTTAGAAAATAAAAAACAAAGCTTTACAACCCCTTTAAAGAAAACCGGTTGCCAGGCTGTGGGCGTTCAAATAGTGACATATTCTTTACAAGCAGTAAATCAACTTTAAACTGAACACTCACTGACCTCTGTAGCTACATACTGTGAGCAACCCATCTTCACCCTGGGCTTCGGCTTTCCAGAGTTCTGATCTCTAATGTAGACAAAGCAAGAGCTTCAAGAAGAGGGGAGCAGGGTTTAGTTAGAGAGGCCAAGCTTAGATGATTTCAGTTCTTCTCTTGTGAACTTTGAGGATCAATTGTTCCATAATACCTGCAGTTACAGAGGTTGGTGAACATAAATATGTGAATGCTTGAATGCCCATTTCCTTTGTCACATGTTCTCTTTAGCCACTTCGATACCGGGCACTTTTACCCCCTTTCTGCCGAGGCCAATTTTCAACTCTGTCACACTTTAAAAGAAAATTGTGCGGCCATGCAGCACTGTTCCAAACTAAATTTTTATCATTTTGTTCACATAACTAGAGCTTCGTTTGGTGGTATTTAACCACCTAAATACTGGGCACTTTCACCCCCTTCCTGCCCAAGCCACTTTTAAGCTTTCAGCGCTGTCACACTTTGAATGACAATTGCGCGACGCTGTACCCAAATTAATTTGTTATAATTTTTTTTCCACATATAGAGCTTTCTTTTGGTGGTATTTGATCACCTCAGCGTTTTTTTTTTTTTCTTGGGCTATAAACAAAAGAAAAGTGACAAGTTTGAAAAAAACACAATATTTTTTACTTTTTGCTATAATAAATATCCAAATATATATATTTTTTTTAAAACAAATTTTTTCCTCGGTTTAGGCCGATATGTATTCTTCTACATATTTTTGGTAACAAAAAAACTCAATAAGCGTACATTAATTGTTTTGCGCAAAAGTTATAGCACCTACAAAATAGGAGATTTATAGCATTTTTATTATTATTATTTTTTTTTACTAGTAATGGCGGCGATCTGCGGGTTTTATCATGACTGTAATTATGGCGGACACATCAACAAATTTTTTGAACCATTGGCTTTAATACAGTAATCAGTGCGATTAAAACTGCATTGATTACTGTAAACATGTCACTGGCAGTGAAGGGGTTAACACTAGGGGCAGTGACGGTGTTAAATATGTTACATAGGGAGCGATTCTAACTGTAGGGGGAGGGGACTCGCAAGGGGAGGAGACTGATCGGTGTTCCTCAGTACTGGGAACACACCATCGGTCTCCTCTCACCTGACAGGACGTGGATCTGTGGTTTTACACACACAGATCCACGGTCCTCCTCTGTTACTGGGCAATCGCAGATGGGCACGCGCATCGGGCCCCCAGTTACGCGGCGGCGCGCACGCGCCCCCTAGTGGGCCAGGAAGGCAAGGACGTCATATGACGTCTTCCCAGAACGAGAGCCGTGCCACCTGGCTGTCATATGACGGCTGGCGGGAGGCAAGCAGATAATCACCACTGGGTTTTTTTACTTTTTAATAAATAAATAAAAAAAGACAGTTTTGCAAATAAATGATCGTTCTTTATACATTTAGGTCAAGGTGTATTCTGCTACATTTCTTTGGTGACAATAACCCAAATCAGTGTATATTATTTAGTCTGTGTTATAGAGTCCACAAACTATGGTACTGAATTTTGATCAATCCTGATGTGCTGATGGCCTATCTCATTTCTTGTGGCCTGAAACCGTCAGAACAGTACAGATACCCTCCAAATGACCCCTTTTTGGAAAATAGACAGTCCAAAGTATTTAGTGGGAGGCATGGTGAGTTTTTTGAAGATGTAATTTTTAATGAAGAAATTCAAACACTGAGTACAAAAAATAAATAATCTTTATATGATTTCCTCCAACTACACGCGATCTGTGAGCCGCTGTGTTCACTGGACACAGCAGAACACAGAATGTTGTACCAGGCCGTGGTGCACAGGCCTGGTACCAGGTGATCGATGTGGCCTAGGTGATCCAAGCACAAGCAGGAGCAGGCACCTGTCAAAAGAAGGTACCCGCTCCCCCCACAAAAAAACAAAAACGTTCCAAATATGTACAGGCTGGAGGAAAGAAAGGGAAGGGGAAGAAGTGATTGAAACCTTTAAATACATGAAGTGGTGAATGAGCATCAGAAGGGCAGTACGGTATTTTCAATATGAAGCCACGCTCAAGAACACGGAGACATGACCTCAAACAAGCAGGAGGGAAGTTCAGAACTAATCTTACAATGTCAGTCAACAGTAGGGATGAGCTCAGGCGTGTTCACATGCTCCATGTGCAGAGCCCGCCAGGAAGTCGGCGCAGCGCTGCGCTAATCACAGGCAGTGAGACATTGCCCGATCTCTGCAGCCGCGCATCGGGACAATGTCTCACTGCCTGTGATTAGTAGACATGTGCAATTCGTTTAGTTACGAATTCGTTTTCCGTTCAAATTCGTTATATCCGTTCATTCGTATCGTACGAATGAACAAATGATTTAGTAAAAATTTTAACAAATTATCGAATCGAACGAATATGAAAAGCAACAAAAATACGAAATAATTAAATTAGAAACAACGAAACTACGAATGAATGAAAATCCGAAAACGAAAACAGAAACAACGAAAATACTGAATAAAGATGCAAAAATAACGAAAATCAAAATGAATGAAAAAATTCGTACATTCGTAACTTTTTTTTGTTGATTCATAATTTTCCGTGTCTCTTACAATGGCGCTGCTTAACGTGCTTCGAATGGATTGAACGAAAAAATTTGTACATTCGTAACTTTTTTTTTTTTTTTTTGATTCGTAATTTTCCGTGTCTCTTACAATGTAATAATAGCATACACGTTACATAAAAGTATGAATTATGCTCCGATTACGAATCTACGAAAACAATGTTACGAAAGTACGAATAAATCAATCTTACGAAAGTACGAATGTAACTAAATCTACGAAAATACGAATGCGTTCGAATACAAAATACAACGAAAATACGGAAAAACTAATCAACGAATAAATAACTCTACGAAAATACGAACGAGTCCGAATACGAACACCGCCGACTTACGAATTTACGAATCGTTACGAATCAACGGAAACGAACAGAAACGAAACTAAACTAAACAAATTTTTCTATTGTGCACATGTCTAGTGATTAGCGCAGTGCTGCGCCGACATCCTGGCGGGCTCTGCACGTGGAGCATGCGAACACGCCTGAGCTCATCCTTAGTCAACAGTAAGTGAATTCAAACATGTTTTGGACAAACATAGATCTAAACTCAAAATTAAAAGTGAAAAAAAAAAAAAAACATCAAAACATATTATAGACAAACCTAGACCTATACCAAAAAGTAAAAAAAATAAAATAAAAAAAAAACCCTTAAAACATAGAAATAACAAATAAAATATGGGAAGCCTCGATTAACCACTTGGTCTTTTTTTCTGACATCTTTCTTTTATGTTTCTAGAAAGTGTTTTACAAAAAAAAAAGTTTTTTTCCCTTTAATTTTTTTTTTTTATTCAGTTTTGATGCCAGTGATGGGCAATTTATTTCATACGGGTTTCAAGTCTTGGTTTACTTTTAAAGGTAGCATGATGCACCTATCCTGACCTTGAGTGAAAGTCAAGCTTATGTTGTATTTTCCAGTAGTGGACAGAGCAAAGAGTGATGTACAGTTACTCATTAGAACTTATCAGAAATCAGCATCTAGAATGGACTGGCATCTAATTGGCTGTTCTGTTACTTGCCTACCAATTCTTTTTGCACCATATGATTCAATAAGCCATAAACCAGAGCTACATGTGCATGTACTTTTCCTTTGTGGAATAAAAATTAAGCTTTTTTTTCTGTATTTCTATACCCGCTGTTTGATATAACAATGGCTTTAACGCAGGTATGAATTTTTAATGCCCTACCAAGTAGATGCTATGCCCACTTTGTATGCCCTGTTTGGCTGTTATTTTATTTAAGTATCAGTGGGCTCGCGATACAGCCCAGCATCAAATACAAAGGCCAAAACAGCCAACGGAGAAAATGTATATTTAATGTATTCTTTTCTATGCACTGCAGTTGTGGTTCTGATGATACAGCCACAAACTCTTTGTAGAAATCCTATGTTACAGGTGAATTAAGGGGGCACATAGTTTTGCTCCTTTCACAATGGATTATGTACATTAAAGGGAATCGGAACTTAACAGAGTCAGAAGTTAGGTTTAGTTTATGTTGTAATGTTCATATTGGGTCTTGAAGTATATGTTTAGTCATAACTTTTCTTTTTTTTCAGAAATAGTGTGAGAAAATAAAAAGTCCCGCTAGTTTTTACTGTTATCTGGAGCTTTGCTAGAGAGATTTCCCCTCATTTACTGCCAGTGACAACAGTTTAAAGTGGAACTAAACCCATTGACTTAAAGGAGAAGTAGGGCCAAAGCTCTTTTGGCCCTACTTCTCCTTTGGGTCAGAAGAGTGCAGTTAGTTCTGCACTCCTGTGTCCAAGGTTCAGTCAACAGAGGGCTAAAAAGTCCACTGTCACCTGATGTCACTTAGTCCAGTGGTCATCAACACCTGTCCTCAGGGCCCACTAACAGGCCAGGTTTGCAAGATAACTGAAATGTAGACATGTGCAATTTGTTTTGTTTTTTTTCGTTAAAATTCGTTATATTCGTTCATTCGTTATCGTACGAATGAACGAACGATTCGCTAAAAATTTTAACGAATGTTCGAATCGAACGAATACGAAAAACAACGAAAATCCGAAATAACCAAATTAGAAACAACGAAACTACGAAAGAAGAAAATCTGAAAAAACGAAAACAGGAACAACGAAAATCAAAATGATCGAAAAAATTCGTACATTCGTAACTTTTTTTTTTTGTTGAATTGGTAATTTTCCGTGTCCCTTACAATGGCGCTGCTTAACGTGCTTCGAATGGATTGAACGAAAAAATTCGTACATTCGTAACTTTTTTTTTTTGTTGAATTGGTAATTTTCCGTGTCTCTTACAATGGCGCTGCTTAACGTGCTTCGAATGGATTGAACGAAAAAATTCGTACATTCGTAACTTTTTTTTTTTTCGATTCATAATTTTCCGTGTCCCTTACAATGGCGCTGCTTAACGTGCTTCGAATGGATTGAACGAAAAATTTATACATTCGTAACTTTTTTTTTCGATTTGTAATTTTCCGTGTCTTTTTAAAATGTAATAATAGCATACACATTACATAAAATTATGAATTTACGAATCTACGAAAACAATGTTACGAAAGTACGAATAAATCAATCTAACAAAAGTACGAATGTAACTAAATCTACGACAATACGAATGCGTCAGAATTTCGAATAAACGAAAATTAAACTAACGGAAAAACGAATCAATGAAAAAATACCTCTTACGAAAATACGAATCGTTACAAATACGAACACTGACGACTTACGAATTTACGAATCGTTACGAATCAATGGAAACAAAAGAAACTAAATGAAAATAAACAAATTTTGCACATGTGCACATGTCTAGTATGAAGGTAAATGATGGGGGCAGGCTGGGATTTGGCATTCCTCGGCATATCGAAGGTGTTATTTTTTTTTTTGTTTAGTGATAAAACGACACTCGGCAGTGTCTCTGTGTCTCTGTGACGTTATTGGTTTTATTTTATCTTCCTTTTCTGTAGTGTTTAGCCACTGGGTGAGTCCCAACTGCGGAGCAACTTCAGAAGCAGTCAGATGACTGTAAAGAATTAATGTGATGCAAGCGCTCCGGGACAAGATAGGTCATTTGTAGAATTCTGTGTGCGGTGAAATGCCCAGCACGAGAGTCTGAGATTGCTGCCTGTGAAAAGACAACTTGCTATTAAAAAGAGAAAAAAAACTAAAAAAAAAACTCAAATGTAGCAAGTTATTTTTTACTATTCCTAAGTAAGCACACTTTAATGTTTACTGGGAAGACAGTTAACCTTCTTTGAAAAGGGAAGAAAACTGTAAATACGAACATAACTGCAGAGGCATTAAGGTGTTCAATGAAGTGTAATTTAGAGCAAGAAACTTTTTTTAGGCTTTTTCTCTTTTTCTCTTTTTATATATCCCTGAGTTGTATACCCATCCTGAACAAGTCCATTTGAATCAAATCTTTTGTCTACTAATTTTGTTAGCATGGGGAAACTGATCCTAGTTATCGTTGTCTACAAATTGTACATATAGACCAGGGGTCTCCAAACTTTCTAAACAAAGGGCCAGTTTAATATCCTTCAGACTTTAACCACTAGCTGACTGCCCACTGTCAAATGACGGCGGGACGGTGCAGCTACTGTGGCGGGCCGCCGTCATATGACGTCGTCTACCATTCGGCCACTGGGGGGCGCGCGCGCGCCGCGGGAGGCGCGCGCGCGCCCGCCGCGTAGCTGGGGCCCCGGTGCCCGTGCCCGGCGGTCGCGATGACCGCCAGGCACCCGCGATTGCCCGGTAATCGAGCAGGACGTGGATCGGTGTGTGTAAACACACAGATCCACGTCCTGTCAGAGGAGAGGAGACCGATGGTGTGTCCCTTGTACATAGGGACACCGATCGGTCTCCTCCCCCAGTCAGTCCCCTCCCCCCACAGTAAGAATCACCAAGATAGGGTACACATTAACCCCTGCAGCGCCCCCTAGCGTTAACCCCTTCCTGCCAGTCACATTTATACAGTAATCAATGCATTTTTATAGCACGGATCGCTGTATAAATGTGAATGGTCCCAAAAATGAGTCAAAAGTGTCCGAAGTGTCCGCCGCAATGTCGCAGTCACGATAAAAATCGCAAATCGCCGCCATTACTAGTAAAAAAAATAATAATAATAAAAATGCTATAAATCTATCCCCTATTTTGTAGACGCTATAACTTTTGCGCAAACCAATCAATATACGCTTATTGCGATTTTTTTTACCAAAAATATGTAGAAGAATACGTATCGGCCTAAACTGAGGAAAAAATTTGTTTAAAAAAAAAAAAAAAAATGGATATTTATTATAATAAATAGTAAAAAATATTATGTTTTTTCAAACTTGTCCCTCTTCTTTTGTTTATAGCGCAAGAAATAAAAACCGCAGAGGTGATCAAATACCACCAAAATAAAGCTCTATCTGTGGGGAAAAAATGATAAAAATTTTATTTGGGTACAGCGTTGCATGACCGCGCAATTGTCATTCAAAATGCGACAGCGCTGAAAGCTGAAAAATGGCTTGGTCAGTAAGGAGGTGTTCGTGGCTGGTAGGCAAGTAGTTAAGGGGGCCAGACTGTGGCCAGTGGAAGTAACCAATGCAATATGATTGGGTATAGTGGGAAGATTAGTGGCCCGTTGTTGGTGTCAGTGGCAGGAAAAGTGGCAGATCATTGGTAATTAAAGGGAGGAATGGTGCCCCATCATTGGTGTCAGTGGGAGGAATTCTGTCCCATCATTGGTGTCAGTGGGAGGAATGGTGCCCCATCTTTGTTTCAGTAGATAGAGCGGTGTCCCAAGGGCCGGATAAAGGTTTATTTATTACAGGATTTATATAGCGCCAACAGTTTACGCAGCGCTTTACAATATTAAAAAGGAGACAATACAGTTATAATACAATAAAATACAGGAGGATTAAGAGGGCCCTGCTCAGAAGAGCTTACAATCTAATAGGGTGGGGGAGGTGGTACAAAAAGGTTGTAACTGTGGGAAATGAGCTGATGGAAGTGGTAAAAGATTAGATGGAGACATGATAGGCTTCCCTGAAGAGATGAGTTTTCAGGGATCGCCTGAAGGTGGCTAGAGTAGGGGATAGCCGGACAGGTTGAGGCAGCGAGTTCCAGAGGATGGGAGAGGCTCTGGAGAAATCCTGGAGACGAGCATGGGAGGAGGAAATGAGAGAGCTTGACAGGAGGAGGACTGGAGAAGAGCGGAGAGGACGGTTTGGGATATGTTTGGAGACAAGATTGGTGATGTAGCTCGGGGCAGAGTTGTGGATGGCTTTGTAGGTTGTGGTTAGCATTTTGAATTTAATTCGCTGGGTGATTGGGAGCCAGGTGGACAAAGGGCCATATTCGGCCCCTGGGCCACAGTTTGGAGACCTCTGATATAGACAGGCAATAATGTATCTATAGTTCTTCAATGGGTATCATGTGCCTTACTTCTCAGTTCATGACAAACGCCAAAGAAAATAATCTCTGATATAAACCCCATTCATTAAAAAAAAAGGAAAAATATATGTCCAGTCGCATAATGTCCAATGGAATTAAAAGTAATGCCGCGTACACACAGTCGGAATTTCCGATGGAAACAGTCCGATGGGAGCTTTTCGTCGGATTTTCTGACCGTGTGTATGCCCATCGGTCTTTTTCTGTCGGAATTTTTGAGTTTGAGCGAAATACCGTCGGAATTCCGACGGGAAAACCATCAGAGCTTTTTCCGATGAGAATTCCGACCGTGTGTACGCGGCATAAGACGATTTAAAGGTGAACTATGGTAATTTACCCCCTCCCACTCTTTGTATCCCCCAAAATAATCACTATGTTACATTAAAATATTAATATTAATTATGTTAAAAGCCCCTTTTATTTACCTAAAAAAGTATTTTTGTAAACAAAACAAAAAAAAAAACATGTATAAATAATTCAAAAATTACGGGGTAGACTCAATGGACCTCTTGCGCTTTTTTTTTCTCCATCATACTTCTATGTTTCTAGGAATGTGAATTTAAAAAACAAAACACAAGTATGTTTATTGTAGTTTTGTTCCTTAACCGCTTCAGCCCCGGAAGATTTTACCCCCTTCCTGACCAGAGCACTTTTTGCGATTCGGCACTGCGTCGCTTTAACTGACAATTGCGCAGTCGTGCGACGTGGCACCCAAACAAAATTGACGTCCTTTTTTCTCCCACAAATAGAGCGCTTTTTATTTTTTGCGCTATAAACAAAAAAAAAAGCGCCAATTTTGAAAAAAATTCTATATTTTTTACTTTTTGCTATAATAAAGATCCCCCAGAAATATATCAACATTTTTTTTTTCCTCAGTTTAGGCCGATACGTATTCTTCTACATATTTTTGGTAAAAAAAAATAGCAATAAGCGTATATTGCTTGGTTTGCGCAAGTTATAGGGGATAGTCTTATGCCATTTTTATTATAATTTTTTTTTTTACTAGTAATGGCGGCGATCTGCGATTTTTATCGGGACTGCGACATTATGGCGGACACATTGGACACTTTTGACACATTTTTGGGACCATTGGCATTTATACAGCGATCAATGCTATAAAAATATAAAAATGCATTGATTACTGTAAAAATGTCACTGGCAGGGAAGGTGTTAACACTAGGGGGCGATCAAGGGTTAATTGTTTTCCCTGGGAGTTTATTCTAACTGAAGGGGGAGGGGACTGTGTAGGGGAGATGACAGATCGCTGTTCATACTCTGTATGAACACACAATCTGTCTCTTCTCCCCTCGGAGAACCGGAAACTGTGTGTTTACACGATCGCGGGAGCCTGGCGGTGATCGTGACCGCCAGGCACTCGCATCAACTCTGGGGGCGAGCAGCTGGCACGCAGGCCCCTAGTGGCCACAGGGCAAAGCAACGTAACATAACGTTGCTTTGTCCAGCTGCGGCCAACTGCGGCGGCTGGTCTTCAAGTGATTAAACTGTCTAATTCAGATTTGTTGCCAATGCACCATACAAGTTTCAGGATTTTACGTTTTGGTTTATTTTTTAAATTACAGTGGGGAAAATAATGATTTGATCCCCTGCAGATTGTGTAAGTTTGCCCACTTATAAAGATATTAAGGGTCTATAATTTTTTATCATAGGTGTATTTTAAATGATAGAGACAGAATATCAACCAAAAATCCAGAAAAAACACATAAAACAAACGCTATAAATTATGTTGCAGTTCCGTGAGTAAAATAAGTATTTGATCTCCAAGCAAATCATGACCTGGTACTTGGTGAAGAAACTCTTGTTGGCAAGCACAGAGGTCAGACGTTTCTTGTGGCGAGCTTTGCACACATCTCAGGAGGGATTTCGGTCCACTCTTCTTTAGAGATCTTCTCTAAATCCTTAAGGTTTCTTGGCTGTCTCTTGGAAACTCAAAGTTTTAGCTCCCTCCATTAATTTTTCGATAGTATTAAGGTCTACAGACTGACTAGGCCACTCCATGACCTTAATGTGCTTCTTCTCCTTTGTAGCCACTCCTCTGTTGCCTTGGCGGTATGTTTTGGGTCATTGTCATGCTGGAAGACCCATCCATGACCCATCTTCAGTGTTCTGGCTGGGGGAAGAATGTTCTCATCCAAGATTTTACAATACATGTCCATTGGCTCCTCAATGCGGCAAAGTCAACCTGTACCTTTAGCAGAGAAGCACCCCCAAAGCATCATGTTTTCACCTCTGTGCATGACTGTAGAGATGGTGTTCTTAGGGTCATAGTCAAAATTTTTACTCCTCCAAACACGGCAAGTCGAGTTAATGCCAAAGAACTCAATTTTGGTCTGACCACAGCATTTTCTCCCAATCATGCTCTGAATCATTTAGATGTTCATTGGCATGACCGTACATGTGTCTTCTTAAGGAGGGGAACTCATCGTGTTTGGAGGAAGAAAAATGCTGACTATGACCCTAAGAACACCATCCCTACAGTCAAGCACGGAGGTGGAAACATTATGCTTTAGGGCTGTTTCTCTGCTAAAGGTACAGGCCAACTTTGCAGCATTGAGGGCCAACGGACGGCCATGTATTGTAAAATCTTGGATGAGAACCTTCTTCTCTTAGCCAGAACACTGAAGATGGGTCATGGATGGGTCTTCCAGCATGACAATGACCCAAAACATACCACAAAGGCAAAAAAGGAGCTGCTCAAGAAGAACACATTAAGGTCACGGAGTGGCCTCGCCAGTCTCCAGCCCTTAGGCCTATAGAAAGTTTATGGAGGGAGTTAAAACTTTGAGTTGCCAAGAGACAGCCAAAAAACCTTAAAGTGGATGTAAACCCCAAAATGTCATAATGTAGAGAATAAGATTTCCTTTCATTTGAGCCCAGTCTTGGCACACAGATTTACTCCAGCCCTGAGAAATCCTCTTTTATTGTTCGGTTAGAAAAATCTTGACAAAGTGCTGAAATCTTTGTCAAAAATGCCCCCTTGCTGTGAGTGACAGGTGATTTACATATCTCATGCACTAGCCTGAGACAGGCACATCCTGTGTAATTATAAAAATTGAGAAATCCACCCCTCCCTCACATAACAAATCCTGGTGATGGAAAGGAATGTTATCTGTGATCAGGTGACCTCAGACACACACACTGCACTATAACAATCATCAGATCACTGGATGTTCTACTCTGCCCAACTCTGACTACATACATCTCCCCTATATTCTTCTTGCTGTTCACTCGAGAATAAATTTTTCTTTCACTCTGGTCTGTGCCTGTCTCAGGCTAGTGCATGAGATATGTAAATCACCTGTCACTCACAGCAAGGGGGCGTTTTTGACAAAGTTTTCAGCACTTTGCCCAAATTTTTCTAACTGAACAATAAAAGAGGATTTCTCAGGGCTGGAGTAAATCTGTGTGGCAAGACTGGGCTCAAATGAAAGGAAATCTTATTTTCTACATTATGGCATCAAAAAAAAAATTGGAGGGTTTACATCCACTTTAAGGATTTAGAGAAGATCTGTAAAGAAGAATGGACCAAAATCCCTCCTGAGATTTGTGCAAACCTGGTCACTAACTACAAGAAATGTCTTACATCTGTGCTTGCCAACAAGGGATTCTCCAACAAGTACTATTTCAGTCATATTTTGCTTGGGGATCAAATACTTCTTTTACTCACTGGACTGCAGCTCAATTTATAACATTTGTTTTTTCTTTTTTTTCTGGATTTTTGGTTGATATTCTCTCTCTATCATTTAGGATACACCTATGATAAAACAAGTACAGACCCTTTATTTCTTTGGAGGTGGGCAAACTTACAAAATCTTCAGTTAATCAAATAATTATTTTCCCCACCGTAGCATGATGCACCTATTCTGATTAATGCATTGAAGTGAAAATTACTTTGCATTTTCCAGCAGTGCATTTGGATCTATTTTATGTTGGCATGGGGAGACTGATCTTATTGTTTATAACTGTCTGCGAATTGTACATATAGACAAAGCCTAATGTATCTATAGTTATTCAATGGAAACCATGCCCTCACTTCTCAGCTTATGACAAAGACAATAATCTCTGATATAAATCCCATTCATTAAAATGGAAAAATGTAATGTCCTGATACCCAATCTCCATTGGAATTAAAAGTAAGATGATTTACAGTTGAACTCCTGGTAATGTATATGTTACCTAAAAAATAATGATGATTAGGTTAACCGCTTCAATACCGGGCACTTATACATCTTCCTGCCCAGACCAATTTTCAACTTTCAGCGCTATCACATTTTGAATGATAATTGCGCGGTCACGTGACGCTGTACCCAAACAAAATATTTATACATTTTCCCCATAAATAGAGCTTTCTTTTGGTAGTGTTTGATAACCACTGGGGTTTTTATTTTTTGCGCTACAAATAAAAAAAAAAACTGCAAATTTTGAAAAAAATAAATGTTTTTTTTATTTATTTGTCACAAAATGTTGTAAATAAGTATGTTTTCTCCTTCACTAATGGGCACTGATGAGGCAGTACTGATTGGCACTGACGATGAGGCACTTATAGGCGGCACTGATAGGCAGCACTGATAGGCAGCACTGATAGGCAGCACTGATAGGCGGCACTGATAGGCGGCACTGATGAGCAGAACTGATAGGCGGCACTGATAGGCAGCACTGATAGGCAGCACTGATGAGCAGCACTGATAGGCGGCACTGATAGGCAGCACTGATATGCGGCACTGATGAGCAGCACTGATAGGCGGCACTGATGAGCAGCACTGATGGGTGGCACTGATGAGCAGCACTGATGGGCGGCACTGATGGGTGGCACTGATGAGCAGCACTGATGGGTGGCACTGATGAGCAGCACTGATGGGTGGCACTGATGAGCAGCACTGATGGGTGGCACTGATGAGCAGCACTGATAGGTGGCACTAATGGGCACTCATAGGCGGCACTGATGGGCACACATAGGCAGCACTGAGGGGCACACATAGGCGGCACTGGAGAGCACTTCTAGGCAGCACTGGTAGACACGTATTGGCAGCACTGATAGATGGCACTGATAGGCAGCACTGATCAGGAGTCACTGGCAGGCATCACTGATGGGCACTGATTGGCATTCCTGGTGGGCTCTAGTGGGCTTACCTGGTGGGTCATAGGTGGGCTTGGGTGGGCATCCTCAGGGGGCTGAATTGATAATCAATTGGCGCAGACCCCCTTCTGTCAGCTGATCGGCTCTCGTCTACTTCCGTCTGTCAGTGCAAGTAGAGGAAAAGCTAATGCAAGGCTTTTCCTGTTCACACTGTGATCAGCTGAGATTGGACACAGCTGATCACAGGGTAAAGAGCCTACCTCATAGGCTCTATACCTCGATTGAAGATGTGGTGTGTCAGTCTGGCACCATATCATCGATCACCACGTCCCCACAGGCGCGCGATCACGGCTTATCCTGCTGGACATCATATGACGCCCAGTCAGGATAACAGAACCACTTTCCAGCTGTCATTTTGCTATATGGCAGCCGGGAAATGGTTAAAAACTTTTGTTTACTTACCTAAATGCATGGATATTTGAAATACTGTGTCCCAAATCTTCTATATTCTTTACCATAGGCGTGCGCAGGGGGTGTGTCAGGAGTGCTTGGGCCCACTCTAATCACTACATGCAGTGCCCTTTTCTCCTACTACCTGGGCTTCTTCCGTGTTGGCACGCGCGCCCGACACTGCTGCTGGAATTTTTCAGGCTGGAGAGTGGGGGAAAGGGCTAGTATATACATTGTAGACATGTGCGATTAGTTTCGTACGAATCAAAAATTCGTACGAATTTTTTGAAATTCGTACATTCGTACGAATCCGAATTACGAATTTTTACGAATACGAATTCTGTACGAAATACGAAATTTCATTTACGAATTTCGGATCCAAATTATCCGAATCCAAACTACCAAATGATGAATTTCAACGAATATGAAAGAAATTATAGCGGATATAACGAATGAATCGAATGAATTCGAGATTCAGTATATCGAATCGTTATGAATCGTTACGAATCGTAACGAATATCGACACTCTACGAATAATAACGAATTATCCAAAAACGTATTAACGTTACATAACACAAGTCTATTGTCTATTGTTCACCAATCACTCAGAGGAAGTATGAAATACGAAATTTCGTATTCGTAAACTATATTTCGTATTTCGTACTTCCTCTGAGTGATTGGTGAACAATAGACATTTATAGACCTGTGTTATGTAACGTTAATACGTTTTCGGATAATTCGTTATTATTCGCAGAGTGTGGATATTCGTAACGATATTAACGATTTGTAACGATTTGTACGAAATTCGTATTTAGGACGAATCTGAATTAAATTTCGTACATGAATTACGATTTTTTTTTTTTTTATACGGAACGAAACGAAACTAATTTTTTGACGGCTCCCATGTCTAATACATTGTCATTTACCAGCACATTCCTTTTTCTAAATGAACACACTCACTGTGTTCATTCATATCGGAAGCATAGTAAACAGTATTCATGCTTCAGTTTGTGACTGAACAGGAAGCCGGTCAGCACAGAGCGCTTTCCATTTATGCACTGTCCTGTGCAGCTGAGGCTTTAGAGGAAGGCCTGTGTGTTTAAGCTTTAGGGTGCACACACCTATGTTCTTTACATCTGTAAAGCCTTGATTGTAACTTATAGGATTACAACCAAAATCAAAATAATACATAGACTTAATATAGTCTTGCTGTTCAGACCTGGAACAAATACTTTTTTTTTTAGAAGTGGAATCAGAGGAGCAACTTACAGAATGCCTGGCAGTGTTTTCTCTATTGCATGCTGAAAAAGGGTACACCTGGGTCCTCTAAATAACTCATTTTGCTTTGGAGATATTGTGAAAGAGTTTTGAGACATAAACTGCAGAGCGGGGCACCACATCCAATTATATCGAGCAAAAAAAGGGGAAGAAAAATAGAAAACTGACTTTTAAGGTTGCCACTATAATTCCAATAGGAAAAGAAAGGGTCTCGCATTATAGTAAAATATCAAAATGTATTAAATAACATTATAAGCGTGTAAAAAGGAGAGTGCATAGACATGTCTGATTGGTGCAATGTCCCATATGGATATATAGGATAGGCTGAACATAGGAAACCGTACAGGTGGCCTGTAGAGTAATGTCAAAGTAGTCTAATGCGGCGTACACACGGTCGGAATTTCCGATGGAAACAGTCCGATGGGAGCTTTTTATCGGATTTTCCGACCGTGTGTATGCCCATCGGTCTTTTTCTGTCGGAATTTCCGACGGACTTTGGATTGAGAACCTGTTCTTAATTTTTCTGACGGAAAACCTTTCTATTGGATTTTCCGATCGTGTGTATGCAATTCCGACACGCAAAATCCCGACGCATGCTCGGAAACAATTCAACGCATGCTCAGAAGCATTAAACTTCCCTTTTATAGTGCAGTCGAACGTTTTTTAAGGCGTGGTGTTATTGACCATCGGAATTTGGTGTGACCATGTGTAGGCAAGACAGTTTGAGCGAAATTCCGTCGGAATTCTGACGGGAAAACCATCAGAGCTTTTTCCGACGAGAATTCCGACCGTGTGTACGCGGCATAAGAAGATCCCTTCTGACTGGAGGCCGAACTACCGGATTCGCAGGAACAGCGCCATTGGATCACTTCGGGTTTCGCCAGTAGCTTCTTCAGGAGCTCCTATTGGTACTAGGGGGGTACAGTATAATTAATATTTATGTCCATACATATTTTTAAGCGGTAGTAAACCCGCACATAAAAAAAAAAAACCCTGCAAGGCAAAGACATACTTACCTTAGAACGAAGCCCCCATATCGGAGCCCGGTCCACGCTGAGGAGCTGACATCTTGCCCTCAGCGTGTCTTCTGGGCGCTGTGAGTGGCCGGAGCCACGATGACGTCACTCCCGCGCAAGGTCAAGCAACGCTGCCGGACCTTCAGCTGGGGCATTCAGAGCGCATGCGCCGCTGACGGCATCGGCTGCATGCATAGGGAATATCTCCTAAACGGTGCACGTTTCAGGAGATATTAATTTTACCTACAGGTAAGCCTTATTATAGGCTTACCTGTAGGTAAAAGTGTAAAATGTGGGTATACAACTGCTTTAACTAATTATTAGACATGTGCACAATATTTCATTTCTGAATTTAGTTTTCGTCCGAAAAATTAATTTATTTAGTTACTCCCGAAATTCGTTTTTATTTATTTTGTTTCGTTAAAAAATGCATTCGTCCGAAAATCCGAAATAATTAAGGTCGAATCTGTCATTGAAGGCTTATGGTGTCCGTCAGATGTTCTAAGAATATTAGACGGAGCAGCTAAACTGTACGACGCCGCAATCGTACATTTCCGGTCGAATGTTCCGCCTACAAGCTATAGTAGAATTCTAATGTTGTATGACACTAGTAATAATTATATTTATTAATTATTATTACTAGTCAACCAACATTAGAATTCTTCTATAGCCTATGGGCGGAGCATTTGACCATAAATGTGCGCTCGCGGCGACTGCTTCATCGAATCTTCATGTCGAATCTTTTCTGTCAAATAATCTTGGACTAATAGAGTTAGGTTAGGCCCATTCAACCTTTTTTGCTATTGTCTCTATAATGTTGAATCTTTTCTCTCTATGTAGAATAATCTTGGACTAATAGAGTTAAGGTTAGACACATTCGACCACAGGTTCAATGGACACAGATCGCTTTTGTCAGCGTCATGTCAAATCTCTTATCTATATCGAACTGTTGTCGCAACGAAAACAAAAATAAAGCATTTGTTTATGTTGAATCTTTTGGCTTTCAGATTCTGCACGTTCGTTATCGTTTGTTAAAACAATAACGAAAATACCCAAAATTCGGACAAAAATGCATTCGGAGGAAAACGAATGCACATGTCTACTAATTATTACATATTATTGGATACCATTATTTTAACAATATTATCAGTTTATACAAAATTCAAGAAATAGCATTATCCACACTACTTTGAAAAAATAATAATTTGTTATAATTATGTATAGATAGTACATGGACATAAAAGTTAATTATAATGTACCCCTAGGACCAATAGGATCTCCTAAAGAAGCTATTGGCGAAACAAGGGATCTTCTTAGACTACTTTGACATTACTCTACAGGCCATTAAGACGGTTTTCGATGTTCAGCCTATCCTATATATCCATATGGGACATTGTACCAATCAGACACTTCTATGCACTCTCTTTTTTACATGCTTTTAATGTGATTTATTCAATTTTGATATTTTACTATCATTTTTTATTCCTATTGGAATTATAGTGGCAACCTTAAGTCTGTTTTCTTTTTTTTTTCTTCCCCTTTTTTTGCTTTGGAGATAGATTGGAGGCCTGCGACTATTTTTGGGGAAGATTAAATTATTATTTTAAACATTCCCATTATCTCCTCTTGATGGGGAAACCCCATGTTTAGCTGGGTTTAATATACGGGGTATACCAAGATTGAAAGGATAGGATTTCCAAAAAATGTAATGAATGAATGAATGATTTGTATAGCGCTACAATGCAAACTGAATCGCCTCAAGGCGCTGTAGTCGTGCTTTGTTGTCAAGCTTCTTAGAAGAGGTGGGTCTTGAGTTTTTTCCTGAAGGCCTGATGGTTTTCTTCCATGCGGATGTAGGTTGGTAGAGCGTTCCATAGCCGTGGTCCTTGGACAGCGAATCTCTGTTCCCCCTTTGATTTGTAGCGGGATTTGGGAATGAGGAGGAGGAGGATTTGTTTCGACGATCGAAGACTGCGATTGGGTGTGTAGTGTTTTATTTTCTCAAGAAAGGTATTGAGGAGCGTCACCATGGGTGCATTTGTGGGTGAGGCAGAGGGTCTTGAATGTGACCCGATTCTTTATGGTTAGCCAATGTAGGCTCCTCAGGGAAGGGGAGATGGATTCCCAGGGTTTTTTTCTCTGTTATCAGCCTTGCCGCCGTGTTTTGGATAAGTTGTAAGCGCGCAAGTTGATATTGGGGTAATCCTATGTAAAGGGTGTTTGCATAGTCCAGTCATGAATTAATGACTGTTCCAACCACCACTGCTTTCTCCTCTTTTGGAATGAAGGGGATGAGTCTACGTAGCAGGCGGAGCAGATGGTGAGAACCACTGACTACTGCTCATATTTGTGCATCCATTGACATTTCTGAGTCAAAAATGACTCAGAGACTCTTGGCCTTGGTCCTTGGGGAGATGGTCTGTCCAAAGATGGTGGGAGGTGTCCAAGGGATCTTGGTTCGGGAGTTTTGGTTTGCGTGTAGAATAAGAAGTTCTGTTTTCGTTTCGTTGAGTTTAAGGGAGCTAGTGGTCATCCAGTTGTCTATCAGGGTGAGGCATTTTTCTAATTGCTGATGATGGTCTTTTTGTCCGGTGATCCGAAAATATAATTGGGTGTTGTCAGCGTATGAGTGGAAGCAGAGGTCTGATCTTCTGATTATTTTGAGGAGTGGGCGGATGTATATGTTGAAGAGCACTGGCGACAAAGGGTGATCCTTGAGGGACTCCACAAGAGATTGCCCGGGTTTCAGAGGTGAAGGCTGCTAGTTTCACTGTCTGAGAACGATTTCCTAGGAAGGATGCGAACCATTGTAGATCTGAGTCTGTGACTCCTGATACTTCTGTGAGACGGATGAGTAGAGTATTGTGGTCCACTGTATCAAATGCTGCACTGAGGTCCAACAGTACCAGGAGACATGATTCTCTGTCATCTGCTGCTTCGAGGGCGTCGTCCCATATCTTCAGGAGTGCTGTTTCTGTACCATGGCCAATGTTTTGTGGAGGATAAGATAAAGCGGATCCCCTTTAATAAATTGAAGGTCTGCCAGATAAATTTGCTTTCTTTTACAGACAGATTCAGGATTATTATAGGAAAGACGGGGCGATGAAATGCGGTTTATTATTAGTTCAATCTTGAAAACCGGAAAAGAGGAACAGAATAAATAGTAAATTCCCATTAAGATGTATTTATAGAATTTTTTTGTAGTCAGAAGTTAAGAGGATAAATGTGGAATATGTTCTTCCTGCATGTAAAGGAAATAGCAGATTTGGTTTCTAAGGGTTATACCGGGAACTGTAAGCAATGATTTGAGAGAGTTATATTAAAAAAAAAAAAAAATCATGAACAGGAAATACATCTCTATTAAAATATGTAACTTGATGTACAAGTGAGAGATTAGACCTTTGAAATGTGGTTTGTCATCTCCTGATTTAAATGATAAATGAATGCTGTAAAATTAGAACATTTTGGAATTAATAGAGTGGCTTGGGAAACCAAAATAGTGTTTTGGACCTTATTCAAGGTCTTGATAAGATTTTAATAATAATTGCAATGCTAGTAGCCTTGAAAATGATACTGAACAGGTGGCCGGGTCATGGATATACAGAAGCATTTGTCCTATTATTTTATATTGGAGATTTCTGATTATATGTGTGTGAAGACTGTCAAGGAATGGGGAGTTCATTAATCGTTGATGTAAATTATTACAGAAATATCTGCTTCGGTAAATAGGATGTTGATATAATGTGTGACATATGTATGATCTATGTATGACAAGTGGCAGATGGAGACATATTAACATGTTAAGGCAAAGTATGTGCTATGAATTTTTAGTATGTTTTAATAAGCTGTTACCCAAAATGATATGGTATAAAAATTATTTCATTGTCTAAAAAGTCTGCCTGTTGTTAAAATAGTAGGATGTTAATAAAATACAATGAACTAGCTTTTCATCCATCAAAACTGTATATAGATCTGTTCTGTGCAAATTGGACAAAATCGAATATCCTCAGGTCATATTCTCTGCAGACTGAATGTTTGAATGGTGAAAATACTGCACTATGGCCCCTAGATGGAGCTGACGAGTAAGGATGACCTAACTGGTCCAAACCTTTGCCCATTCGGTGGGGGCTAAAATTCATATATGTATTATAATATATATATATATATATATGAATTCATATATGTATTTCTACCTCTTTTATATACCGTATATACTCGAGTATAGGTCGACCCGAATATAAGCCGAGGCACCTAATTTACCACAAAAAAAAATAGGAAAAATTGACTCGTGTATAAGCCGTGGGTGAGAAATGCAGAAGCTACTGTAAGTGCAGTTGCATACCTCCCTGTTTCTTGTGCATACCTACCTGTGCAGATCTGTGTACCTCCCTGTGTCCTGTGTACCACCCTGTGTCCATTGCAGCCTACCTGTGTCCTGTGTACCTCCCTGTGTCCATTGCAGCCTACCTGTGTTCTCTGCATGCCCGCTTGTGCCGATCTGCGGCCTCTGTGCCCTTCTGCATGCCTCTGTGCCCTTCTGCATGCCTCTGTGCCCTTCTGCATGCCTCTGTGCCCATCTGCAGCTCTGTGTGCCGTTTTGCACTGATCATCATGTATTAAAAACATACGGCGGCCATTCCAGTATTCAAAAGCCGCGCCTCCTCCTTGTCTGTGATAGGTGGAACACTCAATTTCCCAGCAGTCAGTGTTTCGCCTATCACGGACATCCGCTCATCCTCATACCATGGACGAGGATGAGAGGATGTCCGTGATGGGCGGAACGCTGACTGCTGGGAAATTGAGTGTTCCGCCTATCACAGACGAGGAGGCGCGGCTTTTGTACACTAGACTGGCTGCCGTCTGTCTGCAAGACACACTGATCAGGTAGGCAGGCGGCGGCGACTCGAGTATAAGCAGAGGGGGACACTTTCAGCCCAAAATAAACGGCTGAAAATCTCGGCTTATACTTGGGTATATACGGTATATATTTTATTTTTAAATCTTTTTATTTTGTTTATAACAAACACATAGACAAAACAAACATAAAACAGTACAGCCAACATCTGGCTAATATCAGGTGTGGGACCCACACAGGGGTCGCAAGTCAGCATAACGGAACCAAGAAATGTTAGATTATTTGAGACTACCAGAATATACCATCATCCATGTGCAGGCCGGCTCACGCTCCCGAGGTAGGTTGATAGTTAACTAGCTCAACTAAGTTACTGTGCTGGCAAGGGTTGGTTTATCAAGACTTCAAGGGAGGTCATCGGATAGCGAGAAACCTCCTAGTCTGCTGCAGCTGTGGAGGGGTTCCGCCAACCACTTAGACCAGACCCTGTCATATTTTTTCGGACAGCCTCTATGAATATAGGTATCTTTGGATAAGGGTATCACATTATTGGCAAGTGTTTTCACCTCTTTTATATATTTGACAGATTCCCGCTGTCATTGGGTCCTAAGCTATGCACCTGTCGCGTCCCTAGGCACCACTGACGTCACCAGAAATCCCTTGCCCCTATACGAAACACGGTTTGAGCCGCCGCATTTTGTGACCGAGAATAGACTTTTTTTGTGATAAATAATAGTTTTTGGTTGTGTTCAGATTCGTTTTTTCCTTTTCGACTATGGATGTAGATGTGGGGAACGCAGAAGGTCTGTGAGTTTAGGGAAATGTGTAGCTCTCTGTGTTTTGCTGCTTGAAACCAACTTAGATTTCACTAAGAGCACATTTCGGAGACAAATTGCTTTGAAAAACATTGCGATATGTAGCATGTATCCTATTCTATATGTCACCATTTTGCCATTCTCTGGTTGATCTACAGTATTAATTTGTGAATTAAGCAGAAAGGAAAATGCTAACTGCCTCATTCATTGCTCCATTAATTTGTGAGGTTGAAAAGCACAGAGAGTTGTAATTAGCGGTGAGGTACATAAAACAGATATTTATAAATCGCCGGAATCCATATGATTCTCCTGCAGAAATTGGTTGTCCTGATTACTATTCTCAAGGCATGCTATCGGCTCTCTACCTTCTGTCACCTGTCCCTGGCCTGTACAGCTTGACCTGTTGTCCTTGTGTACAACGCTTTCAAATAGTATTCTTTTCATCCGCAGGGGTCATGGATCATTTGATTTAAATGAAGCTTCTGTCATTTGTAACCGCCTCCACCCTCTTCCGCAAACAGTTCATATTAAAATCCATTAGCCCGAGCTGACCTTAGCAGTAATGGCGTGCATGTGCACTATTTTTACATCTATGTGGTATCCATAATGCATTAATAGATGGGTCCATTATTATTATTAATTATTCTACCTTCAAAGTTATTGTACTCGGCACAGCTAATGAGGGCAACGGCTGTCCCTAGGCGGGCCTTCTATGGATGGGTCGACTATAGAGCAATCGGAAATTCTGTTGAAAGAGGCACTCCAACCAGCGGTGTGAGTGAAAGAAGATAGGGTCATACTGTCACTTGACCATTGTAGAAATGGTAATCGATTGCACTAAGGTTGTGTCAGCATCATGGAAACCTTGCTTGTCTTGCATGCCATACCATTGTACAGTACATAGCCTTGCATGCAGATGATCTGGCAGTTGTATTAAGTATTTTACATAATATAGTGCATATGGTATCATTGGATATAGGCCAAATAGATTTATATCCCCAAGGGTGCAGTCTAAAATGCCACACATGATTATGTTGATGCACTTCTCCAGCTCCTCTTCAAGTACTATCAGCTTGTATAAGAGAAGTGTGAACAGGAAGCTTTTGCAAAGCATTGCAGAGCTTTCAGTAAGCTTTGTTGAAGCTTTTAAGGTGCCGTTCAGCTTCAGTTTATAAAGGTTTTACACAGATCCTAATAGGGAGTACTGATTGTCACTTTAAACAAGCTGCTAGCAGGCTTTAGAACTACTTAAAGGTTGTCGAAAAGCCTGCTGAAGCCTGCTAGCACCTTGTTTAACCACTTGCTGACTGGGCCATAGCCTAAAGACGGCTACAGCGCGGTCAGGTTTTTCTGGGAGGGCGTCCATGGATGTCCTCCCAGAATCTTGCTCTCGGGCACCCCCTGGGCGCGCTCCTGCAAACATCCGTGACCGCCGGGTCCGTAAGACCTGGCGCATCAGGGATGATCGCTCCGTTAAATGATGGAGCGATCACCCCCTGTAAACATGACGCCGATTCCTCCCTCCCCTCTCCTGTACCGATCGGTACAGTGCAAGGGGAGAGGGGGAGAAATTGCAGCAGCGCTGTGGGCTGGATCTGTAGTGCCCACAGCGCTGCTCTGTGACAATACTCTGCCCATACTGTGCAATTCTCTGCAACACTGTGCAATACTCTGCAACACTCTGCAATACTCTGCAACACTGTGCAATACTCTGCCAATACTCTGCCATAAATTTTAACAGAAACAAATAATTATTTTTATTTATTTTCTTTACCGAATTTTCAGTCTTTTTTGATTTTATAGCACAAAAAATAAAAAACTCAGCAGTGATTAAATACCACCAAAAGAAAGCTCTATTTGTGTGAAAAGAAAGGCCAAAATGTTCATATGGGTACATTGTTGCATGACTGAGTAATTGCCATTCAAAATGTGAGAGCACCGAAAGCTAAAAATTGGTCTGGTTAGGAAGGGGGTTTAAGTGCCCAGTGGTCAAGTGGTTAAACTGAAAATCAGCACTCCCATTAAGATCTGCGTATAATGTTTTAACAGGAGCTGATGGGCACTTGGAAGACTTAGAGAAAGCGGTCTGAAGCTTAAGTGTGACAAAGAATGCAACAAAAAAAAATCAGAAAGGGGCAAATAGGGGGCAAAACTTTTTCACAGCATTGTGCGTGTGTGTGTATATATTATACACATGGCCATCAGATAAACAACACACAGCATATTATGTGGAAAAAATGCATAAAAAATCAAAACCATCAGTCCATGAAAAATAGTCCATAAAAATCCTATATAGTTGATCTTCGTGACTGTGCAATCCCATCCACCAGAACAGATCTTGGCTTAACAGAAAAATCCAGTTCTTTCAAAATTATATGTTAAAAGCAAACACAATCATTGCTCTAAAATAATTTTTACACATTTTCCTAAGACCTTTCCTAAGAATTTTTCTTCAACTATGACCAGCTTTGGCATTGCTTTTGACCTCAATCTAGTCTCGTCTTCTCAGTCCTATATTTTATATTTTTATATTCGTGTTTTTTTTTCCCTTCTTAATTATCTTCTTCTAGTTCACTGTTTGTAAACCTCTGAAATCCATGATTTTTTTTTCACCGCTTACAATATTAGTTGAATATTGTTAAATTTCCCTTTTGATTTAATTTAACTTATTATCATTACTTTTAAATAAGAGCAAAACATTATTTGATTTCATAGCCACCTTATACTTGTATTACTAAAATAAAAAGGATTGCATAACAGTCTGTAGCTACAGGTCTGGATTGTTTATTATTAATTACCATTCCCAGGAGATCAGCAGAGATCGGTGTCAGCGCTGCTGATAAAAAAAATAGATACCTAGCATGAAACTAATATTGTATCTTGTTACGGTTTAATTTAGCAAGCATACAAATGACATTACTAAACTTGGGAACGTTTGTACCCCTTAAGGCCCGTACACACGATCTGACTTTTTGACAACCAACATGCAAATTAGCTGGTTTGGACCAACATCCGACCGTGTGTACGCTCCATCGGACCAACTTTTTCCAGGTTTCATCGGACTTTTGTTGGCTGTGCGAACGGACCAACTTTCTGCCGACCAAAGTCCGACCGTATGTACACAAAACCAACGGACTTTTGAACAAACCAATGCAGAACCAATGCAAAAGATCAGACAACAATACAGAAGTTGACCAAAGGTGGCGGTAAAGAGCAGAAAAACCAAGTGATTTGGTGAAAGTTGGCTGAAAAAGTCCTGCCGTGTGTATGCAATACCAACTTGGGGCCACGGAAAGTGAAAGTTGGTCCACGGTCCGATCGTGTGTATGAGGCTTTAGGAACAGCATAGTATAATGCCCCGTACACACGGTCGGACATTCCGACCACAAAATCCGTCTGATTTTTTCCGAAACTTGTGTTACACACGGTCGGACAAAGTTGTCGGAAAATCTGATCGTTCGGAACGAAGTGACGTACAAAACGTACGACGGGATTACGTAGTGGCCAGTAGCCAATAGCTTTCGTCTCCAAATTCCTTCTGAGAATGTGTGGCACTTTGTGCGTCAGAATTCTCTACACAGGATCAGAAAAAGTCAGATCGGATTTTGTTGTCGAAAAATTTTAGATCCTGCTCTCAAATTTTTTCAGACGGAAATTCCGACGGAAAAAGTCCGCTAGAGCCCACACACAATCGGATTTTCCGACAACATAATCCAATCTGACTTTTGCCATCGGAATATCTGACCGTGTGTACGGGGCAATAGGGGTGTGGGACTGTCTGATTTGTGTACCTCAAAAGAATAGGATTTATCAATGTTGAGTGGATATTTCAGTACACACGGTTAGGACAAAATTACAATTTAGAAGTTCATAGTTGAACCTAAAGCCCAACTCCAGACAGCAATTTTTATATTTTTTTTTTCAATTCGACCATACAAAATCTAAATTAAGGCGCTTCAAAAAAACATTCAAGCTAACAATTGATATAAAGTGTATATATAATATAATCCACAGTAGCGCTCATAAATGTGTTCAAAAAGACCAATAAATGTCTTTAATATATAGTGAAAAAAATATATATATGGGGAAAAAATCTTGGGAATCCACACCAAAAAGACAGTCCTTATTGAAGAGTGCAAAAACAATATGTATATATAATGATACCAATTCCTCCACCACAGTAATGAATGGGAGATCTACTGCCGTTAAGAAACAAGCTCACAAGATGATATTGCCATTCACACTCGTGTTTGGCAAACAAGCTCAAAGATTATATTGAACAGCTGCTGTAATTCGCCACACTCTGTTCACATGCTCGGGTTTGACTCCACATGTAGAGAATAGAGGGAGAAATAGAGCCTCCAATAGTGTAAATCATTTGAGATATTGATCTATTTAAAATATATATTTCACGTACATCAAATATACGTAAAACCAGGGCTTTTTTTCTCAAACAATAGGTGCTGAAACTCAACCACGACCAAATAGTGGGTGTGGTCAGTCAAACTTCACGAACAGTAGAAGGATATTAAAGGGTCATTAATTACCAGGATTGCATTACATACAGAGTGCAGATTTCAGGGGGGTTACACGCAGAGTGCAGAGCATTCACTTGTAAACACAGAAACCGGACTACTGTGTTTACAAGTGATTGTGGTGAGCAGCAGTCCCCCCCCCCCACCCCCAGGGTCTGAGCCAGAGGTGGTGGAACTGAGTTCCACCAAGTTCCCCCTGAAAAAAATCCCTGGGTAAAACCAGCATTTTTGTAACATGGTACAAGACATGCCGAGAGGTGCTTCATTCGCTATACATCAGAACACCGTCCCAGCTTCAACATACAGTCGCCGTGTAGCCCTTGTGACGAAGTCGGAAGTGACGAAACTAGTTGGGGCGTGGCTACACAGCCACTGTATGTTGAAGCTGGGACGGTGTTCTGATGTAAATCGAATGAAGCAGTGGTGAGATCGCAACACACAGCTGGAGATTCCCATTAAGGCAGAAGTGATCCGAGTGGCTAATTAATTCCACAGAGAAGGTGAGTATAACATGTTTTATTATTTTACCTAATATAATAATTATTATTAATTTATTAGTTTCATAAAAAAGATTTGCCCTTAGCAATGCTTCAATATATATACCGTATTTGCCGGCGTATTAGACGACCTTTTACACCCGAATTACAGAGCCAAAAACCGGGGGTCGTCTTATACGCCGGGTGATGAGGCTGCAAGACGAATTCCGGGTGCTCAGTACCTGGTGAGGAGGCCACCATATAGGTGTAAAGTCCGCCGGGTTGCTGCTTAGCTGGTGAAGAGGCCGCCTGATATAATTAAAAGCCCGCCGAGCGCTCGGTCCTGGGTGAAGAGGCCGCCTTGTGCTCAGTGTCCTGTGTCATACAGTGTGCGCCGCTCAGCCAATCCTGGCGGGCGATGCACTCTGTATTAGAGCCTGTTAAGCCTGCTTGGATTGGACAACAACCCCTGCCAATCCAAGCAGGATATACAGGAGTCAGAGCGGCGCGGGCTGATGATGTCACAGCCTCTGCCAATCCGAGCAGGCTTTGCATACATCATCAAATTAGTAAAATGCATTGCCTGCCGTGATTGGCTCAGTGCTGTACACTGTATACTGCAGTCAGTGTATTTCTGTATTCTACCGGACCTGGTATATATAACAAAATACCGGTATATCGGTATACTGTACTGTACATTAATTTACAGCCTATCATACAGAGTTTTACAGAATTACTACAGAGTTTTACCAGTGAGCAAGTGACAACTTTACAAGCTTGCAGTAACAAACCATCATACTGTACTAACAAACCATCATACTGTACCATCATATACAGTATACTGTACCTACCGTACCAACAAATCATACTGTACCATCATATACCATCATATACTAACAAAGCATCATATACGGTACTGTGTCTTCCTGGCGCTATTGTACGGTATATTACAAAGCATCATACAGTATACTGTGAGTACCGGTAGCCACATCCTGTACTGCACATCCAGCTCCAGATCTCCCCTTCATATAAAATACTGCTATGATTTATGGTGCTTTGGAGGAGAGGAGTCATTGTTGCTACCTACCAATTGTAGGATCTCTGGGACTTGTAGTTCACCAGTTTCCTTTTTGATTTCAGAAAAGTAATAGCGTACGGTAATACCTGACAGATTACAATACCTGACAGATTTCAGATTTCCTGTAGTGTGAAATGGCTGATAGACCGGGCCCCAGCATGGCTCCAACAAGGAGAAGGAAACATGAAGCCAGTTTTAAGCTCAAAGTTGTAAACTTTGCCAAGGAGCATAATAACTGCGCTGCTGCAAGAGAATATGGAGTAACGGAAAAGATGGTCCGAGACTGGAAAGCAAAGGAAGATGCTTTAAAGTGTATGCCAAGGGCTAAGTGTGCATTAAGAAGAGGCACCCCACATTGGCCAGAACTCGAGAAGCATGTAGCAGACATAGTGCATGAGCATTGTCACAATGGGTTTGTAGTGACACGAAACAGCATACGGATTTTTGCACTTCAGTGGGCCAAATCTAACCCAGATCACAGCAAAGGATTTAAGGCCACTATATCCTGGTGTTCTAGGTTCTTAGAAAGGCATGATCTGGTACTGAGGCAAAAGACCAAAATTGCACAAAAATTACCTGCAGATCTCGACCGCAAAGTGAGTAATTTCCATCGATATGTTATAGAACAGCGCAAGAAACATGGCTATGCGTTAAGTCAGATCGCAAATATGGATGAAACTCCTATGAATTTCGACATGATTGGAAATAAAACAGTCAATTCAAAAGGTGCCAAAACTGTGTTAATTAAAACAACAGGACATGAGAAGTCCAGTTTTACAGTGGTACTAGCATGTACAGCTGATGGTGCCAAACTAAGACCCATGATTATTTTCAAAAGAAAGACAATGCCAAAACTCAAGTTCCCTGTTGGTTGTTTTGTTCATGTGAATGAAAAAGGCTGGATGGATGAAGAAGGGGTAAAGCTATGGCTTGAAAATGTATGGAGTAGACGACCAGGTGGACTTCGTCGAGAACGTAGCCTACTGGTGTGGGATATGTTCAGGGCTCATTTAACTCCAAGCACAAAGGAAAGGCTGAAAAGACTAAACACAGATGCAGCGGTTATTCCTGGAGGATTGACATCGTTGGTACAGCCACTGGATGTGTGCCTAAACAAGCCATTTAAAGACCGCATTCGAGAACAGTGGAATGAGTGGATGGTTAGCGGCGAAAAGTCATTCACAAAAGGAGGAAACATGCATGCTCCACAGTTGGATGTTTTGTGCAACTTTGTCATAAAAGCCTGGAATGATATTGATGCAGAAAAAGTAATCAAGTCTTTCAAGAAGTGTGGCATATCAAATTCATTGGATGGTATGGAGGACGACGACTTGTGGCAAGATGAAGAGGAAGCCGAAGCTGAAGACACACCATCTGATGTGGAATTGGATCGATATGATGATTGTCTAACAAATGTACCACAAGATGTCATTGATGAACTTATGATGTCAGAGGATGAACATGAAGAGGATTTTGAAGGATTTTAAGTACCTGAAAGTCAACCAAAATGACCGTGTTTAAATCTAATCTGTTGTTAAGTCTGATGTTTTTTTTTTTTTTTTATGTTTCTAATGGTTCATTAAAATTACCGTGTTTAAATCAAATCTGATGTTAAGTCTGATTTATTTTTATTTTTTTAATGGTGTTGCCTCAGAAGGGGGTAGTCTTATACGGCGCGTATAGCCCAAAACCTAAGTTTTCACTGGAAAAATAGGGGGTCGTCTTATACGCCCAGTCGTCTTATACGCCGGCAAATACGGTATATATATATATATATATATATATATATATATATATATATATAGTGTGTGTGTGCTTTCAAGCACACTGCCGCAGCCTGCTTTCCCATGAAAAGGTGACACTATTTATGGCTTGCCATTTCCACGAAAGGCTAAAGCACACACAAAGCTGTCTTAATAGAGCCATGTGTAATAATCAGCTCACAGAAGTAATGGATGCTTTTAGAAATATAATTTTTTTTGAAGATCACACATTTGACAGCACCACCCATTACAAAGCTTAGTCTGTTTCTAAAAAGAAGACTTCAAAGGTGTCATACATAAAATGTCCAACAAATTTTGAGAATATAAAAAAAATATTGTTTTGAATAAAATAGGCCGTTCTGTATTGAGAAAATACAAAGTATGGAAACTCCAAGCAATAGAATGAATTTTCCACACATCATCTTTCAGTGGATTGCAACGGATGTTTATTGTGTCATCTTTTTTTTTTGTAATTGTATTTTTATTAAATTTCACAAAAATAAAAAAGTTACAGCCATTATATTTCACAAAACGGTAGTGGAAAATTGGCAACGGTTTGGATTAAACAACCAACACAAACAACCTTAAGAGGGTACATAGGTATTACGGCTTACCATAGCCAAAAGATGTACAGTATAGCGTACTCGGACAACTATCCAGCAAATATAAGACAACTGGTAAACGGTAGTGAACAAGTTTAATCAAAAACACACCAGAATTGTATGAGGCGGAATCATACTGGGAAAACTCAAAGCAGTTATATAGGGGTAGCGGCTTAGGAAGAGATGGAGAACAAGGCATCCCATACTTTATGGAATAGATCCAATTTGTATGTAAAGGTTGCAGTAAAGTGCTCCATGCCTGAAACCATAGTTATAGTATACGAGTTGGGTATGAGATGGGGGGAGACACGGAAAAGCCAAGACCTAGAGATGGCCCTTCTAGCTGCTGTTAAGATATGATTGGCCAACTTCTTTTATTATTTAGAAATGCCTAAAAAAGGTGATCCCAGAAGGTAGTGGATGGGGTCATCAGTCCAGGAGGCATCAAGGATCTTTTCAAGCATGTACATAACAAAAAGACAAAAAGGCTGCAGGTTAGGACATGTCCATAGTAAGTTAAATAAAGAACCTTTGTTCTCCCTATGCGTTCTCCCTATATACCACACATCTGTAGGATTAAGAAACTGACACCCATATTGTCTCTCAAGATCTCATGAGGATAGAGTATTGAAGAACTTGCGCCCACTTATGCATATATAGGTGAAGGTTTTCAGTAACCAGGAGCTCCTCGTGTAATAATATGTAGATAGAGGATATGAGGTGTAGTTGGTGCAGGCCTTGGATGCACATGTGTTTGAATTTGATTAGACGGTCTAAAGCTAGTGATGGAGAGAGGGTGGAGAAAAAAATGCTTAAATTGAAGAGAAGAGTAAAAGAGGTTATTGGGAATATGATGCTTAGTATAGAGTTCCCCCAAAGGGTCTAAGTTTGCATGTGACTGGGTCCACAAAATGATGTACAGTAAACAAAACCCATTTGCTTTAGCCCAAGGCATCATTCTTCCATAGGACATGTCTTCTTTGTTTAACTGCTTGATTTAAAGGGTAACTCCACTTTAATAAAAAAATAAGTTGACGCGTTTCACACATGTGAAAACGCGTCAACATATGCTCCTGTAATTTCCTATGGCATGGTGACAATAAATATATCTTCTACCATAGTTATCCCTCTGGTGTGTGCGGACAATCCTCCTTTTTTCTTCTTCATTGATAATTGACGGTGGTGAGCCAGGGCCAGCACCTGCAAGGATTTGCTTATCCACAGTCTGAGCAGTGTTACATCTTTCTTGGACTGGTGTGTTCATTGGCTTTCATGATGCTGTTTGTTCAACAAGGTTCTCTAATAAACCTCCGAGGGCTTCACAGAACAGCTGTATTTATACTGAGATTAAATTACACACAGGTGGACTCTATTTACTAATAGGGATGAGCCGAACACCCCCTGGTTCGGTTCGCAACAGAACATGCAAACAGGCAAAAAATGTGTTCGAACGCGCGAACATCGTTAAAGTCTATGGGACACGAACGTGAAAAATCAAAAGTGCTAAATTTTAAAGGCTTATATGCAAATTATTGCCATAAAAAGTGTTTGGGGACCTAGGTCCTGCCCCAGGGGACATGTATCAATGTAAAAAAAAAGTTTTAATGAGCAGTGATTTTAATAATGCTCAAAGTGAATAGATAAAAATGAAATATTCCTTTAAATATCGTGCCTGGGGGGTGTCTATAGTATGCCTGTAAAGTGGCGCAGTTTTCCCATGTTTAGAACAATACCACAGCAAAATGACATTTCTAAAGGAAAAAAAATAATTTAAAACTGCTCGCAGCTGTAATGTATTGTCGGGTCCCGGCAATATAGATAAAAATCATTGAAAACAACAGCATGGGACCCCCCCAGTCCATTACCAGGCCCTTTGGGTCTGGTTTGGATATTAAGGGGAACCCCTCACCCAAATCAAAAAAATGCTTTGGGGGTCCCCCAGGCACTATATACTCTGAACAGCAGTATATATATACTATGCGGCCTGCCCTATATACTCTGCAGAAAATTAGGCCTTAGGTGCTACCAGAACACTGTAAACCCTCACAGTTACTTTTGGTGAGCATAGTAATGGGCCCTGCTGTGAAAAACGATATCAACAATTGCAATTACATGCCTCTGTTAAACAGGGGCAGAAAATTGGGACTTTGGTGGTGGTAGTGGTAACACAACACTGTAACCTCTCACAGATATTCTTGTTGGGCGCAGGAACGGGCCCTGTGTTGAAATATTATATCACAAATTTTAATTACATGCCCCTGTTAAACATGGGCAGAAAAATTGGGCCTTGGGTGGTAGTGGTGCCACAACACTGTAACCCCTCACAGATACTCGTGTTGGGCGCAGTAACAGGCCCTGCTGTGAAATATTAGATCAAACATTGTAATTACATGTCCCTGTTAAACAGGGGCAGAAAAATTGGGCCTGTGGTGGTGTTGCCCTAAATCAAAAATATTTTTGGAATCTAGCATCATCAAGATTGAGGAGGAATAGCATAGTCACTCAGCATAGGCAGTCTTCAAGGGATCCCACATCCATAGAAAATTCAGTTACATCAGCATCAGGAGCTTGATAGCTGCTGATCCAAGACTGATTCGTCTTTATGAATGTGAGCCGATCAACGGAGTCTGTGGACAGGCGTACTCTATGATCCGTTACAAACCCTCCAACACCAATGAATGTGCGTTCAGAAAGAACGCTGGATGCAGGACAAGCCAGTAGCTCAATTGCATATTGAGCAAGTTCTGGCCAGTGGTCCATACTCAAGACCCAGTAACCCAGTGGATGGTCTGTTGGCAAGGTCCCCAAGTCTCTTGCCCCTAGATATTCCTGCACTTTGTAATGCAGATGCTGGCAATGGTTGCTTGAATCAGACCTTGGCACTGAGGACTGAAAAATTGTTTAAAGGCATCGATCAGCCGGCCACCTTCTCCACCGCTCTTCCTCTGACTGAACGAAGCCTCACGTTGTCCAGCACCA